>WOFM01000380.1:390989-917180 GCA_011428145.1 Ericerus pela
GACAAGCATGTTCATCTTAGGTGCAAAAATATTTGGGCTGCTCTTCCGTTCGCGTACCGATGTCGATGTTTGGCTGAGGAAAGGAGGAATCAGAAAGTTTACGGTTTGGCTTTCGTCCAAACCATACTAAAAATACGTCCATTGTACAAACCTTTTAATGACGGTTCGAGACTGCGACTATGCAGCATTATATGATGATGTAGAAGCTATTAATTTGCTTAAAATAGGCTCTTATTCACGAACAGAGTGCAAAACTTTCGAAAAAATTTTAAGCTGTCGAAAAGTTTTTTCATTTTCTAATTTTGTTGTTTATATATTTTCGTTTTAATAGTTTATCTTAGGTACCTTTACTTAATGGATAAAATTTTATCGGACATTTTTCAGGGTCTTTCTATTATTCGATTTGGCCGAAGTTTTCTTCTTCAAAAATGTATGTTTTTCGAGTCAGAAAAATAAAGGAAATCCAGAAAAAATAGGTTTTGAAAAAATTATATGATATTAAATTGAACGAGTAATTCTTATTATTTTTTAATCATTATGCCCAATAAAATAGTACGATTTCTCCTGGAGGGCTATTTCAGTAAATGTTTAAGTTGTGTAAGTAACTGCTGCGTTTTAACCGAACTTCAGCTTGGCAGAAAGTCGCGTAAAAGAATCTTACGTGACTTTGCGGTGCTAATTTAAAGTTAGCTTAATGAGCAAAGGACTTTTAAACATTTAGTGGAATAGAACTCCCGGCTCTATTACGTGTGCACGTTCGGTATTTTTTCAATACATTGTCCGTCCCGCCGCCTCCTTGTTTCAGAAGTTACACAACTCAAAATTTGTAAATTTCTGGTTTAAGTCACAATTGAAGTAAGCAAAGTGATGCCTTCATTCAGGATCAGTGACATATCTCAGCTTCCAATAGCTTCTGCGACGTGACAGGAGTGTTACTTCTGGCTAACAGAAAATAGTTCCGAGTGCAAACATCAGAAGAGACTCATGGTCAGTTAGAGTAGTTGCATTTGAACAGTAAAGACAGTGAAATGTGTTGAAGTGTAACACGTCAAGTTGTATCTTTTTATTATACACTTTTATTTAACTCTGTTCAGATGTTCCGTGTGTTAACTAAAGTTAGAATTTAGACTTTTTATAATGACTGGATAGCTTACTCACTCGAAAACAAAAAGTGTAGTATGGTCTGATAACCTTGTGAGTGTGCTAAGTATCACACAATGTTTTAGTTTTACATTGTCTGACTAAAGGAATATCATTAAAAATTCATTTTTACTCAACTTATTTACATATTTTTTGGAGTCTCTGTTTATGTTGGGTACCTTTTAGTGTATTTTCCAAGGAAAACAAATCCTTGCATTCATTGCAATGGTAGGACCTGGGATGTAACCATTTGAAAAGCGCAGATCCTGAGTTGTAAATCACAAATATTGTATAGGTTTTTCAAATTCTTCTATGCAGAATATATAATTACTAGAGAGTACTCAATGATGCTGCGCAGCAGTAATTCACAGACCTACATGAACACAAAGGTATCGAAAACTCTGAATTATCTATTGACCAAGTGCAAAGTTAGAAAAAATAACTTGAAAAGTTAAGGACTGAAATTGAAATAGCCAAATATATCTGTAACTACGATCACTTGATAGCGTTACAAAAGTGGCATTTATACACAAGATATAATTATATATACAGTAAAATCCCGTTAATACATTCTTTCATGAGACAGTTTTCCACATAATACGTTTTTTGAGCGAGTCTGGATAAGTTTATTGTTAGAAATTCGGAACTTTATGAGAAAAGAAGTGTTTTTGATTTCTGCCGTAGAAAATCAAATGGCTTCTTTTGAGAATTATTACCGCGGAGGAGATTTTTTGGAAATTAATATATATATGAATATATATAAAAGGTTATGTCGCTCTGTTAGCCCCACTGTGTTGGTCACACCAGAAAAATGAGAATTGGAAAAAACTTTTCTGTTTCATTTTTTGTCTTTTCTCTCTATTTTTTTTTCAAAATTATTATATAGTGATATCTTCTTTTTTGAGACAATTAAATTCAAAATCAGATACTGTTTCAAATTGGTACTTGTGCATTATTCTTGGTATAAATAAATATTATCTATTATCTATCTTATAATTTCTCCTCTGAAAGGAAAAACATATGTTCATCTTTATGTCTATCACAAATTTGTCACCCAAGAGCTGTCGCACCCCTCAAACCTTTCATCCTATACCTAAAATTTCTTAGTCCAATCATGATGTCATTACCACTCCAGGAGCCCCCTCTCACTGCCCCTTGGTAGACTGGCTATAATCATTAGGGTGCTCCTGAAACCCTTTTACCCTGCCCTTAAAATTTCCAAGTTCATAATTATGAATCATCATCCTCTTGCTCTTCGCTAGAGTACCCATCAAGCTACTAGGCCCAAAAAAGGGAGAAAACAAAAAAGGAAGTTTTGACTGACTCCAACCTAAAGATATGAAGATGCCAAAAAGGGAATAGTCCATCCCACTGCTCCCCTCACTAGAGTAGCCATCAAGGGAAAAAAGGGGAAAATGGGAAATAGAGAGAAAAAAGGGGGAAAAACGTGACTAAAATTGGTCTTTCTAGTTGATGACTAACCCCTGGCTAATAGGCATAGAAATGTCAAATTAGTTTCTCTCGTTGAACTTCTTTTTCATTTTACTCATTGACTGTATTTGTGGTTCCTATAATGTACAATGTACTTGAAGAACCTATGGTCAAATTCTGAATTAATTTACAAATGAAAAAAATAATTGTCAGTGAGTATGATTGTAACGACAACGTGAATGTTAATGATCCAAAAAGACATCAAATAAAAAAGTTCTTTCTCAATTATACCCAATGTTTCAGTTCTATGTCAGTTGTGTCAAGTTGAAATTTTTTCAAAATAAAGCAGCCCATTATTAGAATGTAATAAATGTTTCACTCGTGGGGCTTGGACAGGTGGTGTCAGCCAATTGTCTAGTTTGAAAGTAAGTACATTCCTACATCCATAAGCTACACTCAATAAGATTTCTTTATGATTGTGTTTGTTATTCCTAAAGGTCACTACACACAATTCGTCATTTCGCAATTCGCGTTTCACCGTTTCATCTTGAGTTTTGCGTTTCGCCCTTCGATCATACTCGTATAGGGGTATAGATAGCCAGTATCTGTATCTCGCCAATGTTAATCAAACATGCAATAATTATAAAACTATTAAATAAGTATAGATTTTCTGCACATACGCTGTATGTCTTCTTCATTTATTTTCGATCTGATGGTCCTGTGAATCTATAGCTATCAAAGACTTTAGTGTGATCCATTGAAATCGAATGAAATCTATGGCCATTTACGGGTTTCAGAATAATAATGTCAGCATGGATTTTTGTTGTTACCTGGTTATCCCTCCACCCTCTGTATAATTGAAGATTTCGACTCCTCCCACAAAAGTGAAGCCTAGGGACGATTCACTGTTTCGCCAAGAAATACGTAAAAAAATTTTTTGGCGAAAAAATCCTTTGATTTCAGCCAGAAACTGCTTGGGTTCTAGAAATTCGAAAAAATTTTTCAACGAAAAATAATATGAAAAATTTTTTTACCTCGTAAAAAAATTCGACTCATGATTCGCGAAACAACACGAAATTGCGAAATGCAGAACGACAAATAGTATCTACAGCGGCATTTTAATGTTATTTAATTTTTTTTAATTTTTGGATTTCATATTCTATCTACAATTTACGTCAGTGACTTTCGAATTTTTGCTTCAAATAAAAATTCTCATTCTGCCCCTGAATATTAGCCATAGATATATTAATTATACGTAATAGTTAAGTATCTATTGACTCTTTTCGTACTTCTTAGATGTTGTGATCATTTTACATAATACTTATTACTAGTAATATCATGATCTATCCTTAACAAAGAACTGGTTTGTTGTGACTAAATTCTTTTTTATATTAAATATTTTATTATGAGGGCTAAGTCTCTTTTGAATTGATAATTCGTAATGTTGATTGAACGACAATTTATTCAAATATGACACAACTTCGGCACCCCTTCCAAAATTTGAAAAAAAAAAAAAATTTATTAGTACCTTGCTGTATGTTCCCTGATACAATAAAACATAATTTAAAAACAACGTATCGAGCCCAATTACCTCATAATACTTCAATATTAAGTAATTTTTGTTTGTGTCATTTCACCGAAATTACGAATTTTGAGTCGTGTCACTTCTAAAGCATAGATGCGACATCGTGACTGGATTGAAATTTTTGTCAGTTTTTTCCATTAGCATGTATCGTGTAGTACAAACTTGATTTCTTCATTTTTTATTCATCCTCTTTCCTCTCTCCACGGCTCATCACATTTTCCCAATTGAAAAACTAGTAAACGACGTGTCGAATGACCTGCCAAAAATCGTGAAAAGGATTTGTGATAGGCCGAATAATTATTTATTTATTTAATTTTAAGCATTGTGAAAAGTGCACGATAAACAATTCTTTAAAATTTTTATCGTGTCAGAAGTTTTTCTTTCCATTTACCTTAAATTTTATTATATTTGTGTAGGTACTTTGAAAAAAAATTGGGAATTCACGAAGTAACTCGATTATCATTGTTACCTTAATTTTTTTTTCTTTTCACTATCCTGACATTTTTCAAACATATATACCCTGTACTTCGATGGCCGAAGGCTTAGTGGATATTATTTTCTCGTTTTCTTTTCTGTTATACATATAGTATGTATCGCACTATTTTCCTCTTTTCCATTTGCTCGATTAATTTCTGAAAGAAATATTCGTGAGACCGGTGGTGCCAGTGTAATAAATATTAGTAACTTAACCTACCTCAGTGCCTCGGAACGATAAATAATTGTTGTTTGTTTGAATTTCCAATAAGTGAAATTATTGTAATGAATTCAGTGGATTAATTTCATTCAACTCATATCGTATTTTGTGTGTCAGTTGAATTAAAAACTTTCAAATTTTCGAGGTTTAGTCGTGTGGAATACCCTGCCGTGAGAGATATTCACACTAGAAGGTCTTCAACAGTATTTGCGTGTTCTGCCACTTCATACGATTAAGTATGGGAGAGCCAAATCCTCGGCAAACACTGGCGATTTTTGAGCCCGTTCTGAGAGTTTATATACAGGATTTGGTACACGCACACAGACACACATGCATACGTATATGTACATAATTATGTCATGCGTTACGTCGTTTCTTGTCTCCGTTGAGGTGATAAGAAACGACGCAGTGCGTTTGGTACCGGGTCGTGACATTACCAAGATCGTTATCAAGTAATTGATCTCGGCCCGTACAATGTATTTTACCTGTATGTACGTACAGGTATGAACATACAAACGCACCAGTGTAAATTCGTTTAATGTCATAAAGATGATTATTGCCAGCCTTTGGGTGGCGACTGTCGTTGAGGGGTGCGAGCCCCTATTACCTCATACAAGTATTGTCCCCACAGCTACTCCCCCCAGTTTTTGCGCTGCAAAAATGATAAGTCGCGTGCCTGGGGGGACTTATCGAGTCTATTGCTGTCTCTGATCCTTCTCCCATTTGGCAAGGGCTGAGCCTACTGCGGCCCCTACGCATTCATAGGATTGTTTGCGTGCATCAAACTGGGCCTGGTAGGCGTCCCTGCTGGCCTGTCCCCTTTGTCTAGGCGGTCTTTGTGGTGGAGCTGGACGAGTATATGGACGGGAACGGTAGGAGAGACGAGGATCAGTTGGGGTTATGAACCTTGGCCTTTTGTACATCGGGGAGTTTGAATTCCCCGATGGTTTATAGGTCAGACTTAAGGGGGGAGGGCATGGCCTTTGCACCTCTTCCACCGGATGTTGCCTTTTTACCTCCAATTTTGCTAGGGCTGAAGACCCCGGGGTTGGGCACTCCACTCTCGGTGTCTTCTCTGGCGATTTCAATGGTGTGATCAGGGCAGGAAGGGGTGCGGACATTATCTTGACAATGTCCGCAGCTGATGTCGTGTCCATTAGCAATTCATTTTCTATCCGTTCGATTTCCTTTTCATGTTCCGTCTGTTCCTGAGTCTTTACAGGCTGAGGTACAGGCGGAACGATGAATTGAAATTCTGGGGTCGAAAATGGCGTGTTGATTGGGGAAAGACATGAGATGTTGTGGCCAAGTGTTTGGAGACATAAATCTTTGGTTTGCCATGACGAGCTGCCTGTTTCAAAAAACTGTTAGCATCAGTCCGTATATTTTGGACGAGCGTTTCGAGGCTAATTTCTTTCGAGTGGGTGAAAAAGTCCCCTGGTAGGCGTAACTCTTCGCCAAGCGCTAATTGCGCCACAGAGTGACCCGTGTCCGTTTGAAGAGCAGATCGAAGGCCCAAAAGGATGGTTGGTAATATGTCAACCCATCTCTTGGTATCGCAAGCCATGATGGAGGCTTTCAAAGCTCTGTGCCATCGCTCAACTTTACCGTTTGCTTGAGGATGGTAAGCTGTGGTGTGATTGTGTTGTGCACCAAGCTTCTTAGACAGCTCTTGAAAGAGCGAGCTTTCGAATTGACAACCCTGGTCCGTGATGATGACTTCAGGTACGCCATAGCCGGCAATCCAGGTGTCGTATAACCTGGCAGCTACCATAGGAGCTGTCATCTCATAGAGAGGAACTGCCTCTGGCCATTGGGTTGCTCTATCTATCATCGTTAACAGGTATCTGTGTCCTTGGGATGGGGATAATGGACCCACCAAATCTATATGTATCGTTTTAAACCGCTCCGTTTGTTTGAAAGATTTGAGAGGTGAACGAGTGTGTCTTCCTACTTTGGACTCTTGGCAATTCAGGCAACTGCGAGCCCATTTGTTGCAGTCGGACTTCATCCGAGGCCAAACAAATCTTGATGCTACTAATCCAGCAGTGCATTTTGGTCCATGGTGCGATAGGTTGTGCACACTACTGAAAGCCAATTTGCGATACTTTATTGGCAGGAATGGCTTGTTCTTGCCTGTACTAATGTCGCATTTTAGTAAGACATTAGTACCAGGGATTTTCCTTTGTCTCAATTTGAGAGCTGTGTCATCATTTAACAACAGTTCTTGCAATTCTGCATCCCTTAACTGTTCTTTAGCTATTTCAGCGTAAGGTAATTGAGACGGTGCCGAGATGGCTTTGATCCTACTAAGAGCATCAGCTGGAGTGTTGAGTTCTCCACTTATATACTGGATGTCCGTAGTCAACTGTCCTATGTAGTCCAATTGTCGAGCTCTTCTCGGGGAAGCTGGTTCTGTCTTTTGCGTGAAGGCATGTGTTAGGGGATTATGATCTGTATACACAGTGAAACATCTACCCTCTAATTGGTGCCTGAAATGCTTCAACGCAGCGAATATTCCCAGTAACTCCCTGTCGTATGTGCTGTAGTTCTTTTCGGTTTTTGATAGCTTTCTGGAGAAGAAAGCGAGCGGTAACTTCTTGTCATTATCCTTTTGGTACAGTGTTGCACCCATAGCAAAGTCAGATGCATCAGTTGCGACACATAACGGCAGACTTTCATCTGGGTGAGCTAGTAGAGTTGCATTTGCCAGTGTTTCTTTTATATTTTCGAAGGCTTTTTCAGCTTCTTCTGTCTAATCGAGTGGAGTTTTATCTTTCTTTTTATTTGTTTTTATCAGTGCAAACAGCTTACTTTGTTCAGCTGCAGCATTTTTAATGCAACGTCTGTAGAAATTCACCATCCCCAAGAAGCATATGAGTTCTGCAATGTTTGAGGGTTTTGGGAATTTCAGTATGGGCTCTACCTTGGTCTTCAAAGGGGAAATGCCTTCGGTCGAGACTTGATAGCCGAGAAAGTCAATCTTGGTCTGTTTGTATAAACTTTTTCCAACATTGATGGTAAGTCCAGCAGCGTGTATACGTTATACGATAGTTCTTACATTCTTCTCGTGCTGTTGCTCACCACCTTCTGAGCAAATGCATATGTCATCCAAATATGCATAAGCAGACGGCAAATCCATAAACAGTCCATTGATAAATCTCTGGAAAGTTTGTGCAGAATTACGGAGTCCAAACGGCATTCGAAGGTATTCGAATAAACTAAAGGGGGTTATGACCGCTGTCTTTGGAATGTCCTGTTCGGCCATTGGAATTTGGTGGAATGCCCAGTTGATGTCGATTTTTGTGAACATCGTTTTACCCTTCATATTCGCGTTGAAGTCCATTATGTTTGGGACTGGATAGCAGTCAGGAACTGTTTTGCATTTAGGGCCCTGTAGTTTCCAACGATTCGCCACTCTCCACTGGCTTTTTTGGTCATGTGGATTGGGGAACTCCATGAACTTTTTGAGGGGCGGCATATGCCTTCCCCTATTATGCGATCATAGTATTCCCGTTCTGCTTTGAGTTTATCAGGCAGTAGCCTGCAGGCTCTAGCATGGCAAGGTGGTCCTTTAGTTTCTATGTAATGAACAGTGTCATGTTTATAGGTTGGATGCCTGCGGATCGATGGTTGAGTGACTCCAGGATAGTCTGACAGAATCCGTAGGAATTGTTCGTCGACTTTAGTGCAGCTTGATATGTTGGTGTCCAGTTGGTACGCTAGCGTTTTGCCTTCCACCCATAGACCAGTATTATTGTCTATGATTTTTCCATTTTTGAGGTCGATGACCAGGCCGTAGTGCGCGAGAAAATCTGTGCCCAGGATCGGAGTTGGAACATCAGCAATTGTGAAGGACCACGTCATGTCTCTTCGCAAACGGATGCTTACTTTGCTGGATTCTATTCCGTAAGCTGGAAGGTTTTGACCATTCACAGTTCGGAGGTAGTATTTTGGAGGAAATGCCTTTTGATTCTTACTTACTGGCAAAATGCTCAAGTCAGCACCTGAGTCTATTAGGTAACGTCTCCTGTTTGTCCTGTCCTTGATGAACAGGAGGCGTGAATACTTTTTCGAGGGATCTTCAGCCGCATAGACGACCCCTCTTTCTAGTTTGACGACTTGCTATATGTTTTTCCCCACCATTGGCATCTGTTGTTGCACTTGGTGGCTTCTGCGCCAAATCTATTGTGAAAAGAGCAGGATTTATCATCCCAGTTTTGAGACCGGGGTTTGGGGGACGATGTTCTTCTAGGGGGAGTTGGACTCTGACCCCTGGTAGAATTGCTCTTACGGTCTCTTGACCTAGATTTTTTATCATTGTTTCTGTTATTGCTCCTGCTTTTCGAGCGGTTGTTGCTTCTACTATTTCTTGAGTTGGTGTTATTGTTTTTCTTCTTTACTTCACTAGTCAGCTGAGCTATCTGGGCTCTAAGCTGGGCTAGTTCTCCGGTCTCCGCCGATACTGCACTAATCAAGGATGTTGATCTTGAGTGTTCCAATGCGCTATTGGCACTCTTTGCCAAGAAGTCTAGGTCCTTGGAGTTGTTGATTACCGTGGTACCTATAGCTGCCAGACACTGCACAACATGTTGGGGCAGTTGTTTGCAGAACTGGTTCCCAATGACTGACGGTGATACTATATTGTCGGCCTTCTGTCTTAATTTGGCCATGAAGATGGAGGGTTTGTCATCTCCAATCTTCATTCCACCTATAACATCATCAATTATTTGGTTTTGAGTCTTACCAAACACATTTCTAATTTTCTTGCAGAACCAACTGCTTCCGCCGGAGGGCATTCCATGATATCTGGAATGCAGCGTATTATTTCTGCGGGCATGCCGCTACAAATGTGGGAGTACTTCTGGTTGTTTTGTAGATTTTCTGTTTTAAAACGACCTTCGAGGAGAGTTAGCCAGAGTTCCACCTCGTTTGGTAAAAATTCTGGAATCTCAATCCTTCGCCTTTGGATCGCAGGGTTCTGCAGAGTCTGCATCTGCAACAGCTGTAGTAGCTGTGCAAGTACTTCAGGGGTCAGCTGTGGCTGACCACTTCCACCTGATCCTGGCTGGTTTGATGATGGGTTCGTCGTATTTCCGTTGGGCATTGTTATCTGCTGTACTTCGTTTTTATTTTTGGCAAAGGTTCCACCAGACGCCGTCGGTTGTCGGTCTGGGGTTGAAGGGTCAGAGTCTTGGCTCAAAAGACGACCACTTCTGAGGGTGCGAGCTGTTGTCTTGTTCTGATTGACTACAGCTCCCAAACGAAAGGCTTCTGGCCTCCGGATTCGTTTTTGTTTTTCCGGAGTCTCAAAGATTTCAGAGTTTCTGGTCAAAGCTGGAGGAGTTGGCGGATGAGGAAAACTTTGTTCCTCCAGGTCTACTTCTCTTGGTTCCCTTCCAGCAAATATATTTGGAAGGGGGGTTTAATTTCCCACTTTCAAAGTCTGACCTCTGCTTCAACAGCCAAAGGTATCTAGGTCTGTAAAAATATTTGTATTACAAGCGAGTAACTCGCCAGTGCACTGCGCCTAGTTTTAGAATTAGCGCAACGCGCCTAGACACCCACGACGTAGCCAAAAGATCACGTCGGGGTCACCAGTGTGGAATACCTTGTTGTGAGAGATATTCACACTAGAAGGTCTTCAACAGTATTTGCGTGTTCTGCCACTTCATACGAATAAGTATGGGAGAGCCAAATCCTCGGCGAACACTGGCGATTTTTGAGCCGGTTCTGAGAGTATATACAGGATTTGGTACACGCACACAGACACACATGCATACGTATATGTAGGTAATTATGTCACGCGTTATGTCGTTTCTTGCCTCTGTCGAGGTGATAAGAAACGACGCAGCACATTTGGTACCAGGCCGTGACATCACTTAGATCATTATCAGGTAATTGCTTTCAGCCCGTGCAATGTATCTATCTTACCTTTATGTACGTACAGGTATGAACATACAAACGCACCAGTGTAATTTTGTTTAACGTCATAAAGACGATTATTGCCAGCCTTTGGGCGGCGACTGTTGTCGAGGGGTGCGAGCCCCTATTACCTCATACGAGTATTGTCCCCACAAGTCGGTTAATAATTATTGTTTATTGTGACACTCCCGTAGATAAAGTACTCCTTATTTCTTCTGTTCATATTTTGGTTATTTTCACAGTAAACCGTATTTTTTTAGAAGATAATAGCTGCATTGTGAAAGAAGTTCTGTAAAAGTATCGTTTTTCTGGTCACAATATGTGTACGCAGTGTGTACAGTCTACTTTTGAAATCTCAGTCGTTTGTCAACCTTCATTTTTTTTGCTCGATTACATGGCGAAAATCATCGCTATAATTTTTATTCTGGGTGTAATTTACTTTGTTGATAGGTAGTTCATATTTGCTGAAAAATTCATTGTGAAATAAATTAACGAAATTCAAATTGGTGGACAGCTAAATTACCCAGAGAAACGAACGAAATAAATATTGAAAAGTTGGAATCAGTTAAAAAGGAAAATATGATTGCAATTTAAAAGTAGACTTCTTATATTATATTATTATGAACAAATTTTTAAAGATAGATGAATAGATAGCTTATCTGTGGACCACAATTACTTGGAAAAATACTGCTATAACTATTATATCTTTCGTTTATTTGATTGTCGAAAAATTCAAACAAATAAACATATCTTCTTCTTACCTCATATTGCAAGAAAGTATCGCAGAATTTATATGAACGTCTTCTAGTGTTCAGTTGTAATAGATTCTGCATGAAATTAGTAGGAAGTTGGAAATTGAAAAAAATTGATGTTCTGCTGTTTTTAACGAACATATTACATTTTTTGGCACTGCTTACCCGAAATTTTATGTCAAATTTTCAGTAAACACCTTAACGTTATTGAATCGTTTTAACTGGATAAATTTTTAGTTTTTTTTTTCAGTGTATCTTTTCCTGGCTGTTGTGCGATTTCTCAACGAAAAGGAATTAAGCGTGAAAATATTTTTATTTGTAAAGAGCTTGTGAGTACTTGTTTGATATTGGTGTTTTGGGTCAATTATTGACTAATTTTTTTGAAAATTAATTTTCACTCTGATTCGTCGCCATGCCAAATTATAATTCGTCATCTTCATGCTGAAACTTTGTCTCTTTTTATACTTATGTGTAAAAGATCAAAGAGCCTCTAATTAAATTTTCATCTCCTGTATTATTGTTGCCTTAGGAATGTAGTTTTAAAGAATTTTGATGAAGTTAATTTTTAATTTCTTATTTTGATTTTTAATACCAAAAATTTACGTCCCTGTCATTCCGTCATCAAGAAAGTTTTAAAATCGTATCGAGGTATTTTTTTAATTATCCATCTGTTCCTCTTTCGTTTTAGTCTTCCACTAGAAGGCGATTGAATTTTTGAATGAATTTCACTGAAATTTGTAATTATTTTGAAATCTGGTTTTTAAAAGTTTACCAAAAGAATGTTAAATATTACTCAGCTAACTGACTTTATAAGAATAAAATTTTACTTCAAAAATAATCTTTGGTACTAAAGTAAGGCTTGTTTTAAAGTGATATACTCCATAACACTAGAAAAACAGCTATGATCGCTAATTTTATATTTCTTCAAGGGGGTTTCATCTATTTTTGATTGAAATTTCAGCCTGTGTAGACAGGTTGTTGAAAATTTTATTTTTGTAAAAAATGTAGACCTATTATTACTAAGCAATAAGCATCTACTTCCAAAATTGATGCTGACTAACATTGGGGAAAGTTGTTGTTATAAATAACGTGTATTGTTTCTAGTTTACTTGCGAGATGTCCTCGGAATGATACTTAGATGATAAAAGTCAGTGGCGGTTTTGAGCGAAGGCGAAGCAGGCAATCGTCTGCTCAACAAAATTTAGTAGGGCTCAATGTCAAACGTCATCTTTCAAGAAGTACAAAATTTTGTGTTCAGGAATTAAGTAAAATATTCTGAATCTCTTAGTTCCTTCATGTATATAAGTATTACTGCTTACATTCAAAAATAATTTTGTTTTTACTTAAAATAATATATTCTAATGTAGAAATATTTTTGGGATTTGGCCATTATCTGCTAAAACTTCATAAACTGCGGTGTACTAGTATTAGAATTTAAAATGAAATGAAAAGAACTATCCACAATAAATATTTTTGGAATTTAAAAAATTTTATGCTAAAAATTTATGTATTTCTCACGAATTCTAGAATTTTTTTTGAAGGCCAATTCAATGGTAAGTATAGTGTAAGATATTTCTCTCACTTAGATAACGGGTAATAGGAAGTCAGCAATTATTGGAACGATCTCTCTATACATTGATATTTTCAAATTGCACTCCTCATCTTAGTGAACAGTTCACTTCTTCTTTTATCTGGTAATAGGAATTTTAATATGATTGTAGATATTTAGACATCCTAAAGCAATATCTCGTATTAAAATTTCTATTAATATTATTAACGTTTTTGTTTTATTCTTCAATTCTCACTTTCTTTGAAGGTCTATCAACAGTATCACTTTAGAATATCTGAAATCACTCTGTGTGTCCAGTATGGTAACATAATTATATATAGACGTTACAGTGAATTTAGAACTTCCTAAAATATTTTTAGAGGATGGGCGCTAAATTTGGTTCCTGCTTGCTATCAGTATTATCCTTAAACAGCCACTGATAAAAGTTTGAAGAAGTTCTGTATCATCAACTTTCGGTATATTTATTGTCACAATGTTCTGCTTCTTTTGTGAAATTAAACTGATCCTTTTGAATTTTTCGTTTAACATGTATCGTTTGTGAAGTACAAAACTTCCGAAATTTTATCTGACACCTAAATAATTTAGTAGCCGAGCGATCTTAATGCTACAGGTATATTATATTATAAATATATTGCAGAAATTCCCTAGCTTGATTTAGGTAAAAAAAAATTTTTTTTCTATTTTTCACATCTGAGCAAAGGTTGGTGAACCAGTACTGTGTATTTATAATACATACAATATACTTGAAGAAATACATGTCCATTGTCCGAAAAAATTTAGGGGGTGCCCATTCAGTCTTATAATCTATTATGAATGCCAACATTTCCTCCTTATTACTTTTTGTTCTTGGAATAAAACCATCAAAATGAGTGAAATTAAGCGACCTCTTTACCTATTTGAAGTTATGTGTCTGAGAAATTTGAAGTGACTTTCGTTTAACAAATTTCGCGTTACAAATGTGGTTATTGTTGTTTTTAATTTTGAAGTGATTTAATTTTCAAATTGAAGAAGAAAAATTGGTTCCACTTCTTTATGTAGGTATCATAATATACCTATGCTTCTCTTCTTGTAACCTCTGATTCAGCATTATATTAAAAATCCTTTCCAACATATTTTTCTTGAAAAAGTTTAGAAGTCGTAACTCAAATTTTAATTTTAGTATTTTCCACTTTTTCTTTTTTTTTACTTTCGTCTTGCAGTGTAGTAAACACGAAATCGTCTTTATAAGTTTTTTTTTCTTCAAAATCCGAATTGAAAAATATAAATTTCTAAGTATTAAAAACTTTTCAAATCGAATCGAGTTAATAATACTCCAGTAAGATGTGATTTCTATCTTATTCTCTTTTTCCGGGTTCTCTTCTCTCATTCACAGAAAAAAGCTCTGTGACGACGAACAATAGAATGCTGAAAACTTCGGTGTTGTGAATTCCCACGTATTGGGTTGAAGATTTAATACTGTTGGTTTAAAAAAGTGGGATAAATATATATATATATATATTTTTTTTTATAAGGAAGGAAATTTTTACATGGGTAGGTACCTATTTTTGAGTTGATGGAAAAAACTTTCAGATCTCGTTTCCTTATTTGAGCTACGTGGACGAAAATTATTCAGATATTATTTTGTTTATTGTTTTATACTTCTATTTTGTTTGACAAATTAAACATCGATAGTTGATCGGTATGAAAACATAAATTCTACTTTAGGAAAATTTTTTTGAGTTTTGAATGAGTTCAAACCTACGTTTCACAAGAAGAGCAAATGTACCTATACGTATTCTTCTATCTTGTTGAGCCAAGAAAAGAAGTTTTGATATCGAATTTGAAATGATTAATTTGAGATAGATACTCTGCAGAATTTTTATTGTGCCCTTCGTTCAATTTAAGTCTCACAATAGTCGATTGAAAATTATTGTTTTTTACGTGCCATGAAAAACAATGTGACAAAGTATTTGTTCGTGAGTTCCAAGCACAGGCCAATAGAGTCTTCGAAATTAAATTGAAAATTTTATTTGTATTTCTAGCGCCGTATTGTATTTTACTTCTTTGTGTGGTTTTATATGAGATTTTTCTCCTGAAAGAGACATGTTTTTCTTAATGATTAGATTTTTCTTTAAGTTTGGTTCTATTCGTAGTTTACTGTAACGAAAATTTCTAATTGCATCATCTCGTACCATTTTTTTAAAATAAATTTGCTAACATGTTGCTTACTTCGTTTTCCCTTTTTCTTAGTTGGTAGACAACTGATAAGAGGTTAAATATTTTCAGAGCTATTACTCAATTGCCTCTAGAAGTTGAGAAGATGAAAATTTGATACAGACTGCCCATTTTACCCGTTAACTTAATGCACAAACCATCCATAAACCAATGTGTGTGCTAGAAAATCATTTAAATTGGATTCCTAGCAATAATTTTTAATGCAGCCGATAGCAGTTATGTTCATCCTGCCCAGTAATAAATTGGGAAGTTAAAATGATAGTTTTTTGTTTTTTTTTAATGCGTACCTAAACATCTTAGTGCTTGATCTACAGTAGGGGAGAATTACGATTGTAACTCCTACGAGTTACATAGTGGTTGGCATACTCACAACGACACTATTATGTTTACTCATCAATCCTTCATGACTCATGAGTATAGCGTCAGCAGAACTCATACTTTTATTTTTATTTTTTACCACAGCACAATTTTGTTCCTCAAGATGCATATGGTAGTAAGTACTTTTGAAAATGATTTATAAGGTAAATTATTATAAAATTGGTAATCATTCCAATGGAAAAAATTAATTTATACTAATGGCATTACCATCCAAATAACGGAATTTGTTTTTCTGAAAAATTGCCAAAATAGACTTAGTTTGATTAGGAAAGTCACTTTTCAATTGAAGAGTGATTTTTCATACACACTTTTGTATATGTACCTACATTTTTAAAACTTTCGAAGAGAAAAAAAAAGTCAGAAATGTAACAGTAACGAAGTTTTGTTTTGTCGTTCATTCCTCCATAACATCGATATGTTACCATCAATACCCAAATTTGGTTAATTCTAGTTCTGACTGAGCAAAACTAGATTGGGAAAATGCCTTTGGTAGTTTGGTACAATCTAGTTTTGCCTAGTCAGAACTAGAAGTGCCGAAAGCACATCGCCACTTCTAGTTCGGACTGGTTAAAACGTTAAAATTAATTTTTTGTTAGAACTAACAGAGCCTAGTCTAAACTGGTTACGCAGTTGCTTATCTCAGTTGGTGGTGAATGAATGTGCGCCTGTTCATCGTGATAATTTTGTTATTTTCGAGTATATTATTTCATTTTCATACCCAAAATTTTAAAATTATTTTAAAATTATGGCCAATGAGGAGGAAACTGAATACCACAAACGTACCGTATGGAAACAGCGGTATTATGAAAAAGTTCTTGGTTTGGAGACAGAAAAAGAGAGCCATTTCAATGTTTTAACTGCAGATGTTTATAAGAGGGTTAAAGAAGCTGTCAAAAAAACGCCTTTGCAGTAAAGACGGCTGAAACAATTTGATATTCATGAGATTTGCAACAAAAAAAAAACTGGTGACCAGCACTAAACTTTTAAAGTACTACTCACCCGCTGATTAAATCTTCGATATCATTGAGGCAGCCCACATAGCTATTGAACATAGTGGCTGGGATTGGCTAAAAAGTAAAACTGGTAGGAAGTATGCTGATATTATTAACACAATGATAAATATTTTCTTATCAATGTGCGAGACATGCCACCTGAAGAAAACAAAGAATAAAAAAGGATTAGTTTTCAAGGCTATTCTACATACAGAAATGAACTTCCGATGTCAAGTTGATTTAATAGACATGCAAGCACAAGCTGATCGCGGATTCAGATTTATTATGGTCTACCTTGACCATCTCACTAAGTTTATAATATTACGAGCTCCTCAAACAAAAAGAGCTGGAGATGTTGCCCGCCAATTGATCGACATATTCTTGACTTTTGGTGCCCCATGTATTTTGCACTCTGTCAGTGGCAGAGAATTTGTAAATTTGACAATCAAGGAGTTATGTAATCTTTGGCCAGAGTTAAAGCTAGTGACTGGAAAACCAAGGCCTAGTCAAAGCCAGGGGTTTGTAGAAAGAGCCAATCAAAACATTAAAAACATGTTTGCCTAGTGGATGCGTGATAATAAAACAACAAACTGGTCAAATGGTCTTTCATATGTGCGATTTATGAAAAACAGAGCCCTCCATGCAGGAATTAATGAGACACCATACCAAGCCATGTTTGGGGGTGAGCCAAGATTAGGTCTGACAACTTCTAGTCTACCAATGGATGTTCTGGCAGATATTAATGATGAGAATAATTTTAATAGAGTTATGGAGGAGATGGATACCCAATAAAATGAAATCGAGAACACAGATATTGATGAAGAAATAGAGGCTGGAGCTGGTCCTAGTGGGTCTCACAAATCAGCCAGGAAAGAAGCTTACAAAAGTTTGACAATACAAGCCAAAAAGATGAAAAAAATGTCTGATGCCACCCACCTACCTGCTAAGGTAGGAAACTGTATCACAATTGCAGTTCCAAATGTAGACAAAGCAAAAGCAGACTTTCGCACTGTTATTGGAGTAATTCTAGAAATAAATAATGAAGATTTGTACAAGATGGGAACAAAAGAGGGGAAATTGGATAAACTGTATTGTAGATAAATATCCTAACTTCTTTGACTTATGTCGTTTGTTAGTCAAGGAATATGATAAAATTAAAAAAAAAATTTTTTTTAGATTGTAATTTGACATTTGTTGTGAGAATTTCTTGAAGGTGGAAGAGGTGCCAGACAGAGAAATTTCACTAAAATTAACAGCCAGAAAAGCACCAATAACATTACAATGGTTTAAACATTGTGCTTGCGAAACATTTTGCACTAGTTGCCGATGCCTACGTAAGAAGAAGGGATTTTTGTGCAACTCAAGGTGCCATAACAGTTTGTCGTGCAATAATAAATAAAATATGGTTATAAATATTTCAGAAGTCACCTCAGCTAGGTAATTTCAGGTATCAAAAATTCATTAAAAACATAAAATTTAAAGTAAATTGAGATCTTTTAAGTATATTATACTAAAAATTGAAACATAAAAACCAAAATCAAAAATAATGTTGAAAATTCTTCGTTTTTGTCATTAATTTTTTAAGAATATAATTTTAGGCATTACGGTTATAGGTTTTTGTGACAAATAAAAACTGTGTTTCTATTTTGCGTATGTCAGTGACTATAGCCTACTTTGATAAACTAAATTATTTTTGTCATCAATCATGAAATGTTTTTCGAAGAAATAATGGCACTTCATAACAGTTTTGACTGAATTTTCCGGTAAAACTAGTTACAACTTAATTTGGATTTTGACCTTTGTATTTTAGCAAAAACTAGTTTTGACAAATGCCTTTTACCAATTATAGTTTTGACGGTAACATATAAGTCGTGTTATCGATATGCTGATATTTGGTAGGATTGGTTAGTTCTTGTTGCATTAGGTATATAGATTTGCTAAAAACCCAGAAATGATAGAAATCGACTTGAGTTTGGTGACTGTGAAAAATTACTCTTCAGTTTAAGTAGTTTAGACATTTCACACATGCTGATGCCCTTTTCTCTTTAATCGACGATTGATATATGTATTCTAATGGCGGAAGGTATTCCTACAGCCTTTCTGTTTGCTCACTTCTTGAAAACCAACGCATACATTAGATCCTCGCATTTATTTAAAACTTTTAAGGTAATCACCGTTTTGCAGTCCCCTTTTGTGCAATATACTAGGCTCCATTCTGGAGTGGTTTTTTTCTCCTCCGAATCAAACTTATTTTGTGCTAGTGACATCGACCTGCAAATATTCCTCTCTGATCTCGTTTTGGTAGGTATAAGACGAGAAATGGTTAACATTATCTGTTTGTGTATCGAAATAAATTTTTCATCCATATGCGAGTACCTGTCGAAAACACGTAGACGAGAAGGATGGTATTGCCACCGGTCGCGTATTCTCTGTGTGCTCTTTTCTCCTCGAAAGCATCGCATTTAAAAGCCATTTCACCGAGAGGGTGGTTAAAAGGGAAATATTTTCTCCTTTTATGCGTTCATTACCTTTCACGTCGTTGGAAGCTCTCTCGACTTCGTTTACGGATATCTGTTTTGTAACCAACCCTTTTCTTGAACTTTTATGTCAAGTCATGTCTGTGACAGCGAGCCGAGTGTCTTAGACTAATGCTTATTGCATGTCACCGTAGTTTTCCGGATTTTCGAAGTTGTTAAATTGGGTGATAAATGAACGTCGATGATCTTTAGGCTAGGTATTTCTGGGCCAACGTTTGGCGAATTCATTAAAATGCCCGAGAATAGTTTTTAACGTGTTTGGCCTGTCGTGGTCCCATCGTTTCAGTATTATTTTTTTCATATTTTGTGGAATGCGTAGAATGTGATATTATGGTGGATGCGCTGTTGTCAGGTATGGTAAATAATAAAAAATGGCTTGAAGGATAATACTGGTAGGCCAGCTTTAAGAAATTGTTATCCATGACAATTGAGTTTATTGTTATTCATTGTTTTTGTATTGTTTTACGAAACTTTTGAAAAATACCATAATACCTAAGGAAGCAACTGAAAGAAAAACCCGAGATAATTAATGAATGAATTACTTTCTGTTAGTTTATTCTACTGCAGAATCTTCGATCATGTAGCACTGGATATGCAGGTAAAAACGAAAATTTATGCCAGCATTTATACCTTCAGTCCTAAAATAAACATAGGTTTCACTCGTTTTTACTGGATTCTCAGTAATGTCTGTAGATAGCTTTATATTTACATGACCAAATGACAGACAACAGACGAAAAAAGAATTGCTACGCATATTCAGGGAACCGATGTCCATTTTAGGGTTTTAGAATGATGGTACGATTTGGTAACATTGGTGAAATAGGGATATTGGGTATCCAGTGCTAAATGATGGAAGGGCAGAATACGTTTTATTGACTTCAAGAAGAGTGATTTAATGAAACAAATTTGTCAGTTTTTCGTAAGTTTTCAAATTTCGTTGAAATCACCGCTGACAATGTCTTTAAAAAAAATCAATTTGTTTGAATTCTTCAACGTTTTTCGATAGAGTTTTTAAGATTTCTTATTGTGCTGAAAAACTTCGTTCTTTGAAATAAGTATTGATCAATATGGTGTGAGGCGTCAAAATTTTTCATCTGAAATGTTATCAATTTGTATGGTTTGATAATGACGGTTATCGTTGAAACTTCGCTGTTTTGTTGTAATTTTAAATAATAAAAAAATATTTCGTGGTTATTTTGTGGTTATATTTCATAATGGGAGTACCTACGTATTTTTCTATAATCATCGAATACATTCAGATAAAATTTCATTAATTTATTCTCATTTAAATGGTGAATATTACAATGATTTATTTCCTTTGGTTCTTAAAAGTGAAGATAGAATTTTTTTTTTTACGAGAACTTAATTTGCCGAATTTTTTTGCGTGGGAACAGAAAATTTTAATGAATGTAGAATTACATCCTCAGTTTTTTGTGAAGACTCTGGTTCAGTAACCCCGATCCAATAGCGTAGTTCTCAAGGCAAACGTAGACAACCATGTTCGATTGAATGCATGATGATACACATACTCTCAATACCAGACCGTACACTAGTAATTAAAGTAGCAATACCACATTAGTTACAGTCTCAATGAAGTCATAATGCTTCATTCACGATTTCACTAATTCCAATATTCAGTCGGTACTTAATAGCACTGTGAACTGTTTTAACTTGATTGGCAGAGAACAACTTGATAAGCGTATGGAAAACAAGGACAGTTCCTTAAAAATGGCTGTGATTGAGCTCGGTCTAATTATTTTATAAATGAACCGAAAGAAAAAATATTGTCTTAGAATTTATAATTGAATTTGTAAAATAAATCTACCACAATTTGTCTGAATATTAGGTTCATTATCAACTCGAAGAATTTACCCAAAATAAGTTGGTTGGCGTTTTTTTACAGGAATAAATTATGTATTAAAAACTCATATGAAAGTCGCTAAAAATTGACAAATTTTTAATTTCTCTGTCACAAAATTTTATTTTAAATGCGGATTATGCTTATATGTTTTACAGAATGCAGTTAAATAAGATTAATAGATTAGCTTCTGAAATTTATTTAAAGATTTTTTGATACTGCACTTTGAAGAGAATCATTTACGAAATGAATTAATTTCGGAGAATCTTTCTAGAATATTTCGCGAAATGTTCGTTCGATTCTTTTCAAAATTGTTCTTTCGACTTCTTCAGTACCCATTCATTTAGCAGTGACTATCCTCTTCTATTTATAATACGAACATATATTTTTCAATTTTCTTTCCGTAAATTTTGCTTTCAAAAGTCACGACTTTCTGTATAGTTGAGCTATTTCTACCTATTCTCTTGTCCCTTTTTCATTTTTGCCCAAAAAAAGAAACCTAAACGATGACTGGCGCATGAAATATTAAATCTGTCAAAATGTACGTAGTTATTGTGCAATTATTTCTTAAATCATCTATTATCAATCATTGTGGCTTCGGGGTTTGGCTATAAACGATTATAATCAATCATTGGGAGACATATTTTGTCTTTAATGTTACTGCAAAATGTCCGGTTTCATCGTTCTATTTCGTTGAGAAGGAGAAGACCTCTGTATTGATAACAAAAAAAAATTGAAAAAAGTTAGTGAAAAATGTTTTTTATTTCGTGGGTTTTTCTTGCTGCTTTTGCAAACTTTTCGGAGTGTTAATGTTGGTGCATCAATTTATTGACGAAAACAATTAGAACCAGGAAAATTGGGCTCCCTTAGTTCTATGATTTTATATGGTTTGATTTAACGAAATTTTATTGGTTTTTATAACCTTTCGAATTTTCAGAGCATTCTGTTCGAGTTCAAATCGTTGAAAAAATAAGCTGTCTAGAGTGAGGATACTCGTTACTAAAACTTCATATTCTATCTCTCTTTCCCCCTCTTAAAAAAAAATCCAGTGGGATAATTTAATCTGTTATTTATGTCGATTCTTAGCACTTCGGTTATCTTTCCATTTTTCTTTTGTGAAATGTGGATTTAGGGGTGAAGCAGAAATATAAATGTTATAATCGGTTCGTACAAACTTGTTTATCTCTCCTTATTTTCCGCGAAATTTTTCTGCTGTTGAAGATAGAAAGGTGATTATTATTCTGTTTTTCGATGTTGTGCAATCCTGTTGTCAGGAAAATTACTTTTATTGTGACTGAGCCTCGTCAATTTTTGCGTACCTACCTATTCGATTTTTAAGCCGTCAAAAGAAAATGAAAATTTATTTTATTTTCAAAGAATGTCGTTTGTTGCTTCTTTATTTTTCTAGCAAGTTAGGTAAATAAAATTGGTATATTTCTTGATGGAATGCTGGAACTCGTTTGCGTCGCGGTACTTTTTGTGTAATCGCATTTATAATCAAACGTAGAGGAGGCGTTAACGATTTTATTTTTAAATTGATATACACCTTTGGCACTGTTTTGTACTTAACGTTGTTCATAAATCCTTTTTATTTATTTTTCTCTCTTTCACACACACTCTATTCCTCTCTCACTCTTTCTCTCTTCGCCTCTGTCTTACTCTTTTTATCATATTCTTCCATCTTTTATTTCAGTTATTATTGGGAAATGGATAATCCTGTAAGAAGGCTAATAGTCGAAGACGAAAATAGGTTTTCATACATTAATTAGTATCACGAAAGTTTGATCTTGAGTAGTTACGTTAGCAACAAGTTCAAAATTGTGATTTTATTTTAATTTTCTACATTTGCTTTTTTTTTTAATTTTTTTTATAAAATGTTTTTACAAATGCCAGATATAGGTATGTCTGCACTTCGGGAATTTTATTAGACCATTTAGAGACGAACGAAATATTTTAAAAGCTAAGTATATCACCATAAAATTCATGAAGAAAATTACAGGTATATAGCCTACAACAGTAGTTCTTTCAGTTAATATTTAAAAGAAATATTTTTATAGTCCTTATTTAATTCAATTTTTTTTTTAATTGGATAATTACACTCTTATTGATGTAAACTGTATCCAGTGCTCTGCACCTACAAAAGAACCACACGATCTACAGGTTCAATTATGTCTTTGAAACAGATGAAACTTGTTCTTGCAAAGCTGGAATTAAAGGAAAATGTAAGCATTTTGCTGTTTTATTAATACTATTGGAAAGGTGAGTTTTTTACTGGAAAAAACAATATATTTATTTCATATTTTCAGTAGATGTTTTACAGTAGATGTTTCACTTAAATTTTTATAGAACAGGTGAAGATGAGATTAGTTGTACAGATCCTGAATGTGCTTGGAAAAATGGCTCCACCAAAGTCTGTGATCCCATTCCTCTAATTGAATTCTGCTATATCAGGAAAAAGAAAATAAAGTTTAATACTGACTTTTTGAAGAACACTGATGATTCAATTATTAGTAGCAGTCATGAGATTCTGTTTGAAGGTAATTAAAAGTTTTAAGGAAATACTTCTATGTAACAGCTGAAGTATTTAACTTTTTTTTTAAACTTTCAAAGTTTAGGTATTCAGGCGGTACGGGGATTCAAACCCGTACCGACTGAACACCTAAATTCCCGGTTCACCACCACCAAAAATACGACACCGTTCTCACACGGTCACAGCGCTGGATGATGGTGATCGAGGGAGATAAGAAACATACGACCAATGGATTCCCAGAAAGTGCACTGTTGAAACAGTTGAATGGTAGAGGAACTAATGGCAAGGATATATTACCCGATGAAAAGGAAATGATTCAAGAATTGTCAGAAGAGCTGAAAACAGTTGTCCAAAGTCAAAATAATTTTGTTCACAAACCTGACGACTTAGAAGAGTGGCTTGAAAATGTTTCCTTTCAAATTTGCTCATTTTATTATGAGAATGTGATTGTAACTGAGGAGTAACCCATAAATATTTGTAAGGAAACTATCAAACAAATTCAGTGCAGCAGATGGTTTGCCTTGAGAATAATAAATTTATAATTATAGTAAACTTTACTTCCTCGGTCATTTTTTTTTTCGCAAAAAAAATATTCATTTTTACATATTTTTAACCTAATCATCATTTCCTTCAGTTGTTGATTTTATTTTACACAGGTATGAATCACAGGTTCAATCACACATGAATTCTTCACATATGCAATAAGTCCAAAGATAATGTGGCAGCTGAAGTTTAGTAGTTATTACAGAGTTCAAAGTTCAAAGGGAATTCAGATACTATTTATGGCATTGTGAATGGAAAACAGGCGATGAAACTTTTTCGTGTCGGTAATATTGAAAGCATAATAGACTCTATTGGTCTTATTATAAAAACAAATTATCCCTGGTTTGGTTACAGCCCTGATGGCTTTCTAAGAAGAAATACTGGGAAGTTGATTTTGATTGAAGTGAAGGGTCTCAAATTAGGTAAAAAGTTAGTTAAAAATCAGCTAATAAATTCTAAATGGTTAGTGACAGATGAAGGAATCATAAAATTGAAATAAAAACATCGGAATTAGACACAAGTACCAATTTAACCTTGCTATTACCGGCTGTGATGAATGTATTTTATTAATATATTGTGAGAAATCTAACTGCGTTATATCGATTAGTATTCAATTGGATGATAATTATTGTTCAGTATTATTAAATTCATTATCAACTGTATATTTCCACCATATGTTACCATTTTTAGTGAAAAATAATTTTTTACTACTTTAAGAAAATGAACAAACTGACTGATATACTTTTGACTTTTATTTTTCAAAATTAAATGATAATTACACAAATGATTTTATAAATCAAATAAATACATAAATAAATAAATACCCAAACCATTCACTGTAAATGTTTATTTGTAAATATCAAAATCCAAATTCATTCATTACTTGCTTAGACAAGTTCATCATTAAAGCACAAATTATGACAATAATTTTATCCATTACTTCTAGAAAACACTGACCAATTCTACCTTGAAGAAACTCAAACATTTTTAGTCTTTGCATTACCCTTTTCACTTGCACACGTGTTCTAGCTATTTTCCTATTTTTATCATTATCCTCTGCTGTTAAATGTTTGTTTTTCCCTAAAAAAAGAGGCTGAACTAATTTGATTTCAGCTTCAGAGCATTCAGCCTTAATGAGGAACCCTTTGTCAGTTATAATGGCATCACCTTAGTCGCACATATCTGTATGTCCAGGATGATTGAACATGAATTTATCAGACTTCCTACCTCTGAAAACTAAGAGTGACTGCAAACTTAACTTTGAGTATGTGATTTAACTTATATTGAGAATAAGTTCTGGAAGTATATTTTACACATTGAAAAGCTTGTAGATTAATTTCTGTACAATCAAGAACTACTCTGGTGTTAGGGAAGTCCTGTTTAAAGTGAATTGGCAAATTATTTCTAATATTGTTTCTTGAAGGCCAGATAATTTGGTTTTTCAATAATACGTACAAAATTTCAATTGGAGAAAAAAAAATCACCATAAAATCTCTTACTGATGTTAAAGTAGGCAGATAAAAATGGAAAACATACATTCAATTTCAACTTCATCAATGTTAATAACATTCCCTGTCTAACACAGATTTCAAATTTTCTGTCAAAGGAAGAGTGTGTTGACATTAATAAGAGTTCAACAGATTCGCACATTTATTAAACTAGCGAAGAATTAGCCTTGTACTAGCAGAGATTTTCAAGTCCATTTTAATAAAATCCAGCAGTTTACAATGGTAAAGGAAATTATCAGCAGTGGTATAAACTTGAACGGATGCATCTACAGAATTACAGATTTCATCTTGATTCATATTTGTATGTTCCTCACATAGTGGATTGTTGGTTTCTTCTTCTGTTACACTTTTCTCCGTACCATTTTCATCCAATAAAACTAGTAGAGTACTGTTACAAAGATAGATGCCTGTGAACCAGACAGAATGCATTCAGGATAAAAAATTCATTGCCCAGCAGCGAAAACAAAACAAAAACTTTTTTTTTACTTGTCTGTGGAAAACAATAATCTTTTTACTGCCCTTTCTTCTTTTCCTTCTTATTTGGCAATGCAGTTTCATATAACGTTGATTTGTAAACGTTAATAGATGAGACAGTTGTTTTTTTCAGCCGCTCCATTTTTCCTACCTTTTTGTTAAATAAGTAATTCTTTATCAATACTGTGAATCTATCATCAGTC
This sequence comes from Ericerus pela, assembly GCA_011428145.1. Taxonomy (NCBI): domain Eukaryota; kingdom Metazoa; phylum Arthropoda; class Insecta; order Hemiptera; family Coccidae; genus Ericerus; species Ericerus pela. The sequence continues at coordinate 417,324 of WOFM01000380.1, forward strand.
TAGTTTGTCATTAGGTGGAGGATCAAAAAAATTATTTTTGCTCATAAATTTGATAAAATTTGGTAGAATACAGAATTACTTACATTAACTTTGTCAATTGATTGATTAGCAAATAGGAATGAAAAAAAAAATATTTACGTACTTGGTGAAGTAAAATCAGATTTTACAAAGTGATGATCACAGTCTCTCGAATTTTAGATGACTTTTTCTAAATGCAGTAGATGAAGCCACTGTTTACGACTATTTTCTCTTGGCTTGGGAAGTCAATAGAGACCACATTCGGATCTGCCATGACATTTTTCAATTGAAAAATTTTCAGAATGTTGGAGTTAATAAGTAGGTATGAAATCTATTCGAAGAAAATAAAAAAGATATCATTCTTCAATAACTGTTATGAGAATACACAGTTAACCATACGTACCTATTTGAACATCCATAAACTGAACAAATAACATTGGATTTGTGTTTCCAACTCTTGACATACAGCAGAATATACTGATGTTCCTCCATACGTAATAATAAATTATTCACCTACTACCACCATTTCAACCTAAATTGTGACTATTTTCCACATTTTTTTATTAAATCATTTAATACAGACATAATAATATCAATCATTGACAGTGATATCCTATTTTCATCCAATTTTTCATTTACTCCACCAGAGTGCGTATCTTCTATGATCACATTCTAATCATATTTTCCGTTATTTCGATTATTATTATTATTATTATTATTGAGCTTCATTGTCAACTAAATGTCGAATATTCTATATTTTAAAAGATTATAGTTGATCATGTTGTTTTTGTTTGGCAATTGCTGTTTTTTTTTTCGCGCTTGTATTTTATTTCTTATTTTACTTTCTCTTTCCTTCTCAGTTGACTATACTTTTTCTTCCGCATTGAAAAATTTTTTTACTGTAGGTCTTATCGGCGCTGCCTCAAACGCTTTGTCTGTAATCAGTTTTTGTTTTGTCGTTGTTTGGTATGCCAGAAGCTACCCTTTTACAAAGAAGAGGTTAAAAAATGGGTCAGCGCAACAACTTTTTGCTTCAACCCCCTGAACTTGGTCCTTTATAGTTTAATAGCGATTGAAACTATCGAATTTCTCGCTTGGAATGCAGATAATTTATCTATAGATAATTTCGTTTTCACTGTTGGCTGCTTTTCTTGATGATGAACACACTTTCAAACAATTGACCTGTAATGCGGAAATCAATTTTTTTGATTAAAAAATTGATTATGGTTGTATGAGTGAGATACAGGTCCACCACAATTTCTTATCGAGAAATGATGGTTCTCACATTATTCAAGATGTGACATAATTGACGCTTCATCCTTGAACTGTTTATGGATGAACCTAGCCAGTTTAATGTATTTATTAGGTATAGTTTATTGTCATAATTAAAGTGAAAGCAGACAATCAAATTTGAAAATTGAGTATGTTTGTTTATGTTTTGCATGCCATGGTTTATTTCATATATTAGTTCAAGAAATGAACCTAGTACTGAGTGAAAGCAAAAGTGGACCTAGTTCACCAAACTTAATTTTGCGAAAAATACGTCGAGTTTATTTTTCCCTGCCTATTGATTCCACGGAAGTTAATACAAATTAGGCTCATTCTGTCTGTAGAGAAGTGAATTACAACTTGGTTTATTATTGTGTGGAAAAATATAAGCCTATACTTTCGATTACAAAAAACCATCATTTAATTGAAAACCTATGAAAGTTCTTAGTCCCTCAAATGTAGGATTTAAAATTAAAAAAACTCTGTCGAAGCAATGCTTCGCTAGAAAACCCAGTTTATTCGATATTTATATCGATATTTCATTGCTAGTTTCAAATTTAGAAATTACAAAAAACTATAGGAAGTTATCCATTAGTTCACAATCCTCTTCCACTTACACTTCCAAGATCAGTCGAAATTAATCATACTATATGTTTTTCACATTTATACTCGCGGTTACACTGTTACCTATTCCGCTGCTCATTCATTCATATCTGTACATATTTGTACACTTCATACAGTTCATACTCTGTACTTTACATATTTGATCTGCTGCAATTACACATGTCTGAGAGTAACTTTATGAACATCTTTATTAATTTTACAATAATGGTGAACATTTGGTCTACAACCCCTATAATCTTTAACAAAAATATTTATCCATAAATGTTTTATCACTAAAAATCACTTTTCCAGAGATTTCTTGTTTCCAGTTTTCTCGAGAACTACTATCTGTTTGGTAGTTTTTTCAAAATAGTAAAGGCAAAATTTTTTATAGAAATTTTTATTTTCCAGTTTTCTCAGAAACTATTGAATTAATAGACTTTAAACTTCTAAGAAACTTGTTCCAACATAAGAAAAGTCGTATCATGAAAATTTCAGCCCGATCCATTTTGTCATTTTCTCAGAATCCTAGAAAAATGACTTTTCCAGGAATTGTTTGTTTTCAAGTTTTCTCAGAAACTAATTAACTAATAGGCAAAAAACTTCTTTCAAACCAGCTCCAATATGAGAACTAACTGTCATAAAAATTTCAGCCCTATCCATGTAGTAGTTTTCTCAGAACTGTGAACACAAAATTTTGGCCAATACATACATATCTAATATTTAAAGACAAGTTGGCATTCTTTGTCACTATCCGATCCCCACAAAAATTTATAGCAAGTTATAATATATCATAATAAATATGGGTTTTAAATTTTGTAACTATTGTTCAAAAATTGAAAATTTTATAGTCAAAACAAAAACAAAAATTGTCATACCGGAAGATTGGAAATTAAAAAATTATAAAGGAAAAATTGAAACTTTTTGATTTTCTCCCCCCAAAAAATGCCTTTGGTATATCACTGTTCTTTATTAAAATCTTTATTGAATGACAATAATGATCCCTGGTCTTCAAATTCTGAAATCATTGGGTGGAATGTTTTAGTATATGCCCAATTAAGTCATGTAAAGAATACTAGTAAATAAGGGTGCTTCATTTAACCTCTGTATAAAGTCTTTTTTCAAGCTTGTTTCCACATTTTAAAAACAAGAAATACAATCAATTCATCATGTATTAACAATAAAGTACAAATACATCTACAAATATATTTATAAGGGATTATCTTTTGAAGAAATAATACGTCTAAAAAACTGAAATCTTCTTGAATTACAGAATAGTTTCTTACTCAATAAAGAAAACTTAGAAAATAAGTCAGATATTTGGTAATATTTTGTAGTATTATTGTCTAGCCCGTTTGTCAGACGGGTACTTCAGCTTGTATATATATATATATACATACACAAAAAAATTAGATCAAAATGAAGAAATGGTACCAATTGTTTTCTTTTCTTATGAAACGAATAATTTTCATCATCCCTTTCCCTAACCCTTTTGTGAGGTCAGTTTTAATACCCCGTTTGCAAGCTAATTGGGTAAAAAAGTGCCTATCAAAAAACCCAATTGTAAGATAATGTTGGATATGACTTCTTTGTAGTGGAAAAACTGTGTGCTCAGTTAAGAGAATGGAGTGGCTATAAATTTTTTACTTTTTTTCTTCAATTTTTTTTGAATAACTATGAGTTGAGATGGAAAATGTGTTATGCAGTAAAATACTCGTAAATAAAAAGTTACCACTAGGCTGGTCTGGCTAATCAAGCCTGTGTGCAATATGGACTGCATGCCGAATTCATAAAATGTTCGTTATTTCCAGAGGTCTGTGCGGAATTACTTTTGTGGACGGGTAGACATGTCGTCCCCCAAACTGAAAAACATCATAAGGGACAAAAATTAAATTTTACAGGAGGTGAATTTTTTTGGCGAGCTTCGCGTCTTTTATACGAAACGGAAGCTAATTTCGGCAACAGTACGTAGGTAGATCTGATTGTTTGATCGGATAAGTCGAACGCCAGAACGCATCGTTTAAGAAAAAAAAAAAAAAAGCTAAAAATGTCAACAATATTTCTCCATTTTGGGGTCAATGCGTAGAACTTACAGAATGTTTTCCAGTTGGATTATGCATTGCAGTAGAAAGTTGAGGTTGTTTTCCTATTTTTTACAAATGAATTGCGTTTAGAATTATAAATGTATTTATAAATTTCAAAAAATAACACAAAATTTAGGGGTCAGTATTCTGGTTATTACCTCTTACATTATGTGAGCTGACAGAAACACAAGCTCGTTGGAACGATACTAATCATTTGACGAACCTCTGTACTCAAACAAATATTACCTAATATGCAAATAGTGGGGTCTGGATGGCGACCGGTTAGATGTACTGACTGACATCAGAAAGGTTCTTGGTTTTGAGATCAGTAGCCGCCAACATACCAGACCCTTATTCCCCACCTCAAGAAGCCCGTCCGGTCAAAACACGTACAACCCTATTCGATATTGACTTGGTGCTCAGTCTTGGAACGGAAAAGTTCCTAGTTCGAGTCGTTCGAAACCAATCGCTGAAAACAATATCGTATAAACCATAAAGTAAGTAAACCCTAATCTAGAAAATCTGACTCGAACATCAACGATATGGCCTCCAGTTGTAATAACTGAAAGCGAAAGCTCCGGTATAATTATCAAATAATTACAATAAAACAAAAATAAAAATAAAGTTTAATATCGAAGTGAACCCCGTTACCCCCCCATACCATAAATGTAGTTACCACGAGGTAATCACGCAGTCGTTAACAATTTTTGGTGGAGAATTGAATGAAAATCCAACGAAATATGATAAATTACTTTATTTTCGCTAAAATAAAATTTTTGCATTTAGTCTATTCGAAAGTATGTTTTTCTCCTTCTCTGTACGCGTCTATAGACTATACTCTTATCATTGTTTTATTTGCCAAAGACTAGCCTTTTACGGTAGAAACAAAATGGGTCAGCGAAAACAAGATGCTGTTATACGGTTTTTTTTCTTGGACTATGATGCTGCGGTATAGGTAGTGGGCAGAATACCTTTTGGCGCCTATAAAAGAAATCGCGTCGGTGTGTTGCCAGTTTCAAAATTAATTTTAGTCCGTTCTAAATGAGATTATGAGAACGATCAATGTCCTCGTCTTCCAGTTGGAGATTTTCGGAGTGAGGAATAAAATGAAGGTGAAGAATTCGTCGCATTTGGTTATAGGTATTAATAAGAATAATTCTTCTAACGTGTTTACCAGTGCGAAATGCTGGAAATATTTTCCAGAATATTGCCAAACCGAATGCAAAATTGGGCGGAAAAAGCGTAATTATAGGAACTACCTAGTTGTTAGCCTAAATTTCAGCAAAAAAAAAGGAGAAAAAAAACTAACGCAGCAGGTCACGCAAGAAAATGTAGGTTTCTTAACCTCCTCACAAAAAAAAAATATGTTATGTATAAGAGCCACTTCTGTAACGCTATCTTGTAACCATAGTTACAGATATATTTGGCTATACGTATATTTTAGTTTCAGTCTTACTCTAAATAATTTTTTAATCTTCATTTAACACCTGATTAATTGGTAATTTCGAACACATTTATGGTTCATGACTTCATGTAGATCTGTGAATTATTGCTTCGTAGCAGCATTGGGTACTCACAGGTAAATAAATGAATAGATACTTACAATAAAAAAAATGAAATATCGCAAGTATTTGGTAGAATGCTGAGTGAAAATTATATTTAAAATGAACTGTCAAAAAAATTTATAATGATTTGTATTGTGAAGTTATGAAATATATACCAAAGTTATTAAATGATTGCTCATTAAATAAAAAATAGTAACGGGCATGCTTTTCACACAGCTTCTTTGGTTTCTCTGGAATTATTTTTTCTTACCAATAATTCAAGGTTTTTCAAAATCTTTTTTTGCGTATAAACCATGAGGCCGATTGAAACAGAATTTTCTAGAATGTTACAATATAATATATTTTATGTCTATTCGAAATTTAGTGATTATTGGTTGAAAATTACGCGACATTCACCGGGAAATGACTTTTTGAAATTTAAACCTCACGGTGGTAAAAGGAGGGGTCAAATGTATTTATACTGATTAGGCAATATCAGTTTGAAAATATGATGTATGGACTTGCTCTTTTATTTAAAACATTTTAAATACAAATGCCTTGTAACCATTTTTGGTATACTTCTAAATTCATTCTCTGAAGGTTTGTAAAGAGGTATACTTACTACGTTTAAACATATTATCCAATAATTCTAATTACTCGCACATCAACCACATACTTTTTTGTTTAAATCAATGATAAATACAATTTCCAATAAAACCAGTTCTAGAATTTTTCTGAACTCAACCTTCCAGGCAGATGAAAATGGGCAAAAACTAGAGTTATAAGTACATATGCTAATAACTAATTTTAGAATTTTCCTAAATTTGATCCCCGCGGTGATGAAAAAACGAAAAGTGTGTTTACAATGATTAGTTTATTAAAATTACATAATTATTTTTTAAAAACCGCCACTCAGTAACCTTTTTGTATACTTTAGGAGGGTCTAAAAAATTAACCTTATGGAAAACACTGAATATTACCGTATATATTTATTATAGAAGACCTGGAGAACAGTTTCATCTATAGGCCTGTCAAGTGCATTACTTCATGGTGATGGAAATTTGTATGAAATGGTACTGAGGCGGATTTATACTAAATACGGTATATACGCATATAATATGTACATGAACTTCGACTAATTATGCCAAAAGTTTCTGAGGGTCTTGAAATGAAAAATCAACGTACCCCCAATCCTGGGTCTTCAACTAGATCGATTTTAATAAGTACATTTTCTTTGAAAACCTTTATGAACGTAGCTGCAGCTCCATTAGAAAAATTGGGTTTTAGTTGCATTAAATTTTGTATTTATTGACCTAGAATTAAACAGTTTAAAACCATTACCCCTTTCAAAATCAGACTTTATGGAAGTACCATCCAGCCAATCCTTACCAAAATTGGTAGCCTGTTATAGTAGATTATGTTAAATATTTTTTATAAGTTTCATAGTTATTGGTCCAAAATTAAGCATTTTATGACCAAAATAAAAACATAAATTGCGGTTCCTTAAATACTCTCTGGCCAATCCGTATCAAAACTAGTAGACTTAGTACTAATGTTTGTACCAAATTTCGTGACTATCAGAAAAAAATTGCAACCTGTATCGTGATAACAAGAAAATGTAATATATATAATAAATTGTAATGAATTTGAATTTTTGATTCAAAAATTTTTATTAGGTTATGAAACAGAAAAAGTACCTACCACCAGATTCCCACCCATTTTCCCTAATCCGTTTTCCCTAACAGACATTTTCCTTAATATTTTTTCCCTAATACCGAAATGTCTAATGTATTATTTCCCTAACAAAATTCTATTTTGGAATTGATTTTTTCAATTATATATTTACATTATATGCAATAGCACAAACATATTCGAAGTCTCTACCGTCATTTTTATACTCGTCATATGTTGAGCATACATCATGTATTCTTTGTTTTAGTTCTAACCATTTTTGTTTGGGTACAGCTCAGACTCTTTGACCTATATTGAGCTCTGCCAATGTTGCCTCTGTGTCAGCCTGTTCTTTCGAGAACTCCTTGAGGCAGGAGTATAGGTCTGGGTGATATTTCACAACTACTAATCTGAACCGATTATGCCTCCCCTCATTCACGTTATTCGTCTTATGTCTATAATAGTACTCCTTTCTATTGGTGGGGTGGGGTGTCATGATATTTCCTCTGCAGAAATAATGAGATGTGCTAAGCAATTTTTACAACCAGTTGTTGAGGAAAAAATAAATTACAACGTCCATTAGAAATATTAGCTTTAGGGAAAATATCCATTAGGAATATTGGTTTTAGGGAAAATGGATTAGACATAATGGGTTTAAGGAAAAAAATTAGGAAAATGTCTCTTAGAGAAAATTATACATAGGGAAAACGGATTAGGGAAAGTTTCTAGGAATCCTACCACCATTCTCAAATCATTTCATTAGATCAAAATTAATAAGTAGATTTTTATGTGTAACACCTACTTAAAAAGAATGAAATCTTTTGCCCGTAGCTATTTCTGTCATGACGTTAGTTCCGCTGTTGTTGCTACTACTTTTTTCCTTTTATTCAACGCAATATAGGTTTTTTTGGTTTGCGAAAATGGCAGTCAAAACGACGAATTTATTTTTATATTTTTTGCCGGAGAACTTTGTTGCTAAGTACTCTGAACGTGATGGTAATGTACGATGTTGAAAATTGAGTACATAAGCATTATTTGGCAACGAACTGGTCTTATTCCAGTCACGCATGATCAGCCGCCATCCTATTTTAGTGCGAAACAACGTTATTATGTCTGATTTGCTTAATACTTAGCAAAAGAAAACTTATTTATTTACCTTTTTATTTTTAAAAGCTTCTATACTAGATGGTGCCGAATCTATTTGAAAAGAAGAGATGCGAAAAAAGGACAAGGAAAAAAAATTATAGAAGCGATTCATTTATCTAGACAGGGGACAGTTAGCTTAGCAAACATGTGTTAGAAGTAGAGTTGAAGAATTTGAATGATGAGGTGATTTATTCTTTTGCAGAAGTTGGTGGAATAAAAGCAATCAACATTGAAAATCGAGTGATGTGGAATGGAGAATAAATGAATTATTAACAGGACGAAAGTTGTGAGTTGATGAATTCAATTTTGTATAATTTGGAAAAAAGAATATTTAACATGATTTTTATTCACCAACACACTGCGAACAATACGTAAGAGATTGCTTATTTACATGAATAATGAAATTGTTGTATATATAATAGCTCTGTATTTTTTGCTTGTTTGCTGTGAAAAGTTGTGAAATTGTCACAGCTTTTCACAGAAAACGGCAAAAAATAATAGAGCGAATATTGTAACCGTGGAGAGAAGAAGGTTCTGGTTAAAATTGTACCTACCTTTCAAATTTGAAAAAAAATTTCAAAAAATAGAATGTGTACTTACCTACCTATACTTTTGTTTTATCCAAAAAAATTTCTGTTTATTTTGCTTTTCACATTCTCCAAGCTTTAAATTTTCTTCTTCTCCCCTAGTACGCCTTCGAGAAAATCTTCGCCACGTCTTCTTGTTATTTAGAACACGGAAATAAATATAAACCAAAATAAGTTGACGTACTTAGAAGAAATGAATTTTTGCGCTTTTATCAAGTGTAAAGTGTTTGAATTCTGGCAGTATGACGACCGCAGTTCTAAACAAACACGATGGTTTATCATCTGGTACTGCATTTTTGTGTGAGTGAGCATGCTTAGCAGTTACCATAATAAATTCTAAATTAATATAATTTACGGGAGTGAGTGAGGTAAAAGTGTATAGGTTGTAAAAAGTATTGAATAACAATTTTTTTTCTGCTGTAGGTGGCATATTTTCCAAGTTGTAGAGTATAGGCTACTTTAATTGTGGTCATGAAAACATGATTTTTCAACATTTTTAACTAAAAATTCGTATGTGCTAATTGCATAATTTATTATAAGTCAGGAAATGAGAGAAAAGAAACGCCCAACGGGGTCGTGGTGCCATTTCTTCATAGTCCATTAACTTCGCGGTGTCCTCAAGTGCTATAAACTCGAATATTTTTTCAGATATTTTGGATACTTTTTGTGTCATTTTACGTTTGTGAAAATAAATTTTGCTGTTCAAGATAGTGTTAATGCTATCATTTATCAAAATTTTATTCATTTTTATTTTATTTTTTTGACGTATTTACCGTAAATGAAATATTTAAGCCATCCGCTGAAACAGCTTATTTCAAAATTATCGGCTCCATAAAATTTTCAATTTTGGTAGTCCTACTTTTTATGGGACAGCAGCAAAATTTTAGAATGATAGATAATTATGAATTGAAGGAAAAGTATGGTTTGTAGAATCTGATGTTATGCAAACATATTTAAAATGTAGGAGAGGTGTTTTATTTCGTACTTTCCATGAAGTGGTGAAAAAAAAACTGGGCCCACGGTGGCAGATTGTCTTAATCTGGCCTCGCGAGTGCAGCATATTTTGGCCGCACTGCTGAAAATGATAAGTAGTTAGAGGGTGTAACATAGAGCGCATAGATTTTTTTCAGAAGAAAAGAGTAAGCGAGGATATCACGAAATTGACAGGCATAAAAAACAGTTACCAAATAATTTTTTTGTCGCAGAAGTGAAAAATAAAGAAAAAAAGTGTAGAAAAAATAGTTTTTGGTGAAATTTAGGATACTAGTAGTTTGCCAAAAACAGAAAGAGAGTAAAGTGCCCATTTTGGATCAGAAGAGAGTTCTCTATTTTTCTGTCCAAAAAGGGAGAAAGTATTCTAAAGAAAAGTTTTCATAATCATTCACTATCTAGACTATTTTTCACTTTACAGAAAGAGATGTCTAGGATATATAAGGTCTACTTTTGGCCATTAGTACAGTCAAAAATCTATTTTAATTTCAGAGAATTTTGGTTTTTTCCTAGTCTACTTGTAAAATGGGTATTTATTATTATTATTATTATTATTATTAATATTATTAATATTATTGTGGCGGCTACCACACACCATCAGCTATAAATCGCTTCTCCCTCGATCACCGTCACCTGGCACCATGGCTGAGTGAATATGGTGCTCTATTTTAAGCAGTGGTGACAACAGGAGTTTTAGGAATTCAGCCGGTATGGGTGTTCAAATCCCTATACTGCCTGAATACCTAAAGTGGTGACCCTGATGTGATTTGGGAGATGGCTAACAATGCCATCTCTCAGACACGCAAAGCCAATGAGTAGTTTATTACACCGCCACTGCTGAAATATGATGGCACTCTAGGGTGTGCACTACAGGGTGGTGATGAGGGGAGGCATTACCACAGACCAGTGTACATACCTACTTGCAAGGCGCCTCCATATTGGCCATATTACATTCTGCTATACTGGGGGGAATGGTGTGGCAGCTACCACACATCGTTGGCTATCAATTGTTTGTCCCTCGATCACTGTCACACAGCACCATGGCCGAGTGAATACGATGCTGGCGGTGACAATGGGAGTTTTAGGTATTCAGCCGATACTGGTGTTCAAATCCCCGTACCGCCTGAATACCTAAAATTATTATTATTATTATTATTATTATTATTATTATTATTATTACTATTACTATTATTATTATTTTTATTTTTATTATTACTATTATTACTATTATTATTGATATTATTTTAGTAAATTTAATACATGTGTTACCATCAAAACTAGAATTTGGTCATTTCTAGTGTTTACTTGTCTAAACTTGAATTGGAAAATTCATCGGGCGGTTCCAGTTTTGACCAACATACGAATGTCAAAACCCAAAATAAGTTTAAATCAGTTTTTCCTGAAAATTTAGTCAAAACTGTTATCAACTGCCACCAAATCTGTTTTCAGTCTTAGTCAACTACACCATTTTAGTTTTTTTTTGGTGATTTTTATAGGGGGTAAGTCGACCCCACACCCCTGCCAAAAAAAACTGCTACGTGATATTAGAAATTAATCATATTAAACCTAGGCGTAGTGTTTTGTTTTTCTTCTGTAAGAAAAATGCTGACACACGGTAACTGATTTTGATTAGACCCTATTAGTTTAAACTGAAAATTTTTTTTATATTTTAACCAGTCAAAACTAGAACTACTCAACGCATTTTCCAATTCTATTTTAGACTAGTCAAAACTAGAAATGACCAAATTTTAATTCTGATGGTAACATATGTACCAAAATAAACTCTTTGCGTATAGAAAACTGAGCTGAACAACATAATTTTCTAAACTTATAAATCAAATTTTGTACTATAAATAAACAAAATACATATTATTATATGGTACCATAAATTAGGCTACTTTTCCTGAATTTACTGAAATAATTTCAAAAGTGCTTTAAAAAAAATTAAATTTTTTTGAAAATGTAACATTTGCCAAAAAAAGCCTTTTATTCTAGTGCTTTTTCAAACTTAGTTTTCCTATCGTATTTTCGTAGTGCGAATCCTAAAACTGTAACAAAAAAAAAAGAAGTATATTTATGTAAATAAAATATACATCTCTGTGGTAAATAATGAATCACCCCTTCCACGTGATAGTGGCCTTAGTATGAGAAAACAAAATTTGTTCGAGCAATAAAGGACATCTTGATCATAAACTCGAAGTTTTCAAGTTCTTGGCTGTTTCAATGTACCTTCAATTTCTGGCGTTGTTTTGTTTTATCCTATACTATTATACAAGCAATAATTATTTGTGGATATGTGTGTATATGTGTATGTAAATGCGTTATAAAGAACTAGACCGATGATGTTGCTGAAAATTACGGTATAAAGGTATTTGGGTACGACTAAAAATTCGTTGTACAGATATATGAGCATCGCAATATACCCATCAGCAGCAAGTGATAACAACGAACAATGAAAAATTGATTAACCCTAAAAATAATCAATAAGAAAGGTTTTATTGGCGAATTTTGCTAGACCTAACCTGCGTCTGATTGTTATGATTTATGACCAATGAAGTTAAATATTACGATCTTAATTCACAAGATATACGAATACGATAATACCGAAGGATATACCTTATAAATATGTTGCTGAAATTCTCCAGCTTGATTAAAATTAAAAAAATCTCTTTTTCCACATCTGAGCAAAGCTCGATGAAACATGTACTAGGTACCTATTTAGGCGTCTCGAAACATACCGCATATTGCGTTCTATTCATGAAAATTAGGTTTTATCGGCAAGTTTGATTTGCCATTGGGAATTCGTATCGTGTTGCGTACTGTACCGGAGCTTTTATTCGCAAATTTGTTCGAATGGATTTATCCGTAAATGAGCATTCAAATGTTCGGTTGACTTTCTACCCATTCTACGTAAAATGATACAGAAATAAATTTCACCTTCCTCGTTGTCATCGTCGTCGACGTCGTACAAGAATTCACACGCACAAAAGAACCAGCATCTAAAATAAACGCGCGTTAGCTACCACTGGTATACTATGAGGTATGAGCGTAAGGCTGGAAAATTTTCCATTTACCTATCCGAGCAACATACGTTTAGAAACAGGAGCGACGAAAGAAACCCAAAAGAAAAAAATAGTATGAAAGGCGGCGAGTAGAGAAGAATTTTCTCCGAACTTTATCTTATTCATTCCACTGAACAAGAGCCAAACAATGGATATTCACAAAAAGAAATGTTGCCCTGTGTTTTGAATGGTTGTCGTTTCGCCTCGGTCGAAATAATTTCGAATTTTTTTTTAATATATTTTTCGGCGAAATCTTTGCACATTATTTCGCATAAATGGTTAAGGATTTGTGCGAGACCTAAAGCACAAAGGCAGATTTTGCATTCACCAACAGCTGATTTTAGCGATGCAAAAATGATGGACGGTTTTGGTTTTTGTTGCAAGAGGTGGTTGGCAATAATCTAGATTTTCTTCTATTTTTTTTTTCCACTCTCTGTAAAATCGATACAAAGGCACAAAGCAGTACAGTTTCTAAAAATTAATTTTTTAACGTGAGTAAGGAGAAGAGAAAAAAGAATCAAGAAAATTTTGTCTTATGAAATTTTTGTGAATTCGACATGCACATTTTCGAAGAATACCTACCTTCTTGAAATAAATAGGCGTGGTTCAGAATTCTGCGGTTGAAGATGGACATCGAAAGTAGAAAAAAATATTTCTGCCGTGATAAGTGTGTATTTTCCAAAAGTGTCAAATGTTGTAATGGCTGCAATTCGAAAACCAGTTAATCGATTTCGCTCAAATTCTATACCAAACCAGTCCCTAATATAAAAATTTCCAGCCAAAATCTTTTAATTTACGGGAGTTATCGTAATGACAACATGGTGGGTTTACAACACTTTGAGAGCTTTTTCCTCAGAAACTAACTGATAAATTTCAAAAATTATAACACTAATGTGTAGCCCATGCAAGCTTCTAACGCTACTCCAAGTTTTATTGCTATAAGTCAAACAGCGGAGGCTCAGCAAACTCCCAAAAAGGGCCAAAATAAGCAAAATAAGGAAATATATATATATTGTACAGAAGAATTTGAGTGATCTATATATTCGTGATCCATGACTCATGATCAGCAATTTTCCTCAGGTCCCACTCCCAGGTCCTGCCATTGCACTGAATGCAATAGTTGTATTTTCCTTTGGAAAATACACTAATAATATGAGTGAATGTTTTTTTTTCTTTTTTTTAAATAGGTTTTTGTTGAAGGGGAAATTGGAAAGTTTCAGAAATCAAGTTTGGTTTGAATTTATACAGTAAAGTGTGGTATGCCAAATTTGGTTTTTACCAGTTACTCAAGTTTTGGTTTTTTATTAGCTCCTCCATTTTTTAAATCAATTACTTACCTGGATTGATTCCTATAGTACGTAACGAGATACCATACACATGGTATCTGAAGATGAAAACATCGATAAAATACATGTTTTACCCGTGAGTGAATGAGGATGAAATTTGAAAGAATTGTCGAAATAAAAATGTTGAAGTGAAAAACAAATCAGAAATTTTAAATATAAAATTAATATTTCCCCACAGTGAGATATTCCAAAGTTCACTGTGGGGGAGAAAAACTGGAAGGGATAAGCCCAAGGTTTGTTCTCGCCGAACTCGTGTGCTATTTCATTATAAAAATCTAAAAGATCGAAAATTATACCATTTTCTCTCCACGTTTTTCCCCTATTTTCTCGGAACCTTTTACCCCATTTTGAAAACCTACATTCTTAACCACCGAATTCTCCTACCACATGTGACCACGTTAGCCGGACATATTGTTAAACAAAATAATTACGAGTGAACAAAAAATACCGGTTTATTCCAAAATAGAAAAAACATACCTCTATTTTTCATGACATCATATTATTCATATTGTAGAATCGGACGAAGTACTTCGAAACGGACAAAAAATTAACAGAATAAGAAAAACAAGATGAAGTAACGACGAGGTTTCATCAAGATGAATTTTATATACAATGTTAAAAAGCAAATTACAACAAGAAAATTCGTAGGTCTTACTAAAGTGAAGGTACCAAACGGAGTGATTTCTTCTTATCTTGAAAACTAAGAGCTAGCCCAAAAGTTTGCAAGAAAAGGAGAAATCACTATATCAACTTCCATTTCCGATAGCAAGTTAACAAAAGAAACAAGCCACGAGTAGAAATGGAAGATGATATTGGGAAAAAACGTCAGATAATGAAACTCCACTCTTCAGAGAAGAGTGTAATACATTATCTGGTTTCAAAATTTTACGGATACTTCAAAAGTTGATAGTTCAAATGAGAACTTCCAAAAAAAAATTTCATATTTTGTTTAAAATTGCTTGGCTGTTCTTTCGTAGAATTTACAGATCTTAATTTTTCTTTTTTTATCTCTGTTTTTGCAGACAATATGAATAACCTTGGAGCCTATAGCATGTGCTTATGAGTAAATGCTACGAGTATTTAAGCAAATGTTTTCGAAAAAAAGGTAAAAGTATAAGCATTTCCTTCATCTTTATATGAATAATGATTTGCTTATACTTGAGAGAAAATACTTCTGAAAAATGAGTTGAATGTATAAAATTTGTAGGTATTTTTAGGTTTTATTATTAGTGTATTTTCTTCTTTTTGTTTAGCGTAAGGGCGTAGATCGCTTGATCATAAGCTGGGGTTTTACGTCTCCTCAACTGTCCCTTCCGACAACTCCAGGCCGGCAATAATACCATCATTACCAAACAATTACACTGTTGATTATGTCAAGCTTTTTCTTCAAAGCTAAGGAGTCCAAACCTTCAGGACCTGCCCCTTACTATCCACACCCTTAGTTCAGCGTAATTGTGAGACCTCAGCGTCAGACCTTGTGAAAAGCGCTCATCCTGAGTCGTAGATTACGAACATTTAGGTCGCATAAATTCTACTGTACTCATGTAGGTTTAAGAAAAAGTGTTCGGTTTTTTCTCACTCACTTAATCGGCCGAAATTACCATATCAGTCAGTTTGAAATTTAATAAAAGTATATTTCTATCAACTACTTAATGCTCATTAGAGAAGGATTTTTTTAAATTCTTTCCCTAAAATCTTTCCCTAACGGAAGGAAAATGGGTGAAATATGTCTTTATATTTTTTTTTGATATTTTTTGTTGCGATGATATATCAAAGATAGTTTTGCTATGAAATATTTCTTTATCCATTCCTTGAAAAAAAAATTACTAATTTTTTGAAATTCAACGCGTAAAGTGGTGAACATATCGTGGAGCCGGTAAAGCTGTGACGGGGATGCTATTATAATTAGGGCGATACTAAACTCATCATTTGACCATTTTGTTTTTTCTTATAGTTTAAATCATCTAAGACTCTTATTTCTTTCATAAATCGGCTGAATAAATTTGTCCCCATGGAAATACTACCTCTGCCCCTAGAGAAGCATTCAACTTGTTCCCCCCCCCCACAAAATCATTGGTTTCTTGTATATCAACTCATCCAGAACTTCTGGAATAGTCTATTTCTGTACAATGAACTCGTCCCGGACAACTATGTAATGTTCAGAGAATATGGTTGTTTTCAACCTTCTCTGGAGAGGAAGAGGGTGTCATACAAATAACTGTAAAGGTAGAGAGGATATTAAAGGGTTATGGAAGGAGATGGATGGGGTGGATGGGTAGAAAATATGTATTGGGTTTACGTATTATCTAAATAGTATGATGATTACGAGTTATATTTTCCATATAATGCTTCTGAATATATTCATTGGAAAATTGTTGTTTTCAAGACTCTCTGGAGGGAAAGAGGGAGTTAGGAAAAAATTTCATGGAACCTTTTTTGTAGAAAATTTTATGATCAACAATTTTGTATTGATATATTTTTATTTTATTACGAAATCGAAATTTGTGGAGAAAAACGCGAAAAACCAAATTTTGGGGGATAAAAACCCACTCTCCTCAAATTCAAGAGGTGAGGAGGGTGAAACTTTTAGTATGTTAATTTAGAAGACCCACCCAACAATCTCATATGTATAGTGAAAGTGTATGTGCTAATTTTTTTTTGCAAGATTTGACTGGACTAAATAGACTATGAGTATTTTGAAATTTTATTTAAGACTTATAATTCTCCTATAAGAAGACCGCTGGAGAAGGAAAACGCCGTAGAGAGAAAGAGTTAGAGCTGTTTTTTCTTCATATATTTTTCCCTTTTTTCAGTTTTTGTTTTTCAGTTAACAAACAATGAAGAGGTGATGGATTTACTTGAAAGAAAATATAAAAATTTTCACTCGGGGA
This sequence comes from Ericerus pela, assembly GCA_011428145.1. Classification (NCBI taxonomy): domain Eukaryota; kingdom Metazoa; phylum Arthropoda; class Insecta; order Hemiptera; family Coccidae; genus Ericerus; species Ericerus pela. Next base: position 434,535 of record WOFM01000380.1, read on the forward strand.
GGCTACAGATTTTCACTGAGGCTTAAAACCTTCCTTGGAATAATCCACTTGGCACTTGCTGAGAGTAACCTGCTCTTTTCATATAATGACTTTTCCTTCCCGTACTCTTCCACTTTGATTTTTCCCTTCTTTCTCATTTAATTTTCAAATTACTTATTTGACTGTGTTTTGTTTACGCAGCTGTAGTTTACCTACACTTGAATTTTTGTAATTTTTTACAGCTCCATATCTCAAGAAAGGGGTGACACAGAAGTACGAAATTTTGTGGACTTATTAATATCTTCAAGGAAAATATGTTTATGGAATGAAAAAAATTCCAAAAAAATTTTAAAGTCGATCGAGGTCAAAATACACAAGTTTATACCCAATGGGGTTATGGACTTCTTCTCTGCAGAATGCACATTTACACGGTGAGACCTTCCTTTTGACACCTTATTCATGAAAATCGGTTCAGCTGATCTCTTCAACTCGGTACCGCAGTAAAAAAAACCTTATAGAAATTAAGATACAGAAGATTTTATTAATATAAATGGAAGTATTTGCTTCAAATTTAGCGAGTGCCAGCTAATGTTTATTTTTATTCATACAGCCTTAAGACCGAGTAAAAATTAATTTGCCATCAATAAAAATGATTGAGGACTTTTTCCCCAAAAGTCATTTGTTTTGTGAAAATTTCTCTACATTGAAACATTTAAAATTATTCTTAGAAGACTTAGAATTCTTCTCAACTGTTTGTAATCTCTTAAAAAGTCTCTGTTGTGTTCTTAGTTCTTTTGAATATTTGTAAAAAATGTTTACAAAATGGACAAGCGAATTTCTTGAATGACAAACGAGAATAAAACATATCTTTTTGTATCTGTATATATATATATATTATCATAAAATTCGTCTCGAATATTGCCTTTAACACAAATACGAGGCTTCCTGATTTTGGTTTCAGTTGGTCAATTTGTTCTCTAGTTATTAGTCATTATTTTAATAAAATTTTCTCTTTTTTTCTTCAAATAATATCCCTGAAAAATCCATTTTTCAAGCTTGATCGAGAAAAACTTGTTTTAACCTAAAAAAAACCATAGTGCCCTCAAAACGCCAATTTCAGATAATTTCAAAAATTTCAAGCTTCTTAAAATCTTCACATAGGGTCTGAATTTAATGAAACGTTTTTATTATTCTGCCTATTAAAAATAAAATGTAAAACGTTGTGGAAAGCTAGTGAAAAAAAAAAGATTTTTGTTGACCACGAATATCTCGAGAAAGTAAGTTTATACTCTTCAGTAGTTTTATTTTTGTTCTCTTTTAAAAGAATTAGGGATGTCAAACTTATACTTTTGATATGGAAGCATTTGTATAAGTACATTAGGAAATGTGTGTAACACTTGAAAATTTTTATTTTTGTCAACTTATAAACGCAAAAATATCATCTTAACTAATGGTACACGCTGAAATCACTTTCGTATAGGTGTCGATAAACGTGGTTGTGTGTGTATTTCGTTAGTTACGTATTCGAAAATGTTTTGTACATATTTTCATTCGTTCGATTCTTTATCACGACAAAAATTCTAGCCATTTTACAAAGGCACAAAAACAACATATTTACTTGTGTCAACAAAAGCTTCTCAAGCTGGAAGTAAAAATATTGTGCGTGGAAATTTGTAAAGGATAACTTACATGCTTCAGTAACTTAAATAAATTTGATTTACTTTTATGTTTTACCTTATAGGTAACCTCCGTGTTCGCCCTATCGAAACGAAAATACTGTGTGAAGTCGGGCGTACGAATGAAGAGTGTAAAGGTAGAAAAGGAGACGTAGACTTTTCGACTCTTCGACCACTATAGGGAGAACAGTTTACATCCAAATAATGGAAATTAGAAACATTTTTTTTATCTCGAAAAGGATCAAATCAAATAGACTATTTCTACATCGTTTAACGACTTATGATGACATACTGGCTATTGTGTAAATCAATGTATGGTCGTGAATGATAAAGGAGAATCTGATTATCAGTGTCCAGTGAATGAAATAGAACAAATCTTTTTTTATAGTTATATTACTTTTTTCCAGTTATATTATTATAAAACTTTTGCATTCATTTACATAATGTTTTCTGTTCGTTTGCCTCCTACTTCTACTTGAACCTTCATGATTGTGTTTACATGACTGTTTTCGGGACAATGCTCCGTAAATTGGAGTCCATTTTTTTCCCCTCAAATGGCACTGATGACTGATATCTCGATTTTGATGTCAAGTGAATACAAACACGCACTTGGAAGCAGACCATTCTCAGTATATCAAACTTTATTCGGGTATATTCGGCCATGTCTGTGGGAAATGAAAATAGTCATTTGAATGCACAGGACTTCCGCCGCTTTAGCCATGGGTGGTTTTTAATTATGAATCCCCGCATTCGGCGGCTCACCAACCCTCATTTCCAGCATGATATTCTCTTCGGATTTTACCTTAATTTGAAAAAAAAATTGAGAAAAAAATTTATTTCAGGTATCAACAATGGGATTCGAACCCGCCTCCTCCGGAAATGAAAAGCATAGTCGATGTGTAAGCCCTGTAGAAGATCACACCAAATTCTAATTTATTTACATCACATATACGGTACGCACAACATATATCAAATCATACATATACAAAAAACAATCTTTAATTCACTATAATTAGTCTGCATCCAAGTGCCAGTGAATATAATATTTTCGAGATTACAGTTCTTTGTTATAAACCTTATTTCTTTAAAAGGTTTGCTGTTAATCATAATCACAGATTTAATTGAGATGTTGAAAATTTTCATTAGAATTTATTCTCAAACAAAAAACCTATAAGTTTGTCTGATACTCCGATCTTGTAGAAAACATTTTTCTCATTTAATATAAGAAATTCAGAAGCCTACAAAATTCAAACTACGCTTCGCATAAAGCATTAACTGTACTAGATAGAAGCTTAATATTAGTGTGGTTTTAGGTCCAAGGGACCATATAAAGTTGGTTGGAGTCACATGCCTGTTTCACAGGCCTTGCAACTCACAATTGACGTTGTCTCAACACCAATGTCTCCTCTACTAAGAGGGAGTATTCCGGCGCATCGGCCATGCATTAGAGACCCGTGGGCGGAGCCACAATACTGGGGGCGGTGTGCGAGGGTAATCTTTGGAGACTACCTTCTGAAGATCGACATGAAATCTAAGAAAGATTCAACATGACAAGTAAAGAACACAATCTTTATTAATAAAAAAAAAAAAAGTACAAACTGTAGGATGAAAATTCAATTAAATAGGTAATATTTTAAAGAATTCATGAGTCTTCTTAGCAACTGCCAGACTAAGTAGAAGAGGAAGAAACAAATTATAATTGGCCATAGATAACAGATTCTATGAAGGAATATTAGGAATTAGCGAGTTGCAAAACATTGTGCATGTTTTAAAAATGTGTGCATGCTCTGTCACCAATTGTCCGTGATCCTTTGTGAGGTACTTGACAACAATAGTGGATGCCAAAAAATCAAAAGTATACTGTTTTGAGGAGTATAGTATTCAATTATGGTGCTCCCTAAAGACAGTAAAAAGGTTTTGTGAACCTTTCTTACATATGTCATGTCCAGGTTGATCTTAGATGGGAGAAGGAAAATCATTACTAATTTTGAGTATTTCAATGGTCGAGAAGACTCTTTTTTACTAGAGAATTCAATTTTTGTGTGTCTGATGTTTCCATCATACAATTTCTTAAGACCAATGATTCTAGCAAGTTTGTAGATTCCAGGTTTAGATGTGTAATCTAAACCAAGAACTATGTCATTAACCTGTGGTTGGTATAGATTTGTACAATATGCATTTGGTAAGGCAGATGGGGGCCTATCACGAAGATAGAGTAAGTACTCTCTCTTCCAAGATAATTATAGTTTAGTAAGGTAATCCTGATTCAATTTCCACATATTGATGATCTGTTTAGCTATAGAAGTTGATTCCAAGAGTAATAGATCAGAAGGTAAACTTATGTTCCTAAGTTCGCATATTGAAAATGCGCAGGTGTCAATGTATGTTGACCAGTATCATCTGACAATGGGCAAAGAGGTCTGTTATTAACTATAGTTTGAATATCCTTCAAACTAGCCTGAAAAGTATGGATTTAAATGGAGTTGTGACCATGAACTCAGTCAAAGACCTGTTCTATAATTCCGATAATACGTTCATAAACTCTATCATACCATGGCGCTTTTGCCAATATGAAATGCCATACTATGCCTTTCATATTGAGACTGTCCTTAATTTCTGAGGTTTCAGAAAAAGTTGTCCAGTAATTTGGTAGGTATACCAAAAGCAGCTGAAACTGTGCTGCAACCTATTGGAATCCTCATTACTTTTTGACAAGTCTATGGGCTGTGAAGATTGGACTGTCTCTGTTTCCTCTTCCTGTACAGGATTGGGTTGAGAGGTAGGCAATTGTACTTCACATTCAGCTGAATTCAGGAACAATTAAGGTATAAATCTCCTTCGAGATTTTTCAATCCTTCTTTGTCTGGTTGGACAATGATTATCAAAAATGTTATCTGTTTCCACAGATAATGAGGATGATAATTTTGGAGAGATACTCAAGGTTTGTGTTAAGGTACAAAATACTGGTATAGAAATTTATTCCTCAGTATGTTCTGGTAGGGATTCAATTATGTGAAGATCTGTTTTTGGCCAGAAAATTTAATCTGGCTTAACCAGGAGGGACCAGTCCACCAAAGTGACTGCATGAGATTTTCTACAGTAGATCCTCTGGATCCAAAATCTGCAGGATTTTCTATAGATGGTACGTACCAATATTCAACAGATGGAATTATTTTTATTTCATTTACTCTGTTTGCTACAAATTGAGGTAAAATTTTACATTCAAGTAACCATATCAAGACACATTTACTGTCAGATCATAGAAAAGTAGGTGAATTTTGAAGATCCATCGGTTTACGCACCGAACATAAACCTCTAACACTGATTAAGGCAGCTATCAATTCTATTTTTGGAATAGTTATGGGTCTCAATGGGGTGACACAAGATTTACCCATAAGAAAACGTACAGAATAAGAATTTGATTCCTTATTGTGAAAGTGTACGTAGATTACCATAGAAAATGCAACATTAGATGCATTGGTAAATACATGTATTTGGCATGCATTAGGATTATAAGTCCCAATATACTAGAGATGGGAATTTTAGTTCATTTTGCAGATTTAGTTCATTGAGTCTGCTTCACCAAAGTGAACTAGTTCACTGAACTAGTTCAATTAGTTCAGTAGTTCAGCAAATTTTTCAACTCGATCACTTCAATCAGCTGATTCATGATTGGCTCATATCATTTAAATCAACTGATTTATTATATGATATTATGATCGACTCGTATTCATAAATTCATAATAGAACTATTGGTTAATTGTTTGACTCACTTATCAACTGCTACTTACTTAAACTTCAGTTTGATCAATGGATCGAGTAGAGTAGACTGATAAGAACTGAGAACTATAAAAAAAAAGAACTAATGAACTAGTTCATTTAGAAGTAAACTAAATGATCGATTAGTTCACTTCTAGGATTTGTTCAAAAGAACTAACTTGTGAACAAACTACCCATCACTACAATATACAATTGTCTGGGAAAACAATACTGCGTAGATTCCATAAGGTCATTAAGGATATTCAAAGCCACAGGTTCTGATTTCTCAGGGATTGGTTAATCCCGTTTCAATTTTTCAGACCAAGGCATTTTAATAAATGATCTGGAAGGGATGAAAGCTGGTACAAACCAAACAAAAGGGTCATGAAAAGAAGACATGACCTTCAAAAATGATTGTTTTGTCCAACATGCAGTTAGAGTGAGGAGTTGGAATATACATAACATTGTTATTCATAGCTCTGTTTGATAGGACTACACCAACTTACACCAATCTACACCAGGAGGGCAATTCCACAAATGTAGGAATGTTATATGACTTTACGCCAAGTTTTACTTGAATATTTGTGGAATATCCCTACCCGTATAGGTTGGTGTAAGTTAGTGTAATCCTATCAAACAGAGCTCATATCCCAAACAAAACCTAAAACCTTTACAAGAAGTTTATCCAATGCAAAAGTAGGATCAAATTCTTTTTGCATAGGTTTATAATTTGTTCCCCATAAAGGGAGTTGCATTGAAATATCATTAAAAAGTTTATTCGATCTATAATATAGATCCTTTGCTGCTTAAAAGTAGGTAAAGATGTTGCCAAATTGTCAACATAAAATTGTTGCAAAAATTTATCATGAAATTCCTTATCAACAACTTGGAAATGATTTAGCAAAATTGCTGCTAAAAGAAAAGGAACTCCAAATGGAACACAACAAAACCAAAATACTAAAAGATTTGTCAAATCCATAGGCTTAGTAGAGTCTTTTATCCAGAAAAAACGTGTGACATCTCTGTCAGCTGAAAGGTATTTGATTTTGAATTTGGAGCACATTTGAAGTGCAAAGTCTGATACTCATCAGACATATTTTCTTTAAGATAAGTATTTACATACTCCTGGTAAATGTAAGTTTCCTTACTACCATAATCAAAAAATCCGTTAGTTTTAATAGGATCAGAAAAATCAGATACGCGAACATATGACTAAAACGTAAGAAAATGAGCAGAAGTATGGGTGAACTTGGAAATTTTACCCTTCAAGCATAATTTATGCTAACGAAATGAAAACCATCATCCAAACAGAAAGTATGATTCGGAACTGGTATAATGAAAATAAAACGTATCTTTAAGGCCACCTAAAAAAAAGGAAAAAGAAAAAGAAATAGAGAAATGAGAAAAAACGTACCGCAAGACTTAAACAGAATTCTTTGAAAATTCCGTCGTTGTGTGAAATTTTGTCGGCCATTTTCTCAGCCGATACAAAATTGCGTTTTTGAAATTTCACGTGCGCGACATCCCAAGTTCGACGAGTAATCTTTTTTCAAGTAATTATTTCGATCGCGGAAGTCGTCCGAAGGAACTCAAAAATGAAGAGTTGAATTTCTCAGTTAATTTTTCCCCATCCAGCGATCCATTTAGGGAAAAATTTTACTCGAAATTTTTATGAATTCTTAATTTTTCGCATGAATATTTTCACATGGCGTAGGCTGAATAAAAATTACGACCATTTCTTTGCTTCGTTGGAAAAAAAAAAGTTAAGCATGTATGCGTGAAAAAATTAATGTTACTTGTTATTCGTTTTGAATATACCGTATTTTTTCAAAATAAAGTGGTTCTTATTTTTCTTTTTTTTTTTGCTTTGCCTTTTTTGCTCAACATTTGTAATTCACACTTGTAACGTTGTTCAAAAAACAAAATCTAAAAAAAAAAAAATTAAATTCAGGTTATGGGTTTTTTGTGTGAATTGGTAAAAAGTATTCAACATAATACCCCCGAAACTAGTAGGATTATTTTTATTATTATTCTTTTTTGCTCTTCTGTTGAGTACAGTTTTTGTCTGCAGTGTATTCGACCCTTAGAGGAGCGCAGCAGGAGAAGTAAAAGAGAAAAAAAAACCTGGAAATTGGCTTTATGTCTCATTTTTAAGATTTTTGTGCATATTTTCTCTGCAAATGTTTACTAAAAGTGGATTTCCAAAATAATGCTTGGATATTTAACCAGATCTATTTCATGATGGATCTAAATTGAAAACAAAATGACCGCGGTGTTATTAAGATATTCGTCAGCCTGAAATCAACTGCTAAATGGGATAGTGCTCGTGGTTATGTAAATTTTGAAATCCTGCTTGTATTATCGGGGTGAAAATTGTGAATGGACGGTGCCCTAATTAACCATGTGAAACAACACACAGAAACCGTGGAAGGTTAAATGTGTTTCCGAAGTCTCTTTGACAATCGGACATTACAATACGTTGTGTTATTCGAAATTCATGGCACTAAGGAGAGGAATGTCACGTGGAATAGACGTGCATTCATAAGTATCTGGTATCTCCCTATTCCTATGTCTGTACAAAACAGATACTATTATTAGTGATTCGGATCTACTTCCAAGTATTTCAGATTCACATCTTATAGCTGCTGTATTTCCATCCCACTCAAAAACGAAATCTGCTGAAATTCTATCTGATTACAGTGAAGACCGCCAAGCATGACCCACCCTGAAGTGTGATCTGTTTCCGTGTTATTGTGTTATTCCATCTGACTACAGGGATGGACAACTGATTTTCGCTTCCCTATCAGTGACAGCCATCAAGCACGTAACATGTTGTAGCCAATAGTATTCTATCCTACTGTATATAGTCTGCTGAATTACATCTGACTACCCTGTACAGTGTAGAAAACAAAACCCGAAATGCAGTTTACTGATTTGCTGATATTCTCTCTGACCAGACTCTTACTTATGTGGAGACTGGTTTCCTCCATCCCACCATTGACAACCATACTGTAAATAACGCGTGATACCCAATGATACCTCTTGCTGTACCTTAGTTCCTATACACAGCACCTTAAAAAAAATGGTAAGGTTCAGAGGTCGTGCGAAGCTGAAATGGGAGTGTTAGCTGTTGTTTGAATTGAAAGAAGGCATGACCTTTTTTTATGGTTTTTAAATTATCAAGTGTGACCTTGTTTAGATTTTTTGTCAAAATTGTGATTTTTTTGAGCTTGTAAAAATTGATCAATTCCTCTCTCTTTACAAGATGACATTGCTTCGCGCGGCCCCCGAACTTTATGCCTGAACAAAAATTAACTTTCGGTTTCATCTGGAATTATTTATTACCATTTCATTTGAATAATTATGATGTGAAGATAGATTTTAATTATTCAGATCCGAAAATTATCCTTTTCACCAAATTTTTAACCGTCCCACTCGGAGACCGTAGGAAAATATTTAGTTGTGGTATAAAACTCTGATTTAAAACGTTGTAAGACCCAAAGAAGGGATATTGGGTCTCATTACGTCAAAAGGGGTCTTACATAAGGTTCCCGGACATTTTCCCTAAACCACTTTCCCTAATGACATTTCTCCGTAAGGATGGTTTATACTTGTTAATTTACTCTCTATGATCTAATACCGAAAAAATTTACTAAAGGGAAATACTGAGCAATGGTTTATACTGTTTCTCTTGATTTATTTTCTAAAAGTTAAAATTTCTCATCTTTACAGAATACAGATTGGAGATTGGAAAATATAGATGTGAGTTTAAATCCTACTTAATAGACAAAATTTCTGATTTTTTCCCCCTAATTTTTTTCCACTAAAACTAAAAACTCTAATGTAATAAATGAGTTTTCCCTAAGAATTTATTAGTCAAAACTGTACGGAAAAATGTCCTTGGCCAAATCTAATTTTGACTAGCCAATGCTAGAATAGGCAATTGACCTTGGCCGATTTTAGTTCTGACTAACATCAACGTCAAAATCCAAAATAAGTTGAAACCAGTTTTGCCTGAAAATTTTGGCAAAACTGTTGCACACACGGGTCTGCATACGCATACTGTGTGTGCATGCGAGTATAGTCTGTAACTGTTTCTTACTAGACAATATTAATTTGATTTGAGATATTGATTATCTTGTCTTAACTAGTCAGAACTAAAATTGGCTAAGGGCTATCGCTCATTCTAGCATTAACTAGTTAATACTAGAAACGACAAAATTCTAGTTCTGATGTTAATGTAATATATATATATATATGTATCGCTTAAATTTTTTGTTCATGGTTTTGAGAAAACTACAAAAAGGATGAAGCTAAAATATGTAGAACCAGATCTGATAGGAGTTTATTCCCTATTGATTCAGTACCACAGTTTCTAGTAGTTTCCGAAGAAACCACGGAAGGGATCCGGATAAAATTCTCACGATACATCGTTCTAATAAAAGTTTCTGGTGCCAATTAGTTCAATAGTTTTCGACAAAACGGAAGTAAAAAATTGCTAAAGAAAATTTTGTGTTGACGCTTTTAAAAAACAACAAAAAGAATAGGGCTGAGGTTTTCACGGAAGGTAGTCTTTTTGTAGGACCAAGTTTGATAAGAGTTTGTTGCATATTGGTTCAGTAGTTTCCGAGAAAATTAAAGTACAAAAAATTCATGGAAAAGTGGTCTTTCCACGATTTTGAGAAGACTACGAAATAAATCAGGCTGAAATTTTTACGTAAATTAGTTTTCATATAGTCGGAGGTTTGGTAAGAGTTTGGTGCTTATTAGTTCTGTGGTTTTCGGGAAAAGTGCATAATAAAAATGGAGAAAACCAAGTCGCCTGTGTTGCTGGAAGTATCTTTTTCGTATTTTCGGTGATCAAGAGGTTACCATCGTCTTTTCTGCATTGCGTTAATTTAGGTTCTAGTTTTTTTTTTTAATTTTAGATGAAAATTGGCAAATTGGGTTTTCAAGCGAATGATTGCTGCACTAGAGCTTTTCATTCTTCGTTCATTAACGGAAAAAACAAAAAAATTTCCTTAGAGTTTACATTTTGAGTTTACATTTTGACTGGTAGAGTAGATGTACAAAATTTTCTATATAATTTCGTCATTTTAAGAGCGCAGGTAGAACAAGATTGAGGAAGGTATAAAAAATCAAAAATCACACATTAACTGATTTTTCTGTAGTGAAATTCATTTTTTGTATGTTTTATAGTCATTGCTGTATTTTTGACTCCAAAGACTATTGTTGAACATTGCTGAAAAACTGAAAAATCAAATTTTTTATTAGGCTAAATTTTTATGACTAAACTTCGTCTGAAAATGTAGTTCATCTCCATCCTAATTTCAGTGTTATGCGCGTTTTCTAATTTTATCGCTTGTTTTGTTTTGTTTCAGGTAAGTTATCAGTCAAATACATTTTAATTTATTGAATAAGGAATAAGCCAGTGGGTAAGTTAATTAATCCGCTCTAGAAATTTTGCGTCAATGAAAAGGGTATATTCTCTTAAGGTTTCTATTTCGAATTTTCTACTTATTTATCCATTGAATTAAATTCTACGAATGGAATAAAATTTAATTTTATGATCAGTTAGATAATGAATTCGTGAAAATTTATTACTTAATTTACAATGAGCAAAACTCTTCACAGCGTGGTCATTTCGTTTAGAACATCGTCGCCGTGACGACTAGAGCCCATTTTAAAAAACCATTCACGTATCAGCTAGTCATCAAATGCTAATTATTTATTAATTTAACGTACGATGTGTACATCATAAAAAGTCGTGAATGATAAGACAGGTCCGAGGAGGCAAGAAAACACGTAATTTCTGTGTTATGAAGATTTTCATAATCTATTGTATACGGAGACTACAATTGAGACAGTCTGGTCAAGCACTTTCGATAATTACATCGCCTGAACGACTGAAAACTGTTTGAAATGTCATTTCATAATAGTTTTCTCGATAAATCACTGTTGCTTTGAGTGATACAAAGGCACCTGCCGGTCTAAGTCGTGCCAATTGATAATGTAATATTTTAAGTTTTGATATATGTCATGATTGTGGAATGAACATTAAATCCCTGATGCGTATATGATGCCAAGTTCTTTCTCATTATGTATTTCGAAATTTTTGTTGTTAAGCATTTGAAACCACTTTAGAAGATTTCGCAGAGGCGCACCTAGGGTTTTATTTTTTTTAGGTTGGGTGGCGGTTTCGAAATTTTGGAACCAAGTACACAATTTTTACTTTTATTTTTTCCTTTATAAGCTGGAATTTTTAAATTTAGAGAAGAGGGGTTTTAACCCCTGAATCTACCGGTTGCGCCACTACTCTTTGAGAAGCTATCAACTTAAGTACAACAAATTTGTTGTGATTTAATCACTCTATTTATCACTTGAATAATGTTTTCGAATAGGAAGGGAGAAGGAAGTAGTTTTAGAATTAGAGTACCTGCCAATATAGCAGTGGATCTTCAATGTTATCTCAAAAACGGATGAAAACAAAAAATATAGCTCTTATGTCCTTTGGATTGACTTTGAACCATAACTTCTTTCTTTGTTAATAGGTAACTCGATTACGTTTGTGGAATACCTTGTCGTGAGAGATATTCACACTAGAAGGTCTTCAACAGTATTTTGCGTGTTCTGCCACTTCATACGGTTAAGTATGGGAGAGCCAAATCCTCGGCGAACACTGGCGATTTTTGAGCCGGTTCTGAGAGTTTATATACAGGATTTGGTACACGCACACAGACACACATGAATACGTACATGTACGTAATTATGTCATGCGTTATGTCATTTCTTGCCTCTGTCAAGGTGATAAGAAACGACGCAGCGCATTTGGTACCAGGCCGTGACATCACTGATATCATTATCAGGTAATTGATTTCAGCCCGTGCAATGTATCTTACCTGTACGTACGTACAGGTACAAACATACAAACGCACCAGTGTAAATTCATTTAACGTCATAGAGACGATTATTGCCAGCCTTTAGATGGCGACTGTCGTTGAGGGGTGCGAGCCCCTATTACCTCATACAAGTTTTGTCCCCACAGCTACTCCCCCCCAGTTTTTGCGCCGCAAAAATGATAAGTCGTGTGCCTGGGGGGACTTATCGAGTTTTGCTGCTGTCTCTGGTCCTTCTCCCATTTGGCCAGAGCCGAGCCCAGGGCAGCACCCACACACTTGTAAGATAACTTATGAGCGTTGAATCGGGCCTAGTATGTCTCTCGGCTCTGTTGTCCCCTACGTCTAGGTGGTTGATTTTGGTGAACTGGACGAGTGTAAGGATGGGGTCAGCGTGGAGGTGGAGGACCAGATGGGGTTTTCAGTTTTGGCCTGTTGAACATTGGGGAGTTTGACGTCCCCGATGGTCTGTAGGCTAGACCGAAGGTGGTAGGAGGGCGTGTTTGAGGCACCTCTTCCACTGGAAGTTGCCTCTTCACCTCCAATGCCATTTGGGTTGAGGACTCCAAAAGTGGGCTCTCCACTCTCGGTGTCTTCTCCGGTGACTTTGGGAGTGAAATGAGGGCTGGAAGGGGTGCGGACATCATTTTAACGATGTCCACAGCCGAGGTCGTGTCCATGAGCAATTCATTCTCGAGTCTTTTGATTTCCTTTTCGCGTTCCATCTGTTTGTGAGTCTTTACAGGCTCAGGAACAGGTGGCACAACAAATTGGAAATTTGGAGTCGGGAATGGAGTGTTTGATGGGGACGACATTGTACAAGGAAGGAAAAACAGAAAAATATTGGAAAGAAAAAAAAAAATTAGTAGAAATTTCAGTTAGAATTTGGCGTGTTTCGATCAACAGCAGAAAAGCGAGTGAAAAATTTTGCGAGAATATTTTTCAATCACAGCTTTATTCCAAGTTGTTATCTTATTTCAGACATGTTCGGAGGGGATAGTGCATCAAATATTCTTTTGCTGGAAAGTTTTCCAGTCAAAATCTGTTAAGTACAAGCAGAGTTAAGCGTGTTTGAATTTTCCTGTTTTTGAAATTTTGTATCTCACAAAGAAATGCACTCTTCGTTTGTGACGTCACGATCTATTGACTATTTTGTTATCTGAATATTTGTCGATAGAAACACGTTGCGATGTTTTCTTCCATATCGCACGTGGATTATTCATATCGTATTTTATTTGCACGCATTTATTCTCTTCTTATCTGCGGAATTTCTTTTGTTATAAATATTCCCAGATTCTCGTGCGTATTTTTGTGCAGGTTTGCAGATTTCGCAGCTGATATTAATTTTTGTGAATATTTTTAGTTTCTCCTTGTCAATCTCTCGGATTTTCAAGTTGGAATCTGGTTTTTTCGCTTTTTGCTGCCAAGGGGCCTGCCTCTTTTTTGTGGGCATAAGGGGGCCGATGGATCGTAGTGTATTTTAACGATCTCATCCCTAAACTTCACCGTTTTCTAAGTTTTTGTTTTTTCTACTGGTGATTTTTGTGATTTATCACCTTTTTTGACTGGTTTGCCCTCAACTTTTTGTGGTTGTGTGATATTGGACTGTGCGGTCTGTTTTTCTTCTTCAATTTTCCTTTCTGTTATCTTCCTTGTTGCTCTTTGGAGCATTTTTCTGTCGTCATTTATAAGGTACGCAAGTTTCAATCTATCGATTGAAATTGTTTTTTGTTTTTACCTGCGATTAGTATCACAAAATTTTTGTCATCTCGTGATATAACCTTATAAGGATCGGCGTATGGTTTCTCGAACGAAGATCTTATTTTTTTTTCTCTGACAAAGACATGAGATGTTGTGGCCAAGTGTTTGGAGACATAAATCTTTGGTTCGCCATGACGAGCTGCCTGTTTCAAAAAACTGTTAGCATCAGTCCGTATATTTTGGACGAGCGTTTCGAGGCTAATTTCTTTCGAGTGGGTGAAAAAGCCCCCTGGTAGGCGTAACTCTTTGCCAAGCACTAACTGCACCGCAGAGTGACCTGTATCCCTTTGAAGAGCAGATCAAAGGCCCAAGAGGATGGTTGGTAGTATGTCAACCCATCTCTTGGTGTCGCAAGCAATGATAGAGGCTTTCAAAGCTCTGTGCCATATCTCAACTTTACAATTTGCTTGAGGATAGTAAGCTGTGGTGTGATTGTGTTGTGCACCAAGCTTCTTAGACAGCTCTTGAAAGAGCGAGCTTTCAAATTGATGGCCCTGGTCCGTGATGATGACTTCAGGTACGCCATAGCGGGCAATCCAGGTGTCGTATAACCTGGCAGCTACTGTAGGAGCTGTCATCTCATAGAGAGGAACTGCCTCTGGCCATCGAGTTTCTCTATTGATCATTGTCAATAGGTATCTGTGTCCTTGACATGGGGGTAATGGACCCACCAAGTCTATGTGTATTGTTTTGAATCACTCCGTTTGTTTGAAAGATTTGAGAGGCGAACGAGTGTGTTTTCCTACTTTGGACTCTTGGCAATTCAGGCAACTGTGAGCCCATTTGTTGCAGTCGGACTTCATCCGAGGCCAAACAAATCTTGATGCTACTAATCCAGCAGTGCATTTTGGTCCATGGTACGATAGGTTGTGCACACTACTGAAAGCCAATTTGCGATACTTTATCGGCAGGAATGGCCTGTTCTTGCCTGTACTAATGTCGCATGTTAGTAAGACATTAGTACCAGGGATTTTCCTTTGTCTCAATTTGAGAGCTGTGTCATCATTTGACAACAGTTCTTGCAATTCTGCATCCCTTAACTGTTCTTTAGCTATTTCAGCGTAAGGTAATTGAGACGGTGCCGAGATGGCTTCGATCCTACTAAGAGCATCAGCTGGAGTGTTGAGTTCTCCACTTATATACTGGATGTCCGTAGTCAACTGTCCTATGTAGTCCAATTGTCGAGCTCTTCTCGGGGAAGCTGGTTCTGTCTTTTGCGTGAAGGCATGTGTTAGGGGATTATGATCTGTATACACAGTGAAACATCTACCCTCTAATTGGTGCCTGAAATGCTTCAACGCAGCGAATATTCCCAGTAACACCCTGTTGTATGTGCTGTAGTTCTTTTCAGTTTTTGATAGCTTTCTGGAGAAGAAAGCGAGCGGTAACTTCTTGTCATTATCCTTTTGGTACAGTGTTGCACCCATAGCAAAGTCAGATGCATCAGTTGCAACACATAACGGCAGACTTTCATCAGAGACGATTATTGCCAGCCTTTGGGCGGCAACTGTCGTTGAGGGGTGCGAGCCCCTATTACCTCATATGAGTATTGTCCCTACAACGTTTTTCTTTCCTTTTTTTTTTTTTGGCATTTAGCTTCTTTGGTTTTTTCATTTCCAAGTTATTATAGGGCCCAGTTTTTTAAGTTGCTTATTTTTCCATTTTTCTTTTTCCGTTCTTCCTGAAAGTATTGGTATTACTTTTTCGTTCCGCATCATTCTGATAAATTCGTGTTCATATATAAACTTTATTCGCTCTATATTTTTAAATATCTTGGTCATAAACGCGAATTTTTCTTATTTTTGAAGTATATTTATAAATATTTTGTTTTTACACTATTATTTTCTGTTGCTTGCAATACGACCCAACTATATTCCTTAAAAAAAATTTTTTGTTATGATTTTTACAAATTACTTATACAACCCAAAAATACTCTCATATGTTTGTATATCAAAATTTGTGATAAGATTTGTTAGTAAGTTGTGGGAATTTGAAATAACTTAATTGCACAGTGGGTGAGAATGATTGAAAAAATTTATTGAAAGGATTATGTGAAATATTATGCACCATTTTAGAATTTCACTGAGGTACTTGAAAATAATAATTGCAAATTATAAGCGTGTATTAATTTTACATTTTATGACATCGAAAAATCGCACCGTATGATTATTACGTATATGTTCACTCGTTCCCCTACATAATATAACTATTGCTTCGCAAAATGAGGTATTAAATAATAAAATTATATGAATGTTTCAAGCGTGAAGCTTTCCTCAAAAACCAAAATTGTCAACTTCCCCCTCCCAAATTTTTAGCATCTCTAGAATCGTTTTTATCATATCTCAGCATAATCGTAACTCGTATTCATTACCAGATTCTTTAATTTTGTTCATATCTTCATAATATAGGCTGGGTAGTAGCAAAGTGTACTACACTCCTGTTTATCAAATTTTCTGTCTTTCTTGATTGCAACTTTTCAATCAAATATTGTAAAATTTTTTTAACAAATGCCATTAATTATTGTTTTTAAGAACTTGAATGCAGAACTACTTTGTCGATAAGTTGGACTTAAAATGAAAATATTCGTGTGTGAAAATTCTCCGGGGAGGTATGTCAATTAATCGTCGACTGAAAAATATGCAGTGTGACATTTTGACTCTCTGACAGTTTAACCTGCTCGCCAACATCTTACTGACGTTGCACAAATTTCCAAACCTCATTTATTAAACTAACTTTTTTTTTTGTTTTTGCCATCTTGCATTCAGCTGCTATTTGATAGACCTTCTCCTGAATTCATTCTCTGAACATTATGCTGTGTATCAAAAGCTGGGGTCACAAACCATAATGTTCGAATGAAAATCAAAATAATATTTTATGAAAACATGATAATTTGTGCAACCTCAAAAATACGTAGGTAATAGGAGATATACGATTTGAAATGAGGCCGAAAATGTCGCTAATGGAAAAATATCCTACGCGTTATTCAAATGAATACCGAGCTGCAAAAATACGTAGACTATGTATAGGAGGACGATGACACTTGTAGCGGAACATAATGATGTATCATCAACATGAGAAAGGTTTCATCTTCGTCACGAATAAAATTACCATTTCACGCCGTTTATCGGTTAATACGCGATAAAGTAGACGACAAGAAAATAAATATTATCTTTCCTACTTCTACCAGCATTTTCATAACAATTCCTCCCACCAAAATTTCTTGTTTCCATGATACTTTAGTCTATCCCTGTTCAGAATAAATGAATAAAAACTAGGATAAAAAAGACGATATACTGGAAGTGGTTTAGGAACAAATCGTGACCTAAGTAAACTGAAAAAAACTCTAACGCAGCAAGCCTCGTAAGAAAAAGTGGGTTTCGAGAAAAATAATTATGAATTTTGATGGTCACATTAATCTTTTGTAAATTGCGTTAGTGGCATGTTAGGGTTGAATGAAATTTGTCAGCTGCTGGCGAAATATTAGACAATGTTAAATTTAAAAGCGTTATTTCTCGAAACGAAAAATTAATTATGATTGTAAAGTATGATAAATAATCATATAATTTCAAATAAAACCATAAAAATATAACAAATTTATGAAATAAAAAAAATTGAAAATTCGGAACATGTGGTTGATTTTTGTAAAAAGAAAAGTTCATGCAAATTAGAAAGAAAAAAGAGGAAAAAAACTTTACCGGAAATATCTCCCGGTCGATCCGCACCAAAATTGGTAGCGTGCTACAATATATTATAATGAATAATTGTTTCAAATTTCGTACGTATGGTTCCAAAATTCTGAATTTTATCATCTATATAAATACAAAAATAGTAGTACCGGAAGTACCGTCCGGCTGATCCGTGCCAAAATTGGTAGCGTACTACAATAATTTATAATAAATATTTATTCCGAATTTCGTGGTTATTTGTGGAACATTGAGCATGCATTTTATACAAAAATTGTGGTACCAGAAGTACCGTCCAGCCGATCCGCACCAAAATCAGTAGTCTGGTTCTTGGCGTAGTAAACATGTTCATACCAAATTTCGTGATTATCGGACAAAAATTGCGACCTCTACCGGGGGAACAAGAAACTGACTTATATATATGTATATGAATTTGAGTTATTGGTGCCAAAATTTTCCTGAAGTCATGAGACGAAAATCGTACTCACCCCTACCCTGGGGGCTGATATCGCACCAAGCGTAATAAATAGATTTTCTAAAGAAAACCTACTTAAAAACTAAGCCCTTTTGTGGTACCTCAAATCTTGAAAACAGTTAGTAAGTAACCAAATTTTTTTTGAAATTAGTTCATCTTGGATTAATTGAACCTGTTCGTGTTTTCGGTTTTTATGAGTATGCGTGTTTGTGATGACCAAAAGCAAGACAAGATCAAGACGTTCGTAGTCTTGGTCTGAGTGTCGGCCTTGCTTGCAAGATTTTTCCTGTTATGTAGGCTATTGACAGCTAAATTAAAATTGCCAATTCATGTCCTTCTAAAATATACAAAAATCGTAGCTTAGATGCTCCCAAACATCAGTAAATGATCTAATAAGAAGAAACAAGAAATCTAAACACAAAATACTGAAAATTATTAATGTTTCAAGGTTGCGAATGTTTGCAGTACGGTATGTTTATTTTTTTCTAAAATTTTTACATATTTTTTTAAACTAATTACAAACTTTTGAATCTGAAATGAAGAGTTCTAATGAAATATTGGCTATGATTTTCTGAAATAACGTAAAGTTATAAGTTGACTTATTGTGTACGTCAACTTTGTCTTTCAATTTATTGTGATTCTCCTAACCGTCTGATACTGTTCACAATTTGGTGTTTAATGCCTAACTGATGATAGCCCTTGATTCATCAAGTGCTTTTAAACTGACGTTGAGTTTATCAGATAGAGACAGTATTTTGCATACGTAAACTAAGTTGTAATCATGTAAAAAAGACGAGAAATGATTGTTGAATTGCCACTCGTCAAAATGTAATTGTTCTTTTCTAATTAGAAGTTTTTAAAATTTTTCATTTCATCTCTCGCCTTTAGCTCTTGATAAAGGAAAACTGTATCTCTTAATCGATTATCAACTTAAATTGTGGATTCGAGCGTTGATTGTGGCTGTACAAAATTCTTATTCGTATCAAGCAGTTATCTGCTTATTTATGGCTGATAAGAAATTGAAAATTAAATTCAACTCATTGGAATTTTGAAATTCGATAAATAAGTTTTATATCGCGCTTGAAAGATTCCGCGTAGCATGGAAACAAAAAATTAATTATTTACAAATTTTTACTGAAAAATAATGAATTATTGCGTTTATTTCGCCAGGAACATTGTGGTTATGTGAAAAATGGAAAGCATTAAAATTAAGCGATGTTGGTCATCACCCTTGAACTGTAAATTTAACTCAGTATTTCAAATATGGAGCATTTTCATTAAGCCTAAAATGATGGCTAATTATAATGGCAATAAAATAATAATGACAAACAGAATATCTTCTTTGGTTTTCATAGAAAATAGAGTAAACAGATGCAGAGATGTACGAAAACTTGGCTTTTTTGAGAAAATTAGACTCGAAATTAAAATTTCTTGATGAATCACCTGCCTATTCGTTTTCTTTTGCTCGTAGATAATAGCATGAAGTGTGTTGAATGAAATTCTCGTCTTATGTGCTTTAATTTTGTGAATTTTGTCCTTGGAATGCAGTGAATTTTGAACCAGCTTTAAATTAAAAATAGAAATTGAGTCAAGAAATTATTGTGAAAAAAACTTGTTACTTTTTGGTGAGGAGGTAGAAAGGGGAATTGGTGTTTGAAAGTGAAAGCTTATTCAAATGTAAGTTTCTTTATTGATGTAGCACTCAATATGCCTATTTATATATAAGTGGGATGAAAGATCTTGAATAAAGGAATGGAACTTGTGCATACTTTGAAGCAAACCGAAGAATCAAGATAATGAAATATCTGATCCAGAAAGTCGAATAGTAGGCTGCACGTGCGTAAAGAGACCTGTTGCCTAGTTTGACGCACGGTTTCGTATAATGAAACAGAACTGATTTATGTTAACTAATTTTCTAACGTCGTTATTAGAATGAATGTATCGTATAACCTGTAATTTTTCACGTGCCTACTCCTCTAATTTCTATTTACAAAGAAAGAAAAAATAAAAATAATGGTCTAAGTATTTCAAAATACGACTTCATAGCTACATTGATGTGTGGTAATAAAGCATCAACAACAACAAATACCTAGCTCAATTTAAATTCGATATTAGAACATATTTCGATTTCATTTTACGAAAATATAGTTTTTTTTTTGCTGATGAAGTTGAAAAAAATCCTATTCGGCATTTTTTAAAGGATACATTGATGAGGCAATAAAGAAGAACATTATTGTTCAAAAGTTGCTAGAATAAATGTAAAAGGCGAATAAAACTTTTTGTGCACTTAAATTGAAAAAAAATCGTAACAAACTTGAAATTCATATTTTTATCGATAACTTATGTTGACATGGTTCTTTGAAATATATTTCTTTTCTTTTTCTTCGAATGACAATGTATTAGAATTTCTTGCTCAGTGGAAAGTTTTTAATTCTGAATGAAGAATTGTGCAAATAATTTTCTTGAAGTATTGGTAAAAATGTAATTTTTTTGCGAAAATTTAACGGGAATGATTAACGGTGTTGAGTTCAGTTTCGAATTTTTTGACTTCACCTTGAAGAAAGTCATCTTACAATTAACGCTTTAAAAAGCAGAAGAAATTCGGCTTTTAGCAAGTTTTGAAACCTGCTATTTAAGATCAAGAGAATTAGCGAAGTTGGCGGTGGAAGTGAGATAGTTTTTCATTTCATGAAAAATCATGACTTTTAACGTAAAAATCAGAAATTTATGTATCTTTATATTTTTCCGTATGTATGTAAGAATGTATACATACACGTAATGTATATGTAAGATTTTCTTGTAAACACAATAGAGGTCGCAATTTTTGTCCAGTATGGGTTGAAATTTGGTTGGTATGGCGATATTTTTGGACATAACCTAGGTTGGTATTGTATTTGGCACAAATTTGTTTAGGGGTTAAGCTGCAGGGGGCCAAAATAAGGTCTACCAATGAGTTTTAAGACCAGTTAACATTCAATAGGGCTGAAATTTGTGAGGTTGTTGTTTCTGAATCTAATGTAAACTAGTATGAAGTCTGATTAGAATCGGTCAAACAGTTTAGCAATGGAGGCTGATACAAGTTCTTCCACCGAGGCTTAACAAGTAGGTATCATTCTACAGGGCTGAAATTTGGTACATGCGTGGCTCTGAACTTACTGAATGCCTACAGGATTTTTATAAAAATTAATATTAAAACAAATAACAACAAAAATACAGCTGAATATTTATAAAAAATCGAAAACCATCGAGAGAGATGTAAAAAGAGATGTAAGAAGAGATGTGAAATGACATTATATAAAATGAGATGTAAAAGGAAATGTAAAAAGGATGTAAGAGATTTAAAATGAGATGTGAAAAGAGATGTAAAAATTGATGAATGATGTTTAATGATTTTTGAAAACCTTTTCTAGCGTATTTGGTTTCGCTAGAGTTATTTTGTTTGCACCATTTTGGACGTGCCTAATCAAACGCTATATCAGTTAATACGAAAAATCTTCTTTCATGTTCCTTGTGGAACGATAAGTGATAAAATTAAATCACAGTAAACTTCAAAAGAATGAATTTCTGTGGATTCATACAAAATCCCCATTCTGTCGGCTGTTCCTTGGAACCTTTCAGTTCAGACCAATCCTGCATGACTTTATCCTCACCCTCATTAATAATATTTAAATGGATTCTTTAATATTCCACAATTAGTGAATAATTTTTTTCATTTGTAATATCTTCCACTTGTCCATCGGTTTTTGACTAAAAATCATCTCTTCTCCTAATATCATGATGTTGATATAGATTTCTACCACTTTCAATTCTATTAATTATCGATAAATGATTTTTTGCTTTTATTTCATGTTTGGACAGTAACGTTGGCCCATTCCTTCGGTGTTTTTACCGCCATATTTTGGAATATTCTTACTCCCTGTTCTAATACATACTTAATCACAGAGGATCAATACATAGGTGCTGGAGCATTTAAAAGCAGGTCTCGCCACTTTTTATTGAATCATCGCAATTACTGGAACTTGGGACTGAGCATATTCTAATTAATTATATCACGGTTGTATGAGTAATCTATATATGCTTAATACTCTCTTAATGAGACCCTCACCCCTCCACCATTATAATTTATCGATTTCTGTTTTGTTCTCGGACTATATATATTTTTTTAATTCTTGTATTTTTTAATGACCTGTGAAACAAGTTTCATTTTAATTGATACGGAATATAATCGACTAGAAAGAATTACATAATTTTGTTATTATGTATATATATTTGAGAAAAAAAAGAAAGATTTTGGAGAGCTCAAATTCCATTACATTTATGACTTGAGTAGCCTCTTTCTCATGCATAAATTTAGATGTTACCTATCTTCTGAAAAATCATATTGCAATTTCACGAAGAAACTACCCTGTCTTGATACCTAGTCCATTGTGAAAGTAGAATACAATCTCAAAATTACATTTTAATTCATAATTGACGGTTAATTAACGCGCTTTTTTATTTTCTCATCGGCGAAGAAACCACGAACTTTGATTAGATTATTCTGTTTTATTTAGTACAGCATACCGTGTATCAATTCATTAGTTGTTCCATTAATAATTTGGTTAGCAATTTGGTGCCTTTTGCGAGAACGTTAATTATCGTATTTTAATATACCTTACGACTGAATTTTAATATTACTCATCGAACATAAGTAATTTCAAGTCTTTTTTCGTTATTCTTGCTCTCCTGAAAAGTTTCATTAGATTCATTGACAATCGTAATGAATAAGTTGAATTTCACCTGCCTACTTTTTTTCGCGAAATGATTAACTGTTTATTCACATAATAAAGACGAAGTCGAGAGCTTTCAGGATGGAAAAAACAAAAAAATGCTTTCACGACAAAATTCATGAACTGTTTAAAATTGTGCCAAGAACGACTGTTTTAATTTGCGTTTTGAAGATGAAAGAAGCTATAGATTTTATTTTTTATGTTCTTCATTCTTTTTAAATAATGTCGTTCGAAGTCAAGTGCTATTTCGTGTGCCCTACTTTTTTTTAATAACTAATAAAATGCATTTTTCCCGCATAGAAATCAGCAGATTAGATGGTTTAAAAAATTGTTCGCCGGTCTTTCGTTTACTGAGGTTTTCTTTTCAAGATTATTTTGTTTATTTTGAAAAGGACTTACCTATATTCGTGAATTTTTTAAAAATCATTTCACATTGGCGGATTTTGGCCTCGTGGTATATTTTCATTCAAATCAATAATATCTAAGTATTCAAGTAAAGATAATGCGGAAGCTAATTTTCACTGCAATCCTGGTAAAGAAAATCACTATTCTAATTCAACGATTCCGCTTCTTTTAAAGACTGATACATGTATTTCCAAGTTTTTGGCAGGTTTTCAAACCTGCTGTTTAAAATCGTGCAAGTTACTAAAGTTAAAGCTGGAACGGCACTGTGTTATGGCTTATCTATACCGTTTTTCTTGATTTATTCTCTAAAATTTGAAATTTCCCTACTTTATAAAATACAGTTTAGGAAGAGAATAGTGAAAATGAGTCTAAATCATGTTATCATATCTAACAAAAGATTTACTATAACTTATTTGGGAGGCGTAATAAGCTTATTTCCTTTCATTCCCTTTTAATATGTGAGTTGTATATCGATGATAGAACTGATTTGTCGAAGTTACCCTTTTGGTCAGTCTTCTGAATCATCTGAATTATTTCACTGATGGTTATGTAAACATCGATGATTAGAAATTTACCAATTTTAAGTGAAAAATCAACTAATTTGAAAACAGTTTGTTTATATTGTCTCGATTTGTGCAATTTTCACTAGTTAATTTATGAATATTTTCTGATTCTGATTGGGAAGATCAATAAATTTTATATTTTTATTAAAAATGCATGTTAGTATGTTACATATTTCTCATGTGGTAGAAATATTTTAAAACAAACTTCCCCGATCCTTTCTTTTGTATAGAAGTTTCAGATGTGTAAACTTTTGTCCGTATCAGTTTTCGCACACTCATGCTGAAATCAAGGATTTAACATTGACATGTTTCTGGCAAACTTTTGTATAGTTTCAACAACTATTCAATGTGTAAAAACTTCGTATTAATGTGCCGTGATACACCAGTAATCATTTTAATACCTACTCTATTCTTGAATTGCTGAATGATTGTCCTGTTGGATCATTTTGCTATATGCTACAGTTATGTTCCATAGGCACAGGCGCAGATTTTGGGGGGGGGGGCGAAGGGCCTACTTCCCCAAACAAGTCATCAAATTTTTTGCCTTCCTCAAATGTTAAATTCTATTTGCGCCCATGATCGTTGGTACTAAATGGTTTCAGGATTGCGAGGCGAAAATTTGAAGGCAGATATGTTGCTCATCATTTTTTTGATCGATTGGTGCATTGTAAGAGGCAACAATGTAATTATATCAAAATTAATCTGGAAAACAATGAAATAGCGGTTTGAAAAGCACGAAAATGATACGCGATTGCCCTGTTTTTCTTTTTCTACGTTTCTTACTTCGTACAACCGCATTTAACATTTGCATGCTTCTTGCTGTCTTCTCATTAATATGCGTGTCTAAAACTCCACTGTAGCACGTCTCAAACTTCTGCTGCCTTCTAGTAATCGCTCAATTAACCCGTAGCGAAAGTAATTAAAATTTTACACCCTTTTGCACTCTTGAAATGCAGCCAAAAAAGAGAGATATTATTTCTTTTGAAATGAGCCTTCTCCGTATTCCGACAGTACGTGTCAGGGTAACAACGAGAAAACGTTACCCTAAAAAGTAAAATCCCTCCGCCTCTATGCTGAATACGCCAGTAAAATATTCATCTACCTACATTGTATATAAATTCGATGTAACTCACAAAACCCATAGGAACCTATTCGCCTCCAATAATGTCCTTCAATTTCGAAATTCGTTCCACATATAACGACCATGCTTTCGATTCGAGCCCCAAGACAAAAAATATTCGTTTTTGTTGTCAGGGGAAAACCAATGAGTCGTGTATAAAGTAGGTAGGTAACTAGGCAGGTACAAATGTACAGATTTTCTCATTTTGTTGCTACAAAATTCTGCCGCTTTTGGACAAAAAAAAAAAAGTGAAAATTGAAAAAAAAAGTGTCACGAATGCGTTAACAAATTGAGTTCGTACTTTATTTAGCACTTTTTCGGCTGCTGTTTCTCTTTCCACCCTTCATCCCCAGACCCATCACAATGCGATGAATGCTTCGTTGGTCGCCTCCGACTCTTCAGTTTTCTTCAAATTAATTTTGTCTTCATTAAACCGAAAACAGGAAAAAAGATGAACAAAATTTTAATCTACCCTTCATTTCATTTGCTGTCGAGTTCATTGTAAATCCTACCTTTCAGTTAATGTTCAAAAAAAACTTTTTTGCTCATCAGAATTACTCTGCCAGAAGAAACGAAATGTATAAATTATTAAACTGAGTATTATTTTAATGAACGATTTTCGTTTTGGGCGTCTAAAAAATTGTTGTCGACGTCGTATTTTCAAAAGAGAAAAAGCCTGCTACTAGTTTCTTTCCACTGGTTTTCGTATTGTAATATTTTCTAACTTGTAGTTTAATTTCGAAGTACGTTCGCGCTTAGTTATCTATGAGCTATTTGGTATTTGTTCTCCTTGAAACAGCCGCCCGAAGCTTTTCTGAAACTCGATTCACATAAGGACTTTTTCAATGAGAAGCGAACCAGCAAAAGCACGTTCATGATTTGTAAAGGGGAACAATTTTTAAATATTGCGCGTAAAAAGTAATTTAAATTTAACGTGAATAATAAAATTGGCAGCTGGACATTTTGAATTTTCTCTGAATATAGAATATTGAAAAATGACAAATTCTGCAGGATTTTATATTACTCTTCGTGAATTGAGTTCTCTTCGTTCCTCTCACATTGATTCTTTTTGAATTAGCTGAGGAGACATCATTCTCCTAAGATGAATGTTTTTATTTTTTTTATTAAAGGAGAATGCGGAGGTTTTAATCCTTGGAGTACGTAGAAGTTGAATGTAGAAATTGCTACATCTATCTACGAGCTTGAGGTTTTTGAGAATTGCAAAACTTTCAATTTCAGCTTTGAATTATCTTTTGTTATTTTAAAATTTACGTACAAGTCTACCCTGACTTTTTTCTAATTCGATCTACTCCGAGTTTAATAATCAAACTCATGTACGACTTAAATTTAATGAATAATCTAATTTAAAATGGGCTATACACTGTGTGGAATACCTTGTCGTGAGAGATATTCTCACCAGAAGGAAATTCAACAGAATTTAAGCGTGTTCAGCCACTTCGTAGGTAAGTACGGGTAAGCCAGAACCAGACTGAACACTGGAGATTTTAGAGCCGGTTCTAAGAGTTTATATACTGGTTTTGGCACATGCACACAAACACACGTACGTAAGGTAATACGTACGTTAATGAGAATGGCCAGGTCATGTCATCACCTACCGAGATATGAGATGTCTGGCCAGTTCATGTACGAATTGTGACGTCATCGTACCGTGTCACGATTCAGTACTCGTACATTACCAGCAAGTACATGCAGGTAATTACGATTGAACGAGTTTTGTGTGTTTAACGTCATGTAGACAAATAATTGGCCTGCCCTTTGGGGCAGCGACTGTTGTCGAGGGGTCTGAGCCCCTTTTACCTCATACCAGTGAGTTCCCACAGCTACTCCCCCCAGTTTTTGCACCGCAAAAATGATCAAAAATGCGCAAGGCCTGGGGGGACATGCGGGTTTATGAGCGCTTTTTCTGGTCTGCCTCCCACTTGGCTAGCGCACTCCCAACTGCAGCGCCGAAGCATTTGTACGATTGTCTTCTTGTGTCGGCGCGCGCCTGGTATTGGGCGCAACTGCCTTCTCCCCTATGCCTGGGTGGACGATTTTTTGTATAGGCATAGGGGTGGTGGCAAGAATGAGGGGGTAGTGGTTGTTTGAAGATTGGCTTTCTCAGCATCGGGGAGTTTGATGTCTCCAATGCCAAGGCAACCATCTTTGCCTTCTCGTTTGCTGCCTGCTCAGCCGTAAAAAGGAACTTCATCGGCTCCCTGGTCTCTGTAGGTTTTGGCACCGATCTCGGGGATTCCGTTATCGGGGTCGATTCTGGCGGTGACTGGGAAGGAGAGATGATTGGCGGGAGCGGAGTCGTCATCTCCGTCAGGACTTGATCAACGGGAGGAGCTATGTCCATAAGGAGCTCCTCCTCTATCCGGACCAACACCGTTCTTTGCTCGGTCTTCTGCTGAGTCTGTGAGGGCTCAGCAGTTTTCCGGGCAAATTGGGAGGTGGTGGACTTTAGGATAGGATTAGTTGGCAGTGACATTAGAAGGTTGTTAAGGAAAAAGGAACCAAAAATATATATCAGAAAAACACGTCCAAGTATTCTGGCGGTTCTGAAATGGGTGATTTTACTTCGATTTTCGATTTACCATTACAGTTATGTTTCATTATTTCCAAATCTTCTTATCAACATGTAGAGGGGATAGCGCTTAAAATTCTTGGCCGTATGCAAGTTTTCTGGTTAAGTTATGATCGGTTTAAGCAGAGTTATGCCTGAAATAAACTCAGTGAATATAATTTTTCGAATTTCTATTACAAAGGAATCTCCACTTGTGACGTCACAACGTTGAGATTATCTTTGTGTTTAACGGTAAACGCACGTTGCAATGTTTTGTTTCCATATTGCACGTGGATTTGTTTATTCCTGTCGTTTTCTTTTTGTTGGCATTCCTCGTTTGCTTATCTCTGGAGTTTCTTTTGTCTTGTGAAGTTCCAATATTCCCCGCATATTTTTTAGCGTGTTTTAACTTACGTAGCGGATATTACTTTTTCGGGAGTAAATTTATTTTCTTCGCATTAACCTCTCAGACATGCGAGAAGGGCGGGAATTTTTACGTTTTTTACTGCCAGGGGGCCTGCATCTTTTACGTGGGCATAAGGGGGCCTCAGGATCAAATGTTTTGGTTGTAACATTGTCCGAAAATCTTACTGACTTCTTTAGTGTTTTCTGTTGTGGATTATTTTTCTCACTTTTTCCGACGGATTCGTCTGTGTTTATTGGTGAATCCGTCTGTATATTTTCTACATTTTCCTTCTGCAACTTTTTTATTCTTTTATCGTCACTTATCATGTATGCAGGCTTCAATCTGTCGATTGAAATTGTTCGAGGTTCGCCTGCAATGAGTATCACAAAGTTTTTCTCATCTCGTGATACTACTTTGTAAGGACCAGCGTATGGTTTTTCCAGCTCAGATCTCATTTTTTCATCTCTAACAAATACATGTGAGGTATTGGCCAAGTGTTTCGAGACGTAAATCTTGTGCTGGCCATGGCGAGCTGCCTGTTTTAGAAAGTTATTGGCATCATTTCTTATGTTTTGTACCATAATTTCGGGGCTAACTTCTTTCAATTCTGTGAAGAAGTCCCCTGGGAGGGGTAGCTCTTCGTCAGACGTTAATTGCGCTGCAGAGTGACCTGTATCGGTTTGTAGGGCAGATCGAAGGCCTAAGAGGATGGTAGGAAGTATATCTACCCATCTCTTGGTATCATGAGACATGATAGAGGCTTTGAGGGCTCTATGCCATCTCTCGATTTTGCCGTTGGCTTGAGGATGGTAAGCTGTGGTATGACTGTGTTGAACACCAAGCTTATTAGACAGCTCTTTGAAGAGCGAGCTCGCAAATTGGCGACCCTGGTCTGTAACTATGACTTCTGGTACACCGTACCTTGCAATCCAGGTATCGTATAACCTTGCAGCTACTGTGGGAGCTGACATCTCGTGTAGAGGGATTGCTTCTGGCCATCGTGTTGCCCTGTCTATTATCGTCAACAGGTATCTGTGTCCTTGAGATGGTGGCAATGGGCCTACCAAATCCATATGAACCGTTTTAAACCGCTCTGTTTGTTTGAAGGATTTGAGGGGCGAGCGAGTGTCTTCCTACTTTGGATTCTTGACAGTTCAGGCAACTGCGAGCCCATTTGTTGCAGTCAGACTTCATTCGTGGCCATACAAATCTTTCCGAAATTAATTTAGCACTACATTTTGGCCAGCATGTGACAAGTTGTGTACACTGTTGAAAGCCAGCCTGCCATATTTTACCGGTAGAAATGGCCTATTCTTACCTGTACTGATGTCACATGTTAATAAAACATCAGTACCGGGAATTTTTTGCTGTCTCAATTTGAGAGTAGTATCATCGTTTGATAACAACTCTTGCAGTTCTGCATCCTTATGCTGTGCTTTAGGTATTTCAGCATAAGGCAATTGGACAGGAGCCGAGATAGCTACGATTCTACTCAAGGCATCAGCTGGAGTGTTAAGTTCTCGACTTATATACTGGATGTTGGTAGTCAATTGACCAATATAGTCTAATTGTCGTGCTCTTCTCGGCGATGCCGGTTCTGCTTTTTGTGTGAAAGCATATGTTAGAGGTTTATGGTCAGTATACACAGAAAAACATCTACCCTCTAATTGGTGCCTGAAATGCTTCAACGCAGCAAAAATTCCGAGCAATTCCCTATCGTATGCCAGTATATCTTTGATTTTCTCAAAGGCCTTTTCGGCTTCTTCATTCAATTCGAGTGGAGTTTTGTCTTTCTTTTTACTTGTCTTAATTAGTGCAAACAGCTTACTTTGTTCGGCTGCTGCATTCTTCATGCAACGTCTATAGAAGTTCACCATCCCCAAGAAGCGCCTGAGTTCAGCGATATTTGAGGGTTTTGGGAAATTCAGTATTGGCTCTACTTTGGTCTTCAATGGGGAAATGCCTTCGGTCGAGACTTTGTAGCCGAGGAAATCAATTTCAGTTTGTGCGTATAAGCTTTTACCTGCATTGATAGTGAGTCTGGCAGCGTGTATACGCTGTACCATGGTTCTCACATTCTCCTCGTGCAGTTGCTCACCTCCTTCAGAGCAAATGCAGATATCATCCAAGTGTGCATATGCAAAAGGCAATTCCCTAAACAGTCCGTTGATAAATCTCTGGTAAGTTTGTGCTGAGTTGCGAAGTCCAAACGGCATTCGAAGGTATTTGAATAGTCCAAAGGGGATTATAACCGCTGTCTTTGGTACATCCTGGTTGGCCATGGGAATTTGGTGGAATGCCCAGTTGATGTCAATTTTGGTGAACATCGTTTTACCCTTCATGTTCGCGTTGAAGTCCATTATATTGGGGACTGGGTAGCGATCAGGAACTGTTATGGCATTTAAGGCTCTGTAGTCTCCAACAATTCGCCACTCTCCACTTTCTTTTTTGGTCATGTGGATAGGGGAGCTCCATGAGCTTTTTGAGGGGCGACATACGCCCTCCTCAATGATGCGATGAAAGTACTCCCGTGCCGCTTTGAGTTTGTCAGGCAGTAACCTTCGTGCTCTAGCATGGCAAGGCTGTCCTTTGGTTTATATGTAATGAACCGTATCGTGTTTGTATGTAGGATGCCTGCGAATTGATGGTTGAGTGACTCCAGAATAGTCAGACAGGATCTGTAAGAGTTGTCCGTCGACTTTTGTACAGCTGGATATGTTTGTGTCCAGTCAGTAAGCATGCGTTTTGCCATCCACACAATTTTTAGTTTCACTATTGATCAGTTTGCCTTGTTTGAGGTCAATGATCAGGCCATAATGTGCAAGAAAATCTGCACCCAGGATCGGGTTTGGAATGTCAGCAACCGTGAAGGACCACATCATTTTTTCCTTAAGTCCGATGTCGACTTTGCTGGTCTCGAGTCTGTAAGCTGGAAGGTTTTGACCATTCACAGTACGGAGATAGTATTTCGGAGGAAGTACTTTTTTGTTTTTATTTACTAGCAATATACTCAAGTCTGCACCTGAGTCTATTAAGTACCATCTCCTGTTAGTCCTGTCCTTGACAAACAGGCGGCATGAGTGTTTTTCCGAGGGGTCTTCGGCCGCATAGATGGCCCCTTGTTCTAGTTTGACGCTTCCTTATTGTAGGATTTACCCCACCATTTGCACCTGTTGTTGCATTTGGTGGCCTCCGCGCCAAACCAGTTGTGGAAGAAACAACTTTTATCATCCCAATTTCGAGACTGGGTTTTGGGAGATGATGTTCTAGGGGGAGTTGAACTCTGACCCCTGGTACTGGAACTAGATCTGCGGTCTCTGGACCAGGACTGTCGTCCTC
Organism: Ericerus pela; assembly: GCA_011428145.1. NCBI lineage: Eukaryota > Metazoa > Arthropoda > Insecta > Hemiptera > Coccidae > Ericerus > Ericerus pela. The sequence goes on from WOFM01000380.1 coordinate 465,935, forward strand.
TGCTATTGCTGTTGTTGTTGTTGTTTCTAGATTTTGATCTTTGTTGCCAGCTACTGTTGGGTTTCGTTGAGCCTTGGCTTTTGTTCTGTTTAACTTCATCGGTCAACTGAGCTATTTGGGCTCGAAGTTGAGCGAGTTCTCCAGTCTCTGCAGATACTGCACTGACCACCGGCTTTAACCTGGTGTATTCGAGCGCATTATTTGCTGATTTCGCAAGGAAGTCCAAGTCTGCGGATGTATTGATCACAGTTGAACCAACGGCGGCTAGGCATTGCACAACACTTTGGGGGAGCTGCTTGCAAAATTGATTGCCTATGACAGAAGGGGCTACGATATTATCCGCCTTCTGCCTTAACTTCGCCATGAAGATCGAGGGTTTGTCATCCCCCATCTTCATACCACCCATCACATCATCAATTATTTCTATTGGACATCAAGGGGGTTTTGATGTATTCGTAAGAAGTGATGAAATCATTAATTAGAAATAAAATATGTAAAACACATTTACCGCACCAAGAATATTTATTGTACTCATAGAGAACAACAGAAAAGTAAGTCGTATTAGTAATACGACTGAACAAAGAGTTTTTCTATACGATCTAAGTCGATATAACATAGAGAATATATTCAGACAATATATCAGTGTAGCCAACTAGTTCATGTACAATAGTCAAATAGTTCCAACACTCCCTCCTTGGACATGTAACTCGATTGGCTGATCTCCAGAATGGTTCCAAGCTATTATAAGCTAGAAATTAGAAGTTTATTAGTGCAATATCATTGCAATTAAGCGAATTTAATAATATGTGCGGTAACTGGAGAAAGCCAGATGTCTGGGAAAACTCCAGGTTGCCAAAAGTATAAAGTTTACTCCACTTTACTCTCCAATTTGGCTTGAGAGGAAAAACTATTGATTAGTAAAAAAACCTCTCGAACAGATACTCCGATGTCTGATTCTCCAATTTGAGGAAAAGTTATCATAGTGATAATAAAAACCTCGTCTCCGTATCTCCACCTCACCGTATACTCGTCTCCATGTCTCCGATTCGAAGAAACCCCATTGTGGGTAAAACTTCGATTTTTCCCAAAAGTTATTTTATAAATTATATCTCCAGAAGTTAGTAGACTATCTTAAGACACCTTAAGCCACCATAAGATATCTGAAGATAGACGTTTTTTGTATATTAAAGCTCCGATAAATAAAACAGTGTTAGTATAAACATTTGAGTATGTATTTCAAAAGGAAATACAGATAGGAACATTATGTATTTTTTTTAACAAGAAATAAACAAAACAAGTAATAATTTATATGACAGTCATTTGCGACTAGGTGAGTAACAGTTTTAGGAATCAACTTTTAGCGGCATATCACGTAGGTGTATCTGTAAATAATTAAACATGACTGTTACTAAACTCCACGTAACATTTATATTTTCCGATAAGTTATTTTATAATGTGCTGTCCTCTGTATTTAGAATTTGTTTAGTTAATTTTTCATACGCAATTGTTGGTAAGGGTTTTGTAAAAATATCAGCCTCTTGCTCCACAGAGGTTATTTTAACCAAGTTTACCAACTCCTCCTGTTGACATTGTCTCACATAATGACATCGTGTGTGTAAGTATTTAAGCCCTGGTGCTCCTACCATCTGAGCTCCTTCAATAGCAGATTTGCTATCACAATATATATTGGCAGGTAACACCGTTCTACCTAATATTTTCTCCGATATCTCTGCTTGAGTTATCAACTCCTTTGCTAATTCGCTCATTGCTACAAATTCAGCTGCACAAGTAGATGTAGTGACACAACGTTGTTTATAGCATCTCCACGCTATAGTATCTCCAAAGAGTTTAATTAGGTACCCTGCAGTAGACGCTCCTGTGATAGGGCAATCTCCCCAACTCGCATCTGAATAACCTTCAAGGCTTTCTCCTTTTCCCCAATATATTAAACCTAAATTCTCCGTGTGTTTTAAATATCTGAATATTCGTTTAATCTCCTGAATATTTTCAGATGTTGGGTTTGATTGACACCAACTCATTAAATTTACTCCTAGTGCTATATCAGGTCTTGTTCCTCCTACAAGATATAGTAAGCACCCTACTGCTTCTCTGAAAGGGTATTTTTCTCCTGTCTCCTTCTCCTCTTCGTGTTGTTCGTAATTAAACTCATTTCTCCATTTTACTTGTCGAGTAATCACTGGTGTTTTACACGGGTTACAATTCTCCATATTAAATCTGTTCAACAATTTGTTGATGAACCGTGTTTTTTTTAGCAGCATAATTTTAGAGCTCCGATTTCTTTCTATTTGTATTCCAAGGTATTCTTGGGGTGTTCCCATATCTGAGAACTCAAATATTCTCCGTAGGTTATCTTTTAACCAGTTGATCGATTCTGAACAGTTACCTACTAGTAGTATATCATCTACGTATGACAATAGTACAATAAATTTTTCTCCTTCTCTCCAGATAAATAAGCATGGATCTTTTACGTCACTTTTCATGCCTAAATTATTCAACGCTGTTGTGAACCTCCTGTTCCAGCATTTAGGCGCAGTTCGTAAACCATACATAGCCTTGTTCAACCTACAAATTTTACGATTTCTCTCCGAAATATTTATCCCTACTCCTTCGGGAATCTCCATGTAAATAGGCTCTGGTAGTTCTCCATATAAAAATGCCGTTTTAACATCCAATTGGCTTATCTCCAGGTCGTATTTGTTAACTATTGCTAACAGATTTCGTACGACAGCCAATGGTGTGACTGGTGCATATATTTCAGTGAAATCGTAATCTGATTTGTCCTTAAAGCCTCTGCTAACTAGTCGTGCTTTATATCTGACTCCTCCGTTCGGTTCAGGCTTGATTTTAAATAGCCACCTTGAGTCTACTATATTTGGTTTTCTCCCTTTCTCATCAATACTCGGTCTATCTACTATACTCCAGACCTTGTGTTCTTGCAACGATTTTATTTCTTCCTCAATAGCTTTCTCCCATTCTCCGCTATTGGGTGATCTCAATGCCTCCTCATACGTTTTAGGATCATTATATATTGTTGCCAACATTAAGTAGACGAACTCATCTGTTAGGTTCTCCAGATTTTTGTTCTCCGGGCATTCTCCCTCGATATTGAATGCTTCTACCTTTTGTTTCTTCTCCATCAATAATCTTTGGGACTTTCTCCGTTTTGTCCGTTTAAATGCAGAATTTACTTTCTCCTCTTTCTGCATCATCTCCGATTTTTCGCACATAAACAAGTTATCATTTTTCGATTCAATATTCTCCAGTGGTTTATATCTATCTTTGTATACCACTTTTTCATTGAAATGAACATCTCTCGACTCCAGATAGGCTTTGGTTTCAGGACAGAATAGTAGGTAGCCTGTTTGAGTGTATCCGACCATAAAAATTCGAATACCTCTTCCTGAAAATTTCGTCTCAGGTTTTCTTTTCACTTTCATGTATGCTATACATCCAAATCTCCGTAATTGGTTAAATGTATATTTCGCATTTGGCAAAAATTTAATTAAAGGGATTCCATAATTAATCGATTTGTGCGGTGTACGGTTATAAACAAATACCAGAGCTTTGACGGCTAAGTCCCACATACTCCGGGGTAAGCCTGAATCATACATTAGGGCTCTTACTCTCATTTGTAGTGTACGGTTGAACCTTTCAGCAACTCCATTATGCTGTGGAGTGTCTGGTGGTGCTAATTGTGGATCAATTTTCTCCCTTTTTAACACCTCCTGTGTATAGCCTCCAGTAAACTCCGTTCCTTGATCCGAACGTAAATAGCACACCTTTTGATCACTCCCTAATAGATTTTGTGAACTTTTCAAAAAGGTCTCCAAACATTCTCCTACTCCAGATTTGTGTGTCAATACATAAGCTTGAGCATAGCGAGAATAGTCATCGATAAACACGACTATAAAACTCCTCCCTCCTGGAAATGTGCTGGGAGATATTGGTCCCATCACATCCGAATGAATCAATTGCAAAGGTTTCTGGGCTCTCCACCTTGCTTGTGTAAAAGGTAATTTTGTAAAGTTTGAGATTTCACAGATCTCGCAGTCTCGTATCACTCCGGTAAATTGTACTCCTAATTCTTTATGAGTGAGTGCAAGTTTCCTTAAATATTTCTCCGAAACATGACCCAATTTATAATGCCATAATAACTCCAAAGGCATTGTTTTATTCACTCCGGTAAATTCTAGAATGGTAGGTTCGGGCATATCATCTATACACACTATTCTCCGATTGCACTCCAAATTTTCGTTTAGAATATTGTTGTTCGTCTTGACTTCCTCCTTTTCTCCGTTTAAATTTATTTTCTCCAAATTATTTCTCCCAGTCTCCAATTCTCCTATAAATTTAGTTACTGAGTCATTTATTTCTCCATCTCCGTTTTTATTAAAATTAGTCTCCGTTTTGTTATCTCCAATTTGTTGTTTAGGCGAGCAATTCTCCATTTTATTACTCCCTCCGATTTTGCTATCGCCTTCGCCTATACTCAATTCTGACATGTAATTATCCTCCTCTCCTTCTCCATTTTCTCCAATTTCTCCTTCTTCTCCCTCCGAATTGTTTGCCGAAACAACAGAGAGCGCAAGTGCGTTCGCATAGGTGAGATGACGAAATAGATCGACATCCTCATCATTATAGTCTACAGGATCAGTCGTACGATCCGTAGAAAATTCAATATGCCAGAAAGGTTGGCGATAAGTGCCACAAAAGTAAATGATATTATGAGTGACATCAGTAATTTTAATAGAAGTGTTATCGAGAAGTATTGTGAAGCATAGATCGACAAGTTTGCGTAAAGAAAACAAGTTCTCCGATAGTAAAGGACAGCACCTTACTCCTTTCAATTCAACCTTATTGCCGAGCCAATCACGTGTAAATAAACTACCAGACTCCGTACATGGCAGTTGTGATTGAACATTGGCACTTAGTATATTCTCCGAATAAGGTTGAAGATTCGAGAGAGGAGCCAACTGTGACACAAGATGTTGTGTGGCACCACTATCAGGTAAAAAGGAAACGATGTAATCAGTACCTGATGATGGGGTGTCGGTAGCGGCAGCCTGAATCTCCATCGGCTCCGTATTAGGTGGCTCCTCTCCAGATTCTAGCAACGCTTGCTCCGGTTGCTGGCCTTCGGGGGAATGGACAAATGACGGAGGATTTGACGGTAATGGGATATTTAGCAAGTCCGGGTCTAACTGCATATCAACATTGTGAGACTCCACTGGTACAAGTCCAGGTTGTTCCACAAGAGGTTGAGGTTTGCGGGGGATCTCGACCTCCGCTCCAAGATCCACTTGCGTGTCCATTCGAAGGTGTACAGGCGATGCATGAGTCCGTATCGACTCGGAACTTGAGGAGCAGGCATCTGTTTCAGACATCGCAAATTTTGCCGATGTTTGCGTGTCACATGTGGACGGTCCAGGACGACGGCGGAGGGACACTCGGCCACGAGGAGCAACACCTCCCCGGTTTGCACTGCCTCCTCGAGCTGGTGTCTGCGGAGCGCCACTAATCCGCTTCATCGGGTCATTAATTAAGCCCTTTTGTGGTTTCACCCCACGAGTCACCACTCGGACACGAGGTGAGACACCACGATTGCGTCCATGGATAAAACCATACTCAGTTCTCCGATTCTGAGTTTTATGGTCCGTTACCACTGCCTGCATCTTACCACATTTAGGGCACATAGCAGAGATGTGTGTTGACGTGATTTCTCCACACGTATAACACATACGACCTTCGACTGTGCAATATGTGCAGTCTGAGCCAAAGTGCCCATATCGCTGGCAGTTAAAACATCTGACAGTAGGATACTGAACAGATGAGGATGAAGTGCGTGCCACTCTGGTCCTCGCACCCATCCTTCCTCGGAAAGCTATATTTCCTTGTGTGCCTATCGTTACTCCTCGTCCAACTCCCTCCGGCTTTTTCTCCGTATTTTGTGTTGCTTCCGCCTGCAAAATTAAACATTTTAACTCCTCGATTGATAGCCCGACGTCATTTTGACGTTTGGTAATAAAGTTAATGGGCTCAATGAGGTTAGATGACCTTGACACCGCCATATAAAAATAACTCCTTTTCTCCTTCTCCGTTAAAATATCGTTCTCCTGATGACTTTCGTACATTCGTATCAATTCATCAAAACGTTGAATGAATTGATAGGCTTTCTCCTTCTGAGGATTATATCTCAGTAATGCCAATTCTCTCCTTAAAGCCTCCGATGCTTTATGTACTTCGCACTTTTTAAACTCCTTTATCGTGCTCAGAATTGATTTCGGATCATTATCTGAGACGATCATCTTGTGATAATTGTCATCAATATGATTAATGATAATATCTCGAACAAGATTGCGTCTCATCTCCCTCTCCTTTATATTAAATTTCTCCAACTCTTTCTCCGAATTCTCCAAAACATCAAATAGATCTTTCAAAATCAACTCTGTTTTCAAATAATCGAACCACAAATCATACCTAAAATTTCTTGTCAATTTATATACTCCCTTTTTGTGTTGTCTCTAGTTAAAACTATCTCCGATTTAGTTCTTATTTAAATCCTCCGTAACGATTTCATCTCCTTTTAAAGCATTGACAAGTATCTCCAAAAACTCCCTTTTTAAATCTTTCTCCGATTGATTATTATTGTTATTATTGGTATGTTGTGGGACTGATTGTTCAATAGGCGGGTCATTAGTAATATCTCCATTCTCCTTATCGTTTACAATTTGGTCGTTATTGTTTGCAAAATCGTTATTAATATTATCACCATTCTCCAAAATATTTTCTCCAATTACCTGATTTTGCGTAGCCTCCTTTAACGACCTTTCGAGCACCACAATACGACATTTCAGCTCCTTCATCTCCTGCGACTCCGCTCGCTTTGCTTGAAGGGCGTTCTCCCTCCTCATCGCCTGAATGCACTCAAGCGCTACTTCAGAAGCTAGATCCCGTGCGTCAGCCTCCCGCGACGACATGGGTCTACTATCGTCTACACGGGTTTTCACCGATAACGCCGTGGACATTGCTTTTTCAACCGCTTCCTTCGAAATTCGAGGAATACGGTACGTCGGAATATTAAACGGTTTAATACTCGACGGTGGCGGTTTGGTTGCAACGATTGAGGTTGCCAATTTCCCAACGGCTTTTGATTTAGGTTTCTCCGATCCTTTTTTCGTGGTTTTAGGTAGCTCTGATCCCTTTTGCGCTATGCTCGATGATGGATTTGCCTTCTTTCAAGGAGCTCCCCCTGTTGCAGCGGCCTTCGACGTTCCCGATGTGCTCGGGCGCATTTTTGACTTCACCATCTCCTTTACAGCCGCTTTTGTATTAACTGTAACAAAGGGCCCGCAGAAATTAAAGCATGTGTGTGACGTCACAACTAGTCTCCTTCAAAAGCGTTAATAACAAAATGATATATAGGTGCAACCTTGAAAAGAAAATATCTCACCCTTCTTTTTCTTGCTCGGATCGCTCAAGAGACGACTTTCTATTTGAGGATCGACTTCTTGGGTCGATACCTTAGGCCCAATTAACTGCTCTTCGATTTCCTCCTCATAGAAATCGAAGTCAGTGTCGTACTCTTCCGACTCACGTCGAGAACTGCCCTCGCCATCGCTCTGTTTGCGGATTCGTGGGCAACCTCGCCTGCCAGATTTCGGAACACGTCCCAATATTTTACTAAATAAAAATGTTCGAGTTTACGAGTCAGAACATGTATCTCCGTATATACATATTAGTAATAAAAGATATATCTCCAATTAGCGACATCTCCATTTGTCAATTATTTATACATTTAATAATGTCTGTGTATATTTACGTCTCTGTATGTCGATGCTAATGTCTATTTCTTAAATTTAAGAAATAGTTTGGTTCGAAATCCGTTAGGCTCTTTTTAAAAATTCTCCACCACAAAAATTTAACATGCAGGGAGGTGCTCAACCGTGCTTCATAATCATAAGCTACAAACATCGTTGCCTATAGTTAGAAACGCCATTTTCTTTAGATGTACAGGACACACGTACATCCTCCAAAAATAGTTGGTCGATTATGTTTCCAGGTGCGAACGCAACACCCTTCCACATAGTCGACCCGCGAAACAAAGATTCGTTTGGAACAAGTACAATTGAATATAAGACTGAGACAACACTTTAATTAATTTCATTTATGTATGTATACATTACTCCATTTCTCCATATAATTTTTCCAAGATGGATTTATCTCCGATCATCTCCATGAGCCATAATGGTAAAAGAAAAACAGAAAATTACTCCAAAGAAAAATTGTACTCGATCCTACCATCTTAGTTGCGACTCCGTTTCGCATGTGACTCCGCTCACTAATCACCGAATGGCTTTACTGGCTTTTATTAAAAATCTCCGAACCATAAAGGCATTCTGAATATTTGGGGGAACCTTTAATTTTACGCTTCTCCTCTCCTTCTCCATCTCCTTCTCCATTGAGGGCTTGAATCACGAGCAAGAATTTTATCTCCATTTAACTTAGAAAATCAACGGCTCCCTATGTACCGATACTTTAAAAAAAAAAAAAAATTTCGATCGAAAATATTGGCCGTTTTTAAAAATTTTTCTCCGATTATTCAATTTAGAAAGCTTTCGTAAAATATTTCTCCAGTTGCGCATTTTAAAATAAAGTTTTCTCCAATACATAAAACAGTGTCTCCAATTAAATTTAAATTTATCTCCGATTAATTTCAATATTATCTCCGATTGAATTCAATAAAGATATTGAGGGTGGATTGGAAATCGAACCAAACTTATATCAACAAAACTCCGATAATGAAATATTACGACTTACCAACTCTTGTCCGCTAATAAATCTCCTTATTATTTCTCCAACAATAATTTCGTGCAGGAACAAACACGATGATAACGATCAGAATTAAAAATGGCGACAATTATTACAAACTTATTTCGAACGATTGTTAACTGGGCGAAGAAAAATTAATTTCTATAAAATTGCAGAGTTAGCCCATAGATCACAGTTGTTAAAATCGTATAGAAAAATCGCCGAACCAAATACAATGAAATGTTACAGATAAGTATTGCATTCCACAACAGGAATACGAAGGTTAAAAATTGCGCCGATTGCTGAACGTTCATCTTCAGGATGTTACAATGTGAATGAGCTTGTCACCAAATCTCCAGCTCGTTGTTGGACAGAGTTAGAATTTGCGTCGTAATTTAGCAACACCAATCAATTCCCACAAAAATGATTTGATTCCAATCCTTCACCCTCATTGGCCAGTTCTCCTTATCTCAATTCTCCAAAAAAAGTGCATTCAGCAAAGAACAAAAGACTTTGTATTGCTATCTCCTTTTAATTTGTTTGACTCGTATGTGACCTCGGTTCGTAAGACATGCCTGGGCCTTGCCGTTTATAGCAGATTGTCTATATATACAATCAAACCAGGCGAACCTTTACGCACACACACGACATTAGAGTGTATATCGTACTCCCGATGCGATACCTACTTGTGCGTATGTGCAACATTGTTTCTCCTTCTATGTATTTGTATATATGTATCTCCGTTGTTCGAACATTTTACTCTCCATATTTTTGTCGGTAACTCCTTTAGCTATTTAGATAAGGTCGGCGCCTTCCAATTTTTATTTGCCGAGCAAGCGAGTATCTTGCCAGTGCACCGCACCGAAATTTTGTAATAGCGCAACGCGCCTCCAGACACCTCACGAAGTAGCCAAAAATCACGCCAGGGTCACCACTGTGGAATACCTTGTCGTGAGAGATATTCTCACCAGAAGGAAATTCAACAGAATTTAAGCGTGTTCAGCCATTTCGTACGTAAGTACGGGTAAGCCAGAACCAGACCGAACACTGGCAATTTTAGAGCTGATTCTAAGAGTTTATATACTTTTTTTGGCACACGCACACAAACACACGTACGTAAGGTAATACGTACGTTAGTGAGAACAGCCAGGTCATGTCATCACCTACCGAGATAAGAGATGTCTGGCCGGTTTGTGTACGAATTGTGACGTCATCGTACCGTGTCACGATTCAGTACTCGTACATTACCTGCAAGTACATGCAGGTAATTACGAATGAGTTTTGTGTGTTTAACGTCATGTAGACGAATAATTGGCCTGCTCTTTGGGGCGGCGACTGTCGTCGAGGGGTCCGAGCCCTTTTTACCTCATACCAGTGAGTCCCCACACTCTGTCTATTATATGATGATTCCTGGCTTTTTAATGCTACGTAGTTAATAGTTACTTTTTGAACGTTAATTATTTTAGATTTACAGTGAATTGAAAATATTCGCATTAGCATTATTTATAAACATGCCCTAAGTGCCGCAAAGTGGTGCTTTGGCCTGTGCCAACTCTGAATTTCTGGTAACATGAGACAGCGAACATTTTTTCTTTCGTGTCTGTGTATGGCTGCATGGATAGGGTCGTGGATCGAGGGAATAATTGGTGAAATAATATCGGGAAATAATTTTGTGAAATAAATAACTGCTTGTACGTTAATTATGGTGATTGCAGCTAGTATCAATTTATACCAATCGTATTGACTGGTTTGTGTGTTTGTTAAAGATCATCTTATAATGGCTGAATAAAGGACTGACTAAGCAGACTTGAATTAACCTCTATGTCAGAAACAGAGGCGGATCAAGACTGTCATTTGGCGAGGGGGAAATAACAAATATTTTTGTGGAGTTGAGCATTTTTATGTAGGTTTAGGGTAGTTTTTTTTTTGTCCTATTACCCCAGGAAAATTTTGGCGCTATGAGCTGAAATTCATGTATATTTCTGTTGAACTCAGTAAAGGTTGCAATTTTTATTCTTGAAATTTTGTACACTTATTTAGATCGATACAAGGACAAACCCTATTGTTTTAATCCGTATTAGTCCAATTTTTTGTCTATTGCATCCTATGTTTAATTTTTGATGCTTAAATGGTTCTAAAATGTGTAATTTTTAACTAATAGTCACGAAATTTGATACAGTCATTGAAACTATTACATTCCATCATTCTTCAAAATTTTTATCCGAATGGCTTGACAGTTCTTGTGTAGAGTTGATTTGAAAAATTTTTTAGCTATTGCTGAGAATGGAGTATAAGGTCCATATTATGAACCTTAGGAGCTGGTTGAAAGCAAGCTTGGTTTTACTTAATTCGCGAAGCAATCATTTAATAACTTGCGTATGTGTTTTATAACTTCGTAATACACTTCATTCTTTCACTTCATTATGAATTTTATTTTCTTGATACTTTAAACGCAACAAGTAATTATCCACCGTTTTTCCAAATATTTTCCAATTTCATCAAATATTCAGTTTTTAGGTAGGTTTTCTTTAGAAAATCTACTTATTACACTTGGTGGAGTATTAGGTCCCAGGGTTCAATTTTTTCTGAAGAGGTTGCTGGTGTTGTTCTTCATATATACAAAGTATGTTCGGACCACTCCATAAAAAGTCCTAATGGGATCCAAAATTTGGCAACTTGGTCAGATCTCATAATTACTGAAAATGTAACATTTTTAAACTGCCATTAAACAGGTAAACAGTATATAGTGTTGCTTCTATATTATGTACAGGCTAGGTTGAATGATAATTCAGCGAACAATGGAACTGGTTTGTGATAGCTTTTTGTTAACAGACAGACATGTTCTGGCGATTACCAAATAAATTCTTAAATGAAGTTATACATGACTGTAATATAAAAATCAAGGGGTAGTAAATAAGGGAAAAGGGGGTGATTGTTTCAAATTTTATTGTGTAGAATATCATGGACATATTTTTTGAGGAGCTGAATTCGAATCCGATGTTAATTTTATCATTAGACCTGTACTTTGCCCCTCACATTAGGCCCAAAAAGGAGAAAAATTTTTATTTTCAGATTTTATTGTGAAATATATCATTTGACATGTTTTTTGAGGTGCTGAATTTGAATTTTTATGTCAACTTTATCATTAGATCCATTTGTCGCCCCACATTGGGACCAAAAAGGGAGAGTCTTTATTTTGAGATTTTAATGTGTAATAAATTATCGTATATGTTTTTTAAGTTGCTGAATTTGAATTTTATGTTAATTTTATGAATATACCCATTATTCGACTCTTATTGGGCTCAAAAAGGGGAGGATTTTATAAATTTGAATTTTTTTGTGTAATATATCAGTGAAAACTCAGCTCAGGGTTAAGATCAAAGTTCCTAAGCATCCATCAAGCAAAGCTGGTACTAGACTCATCTAGTTATATATAAAAGCCAATTTCTTATTACCACAGTACAGGTTGTAATTTTTTTCCAATAATCGTGAAATTTGGAAAAAACTTTAGTACTGGGCCAGTGACCTAACCAATTGATTTTGTTGCAGATTGGCTGTAAGATACTTCCAATAATGCTATTTTCATTTTTATTTTGGCCATTAAATTTCTAATAACATATTCTAAAAGTAGTTTCAAAAAGTCTCTTCATTATTGTGCCAAATGCCATGTTGTTGGTCTCAAATTGTAGGTCTGATCCATATGAAGGTTTAAGCTTTGTTAAAAAGTCTGGGGAAAAGTCTGAAAAAAGTATTTGTCTATTATAATTTATGATACAAAGATTTTGTTTTTTCTAGGATTTCAAGAAAATTACGAAAGAGATTGGATGATCTCATAGAACAGGTCTAATAAGAGTTGAATATCTAGTGGTTTATTATAATTTTCAAAAAAGCTGGAAAAGAAAAAAAATGCATGTAATGTGAATTTTCTTGGATTTGAGAGAATGAAAAAAAGGATCAGGTTGTAATTTTTGCGCAAGATATTACTAATATAACTTAGGACCAGGTGTGATTAAGAGTTTAATGTCTATAGGTTGAGTAGTTTCTAAGAAAATTGAAAATAAAAAATTGCTTGTAAAGTAAGTAATTATTCAAAATTTATGATAAACAGACAGAAGTGATCTGGCTAAAATTTTTACGAAGAATAGTGACCTACCTATTCATGGTATATAACTTAAGACCAATTCTGATAGGAGTTCAGTGTGTGTTGATTTAGTAGTTTCAAAGAAAACTGAAGAAGAAAGGAACTGTAGGAAAAGTGGATTTTTCCCGATTTTGAAAGAATGAAAAAAAGGATTGGGCTGAAATTTTAACAAATGATAATGTGGTATGCGACCCTGGGTGGCTCAATCTAACCCAATACAAAACCTAACATAGTTTCCCATTAATTAAAAAACCACTCAATTGAGTGTTCCACGAGCATCTCCACCAACAGAATTTGGTGAAGATGCGAGTAATGGGCCCCAAAACCTGCTCAGCTAGCCAGGTGATCGATTGAACCGCTTTATACCATGCAACAGAGAAGAAAAAAAAAGGTGAATTAAAAGGAATTTACCTCATAGCTGAGTGTCCAAGAAGGCGTCTTTTTCGAAAAGAGCAGCCTGAATTTACCTCAATTAATTGTCTTGAGCGGGCCCGATGCCCGCAAATATAAAATTAAACCATTATAAAAAAAATAAAAATTATTAAAAATTCATCTTTACAAAAAATATAGACGAAAAATAAATCGACCTCGAATGGTCGACGACAAAACAAAGGATGAAATCTACAGAGTTCATATTAATATTACAGAGTACAGAAAAAAAAATGATTTAGAATAAAATGGCAGGGGAATTTCCGACAACCGAGGTTGTATATTGTCATTACCACCACTAAAAATAAGATGGTGGTAAGAAAAAGATCAAAAGTTAAAAGAGAGGGAAAAAATGTTTAGGCTACGTGGCTAGGCTAAGAGTTTAGCCTAGCCAAAGACGCTCACGTCGTTTTTAAGTGCGTGAGTTTGATTTTAAATTTATTTAATTTTATTATTGGGGAAAAAATACGAAAGGTTTTAATTTTGAATTTTAGGGGAGGGTTGCATCCTACAATAATACTTATATATAACTTGGGACCAGGTCAAACAGTTGTTTTGGGTCATTTGTTTCAGTAGTTTCCTAGAAAATTAATAACGAAAAAATTGCTCACAAAGTGGTTTTTTCTCAATTTTGAAAGAATGACAAAAAATATACGGCTGAAATTTTCAGTGAAAATAGTACTTAACTACATAATTCAGGAGTAGGTCTGATAGAAATTTAATGCCTATTGAGTATTGATTCAGTAATTTCAGAATAGATAAGCATTGAAAATTGTTGTAAAATGATTTTTCACTGATTTTGAAAAAACATGGCAAAAGGGGTAGATTTTCTATGTTTAAAAATTACTTCTATCACCAACATTCTTCTATTAAAGTAGTAATATATACTTACCTATAATATTTATACTTTTTGCAAAAAATTTTCAATATCACGCAGATACGAAGCATGTGATAAAATATATGATTCAGTATTGTGGGGACTCTCCCGTATGAGGTATAAGGGCTTGGACCCCTCAACGACAGTCGCCGCCCCAAAGGGCAGGCAAACAATCGTCCTTGTGACGTTAAATAAACAAAATACATTCAATCGTAATTACCTGTACGTACTTGCAGGTAATGTACGAGTACCGAATCGTGACACAATAAGATGATGTCACGATTCCTACACAAACCTGCCAGCCATCTCTTATCTCGATAGGGGATGATGCGACCTGGCCGCCCTCACCGACATACGTATTATCTTACATACGTGTGTTTGTGTGCGTGCAAATAAGCAGTAAATAAACCACCCAAAGCGGCTCTAAAATCGCCAGTGTTTGCCTTGGTTTTGGCTTACCCGTACTTATGTACAAAGTGGTTGAACACGCTTAAATTCTGTTGAATTTCCTTCTGGTGAGAATATCTCTCACAACAAGGTATTCCACAAGTATAATTTTTTCAAAATATTTTATAAATTTATTTTTTTGTGAAATGAAAAATTATTTCAGATTATAACTGGCACGATATCAAATACCACACTTTTAAACCTGCTAAGTAAAATTTTAATGTTTGGGGTACTTTTAACAAAATTGAAGTTCATGGGAAAATTTAAAATAGTGGTTTATCGAATAATATTGTAATCCTTCAGGCTGATGGAGGAGGCCAAAAATAAGGAGCGCTAAATAAATTCTTTCATGATTAAAGATGAAGCTTATTAGCGCTGTGGAACGATTTTAGGAAATAATTTGATAGTTCTCTTTCTAGTGGCGAGAATTGTGAATTATATAAAGAAAAAATAAAGAAAAAAAATTTATATGTAAAAAAAATCTCTACATTGCAAAATGAAGTATAGCGTCGATGTGTACGTGCTGGTTACGAAAATATGAGCTGAGCAGAAATTTTAGTGTCCGTGTTCAAATCTAGGGTAGGGAAGCAGGTGGGGGTGAGCGAAAATTGACCTTATTTAAAATCATGTTAGATATGCTTCAAATCAATATCGGTACCAAGTTTTATGACTATAGCTTGAAAATTACTCCTTTTAGAGGCATTAATCTGTGAAAAATGCAACAAAATCTCCCTTGCTAAACATACTGTAAGACCTATTCCCACAAAAATTGATGGATATTGTCCTTAATTTAAAGCACATATGTATACCAAATTTTAGGCCTATCAATTGAAAATTGCAACGTTTAGGCTGTTCGATAAAAATATGCTGATAAACTGACCTACCGGACGGACCAGGCGTTTGACATAGACTTAAAACAATAGGGTTTTTCTTTAGGCGGATCTGAAAAAGTGTTTCAAATTTCGAAACCATCCGATCAAAATTACGCCTGAAAATGGACTTAACGCCAAAAGTAGTATATTTAAAGAAATGAATTTTAAAAAATAGTGTCGAAATTCTTAGCAGATCATGAAATTAAAAACGTATCCACTCTCACCCCTAGGTCCGAATCCTGAGGCAATTTTAATAATTGGATGTTTTTCAAAAATCTACGTAAAAAACATTGAACGTTTCAAACGAGATCCATTTCATGGGGAAGCAACCTGACATCCACCTTGCAAAACTGAAACAGAAATATAATTAATGTATATAATGTGAAACAAAATTAACGGGTCTAACGGAATCTTGTATATAATCAAACTAATTGAAAGTTAATCTGAGATCCATTTCAAACTAGCAACACCGCTATGATCTCAGATTGCCTTTTAATTGGAAAAATGTATATCGAAGGGATCTCACATGACCCAACTTCTTCTGTAAGCATCAATTCAAGTTTCAAATTAACTACATTCTTCAATGCAATAACAAGAACATTTCCATGTTTAATATGAAGGATGGATCTCAGGTTGTCCAGATATAAAATGGATTTTATTTGAAACGTACAATAATATGTATGTGTATATAAATCCTTTTCTTGTTCCCAAGGTACAGGTCTCAATTTTTGTCCTATAATTACGACATTTGGTACGAACATTTGTACTGAGCCAAGGGCCAGACTTATTGATTGTTGTGCGGATCGGCCGGACGTTACTTCTTGTAACACCATTTTTTTTTTTTTGGTAATAAAATACTCAATTTTGCACCAATAGCCGCAAAATTCGTAATGAATATTTATTATAATTTATTGTAGTA
This sequence comes from Ericerus pela, assembly GCA_011428145.1. Classification (NCBI taxonomy): domain Eukaryota; kingdom Metazoa; phylum Arthropoda; class Insecta; order Hemiptera; family Coccidae; genus Ericerus; species Ericerus pela. The sequence goes on from WOFM01000380.1 coordinate 482,449, forward strand.
CGCTACGAATTTTGACGTGAATCACCCAGACGGTATTTCCGGTGCCGCTATTTTTGATTTTACATTGATCCTAAAATGCGTAATTTTAGAAAAATATGTACGAAATTTGAAATGAATATTTATTATAATTTATTGTAGCATATTACCAATTTTGATGCGGATTGACCGGACGTTATTTCCGGTAAAGCCTTTTCCTCTTTTTTCCTTAATTTGCATGAACTTTTCTTTTTAGAAAAATCATCCACATGTTCCTGTTTTCTTTTTTTCATTTTATAACTTCATCGTATTTCTTTGATTTTATTTGAAATTATATGATTATTTACCATACTTTATCATCCTCATTAATTTTTCCTTTCCAGAAATAATGATTTTAAATTTTACATTGTTTAATATTTTGTCGGCAGCTAACAATTTTTATACAATCAAAACATACCATTTAAGCATATGAATTTACAGACAATTAACGTGATCATCAAAATTCATAATTATTTTTTCATGAAAACCTACTTATTCTAACAAGGCTTGCTACGCTAAAGTTTTTTTTTGTTAGAAAAATTTACATTTTTTAGTAAATTGCTTGCTGCCTTAGAGTTTTTTCTTTTTTTTTTTATCTTCAGCAAATTTTTAAGATTTTTATTTGGATTCTGTAGCCATACTTTCATTTTATCTCTTAATATTTTTTTGGCATTGAGGAAATTTCCCCATTTCCCTTCTGGATCTGCCACTGATCGGAAACTACATGAAGCGAATTTTGATTCGTATTTATTTAGAAGATTTTGTCACATTGTTCGCTGAAGGATGCCAACCCTACGTTAATGGTCACAGATCTACGTTTTTTTAAAACAGCTGAAAAGCTATGTCTTTTTCTACAGCTTTAGTTTTTCTACGTTTTCCTGCGGCTTTCTGAAGAAAATCAGGGAAAATAACATAAATTACCGATAATGTTGTTCATTTTTAATATTTTATAGTATGTGACTTATGAAATAGTTAAAATTTGCCCAATCTTGTGAAAATAAATCGATATGAAAAATTTCTCTTATCGATACAAAAAATATTGATAATTTGTGGCATCGAACATCATTCTACGTCTTTTTCTGCGCTCATTTCTCTGAATCTATGGCATTTTTCTGTCAAAGGTTAGCATCCCTATTTGCTCCGCAGAGTATTAAATATAATAGAGGTTACATGTGAAATGAAAAATGGCACCTTTCATGATCAAAATATCCTGGCCTCCTTGGGTACCATTAACTTTCAATCACATTTTTATCTACGAAATTCGTATTGATTGTGATTCCTAAATTAATAATTATATTTACCCATTTATTTAATTAAATTATTTGAAAAAAAAATTAATGATTATTGCCCATGGACCCGAATGAGGGGAAAGCAATGTCGAATTCAGTACCAAAGGAGCGGGGACAGTGAAGCTTCAAAAGTGGTGCCGTTTTTTGTTGCCGTGTTTAGATGAGCTCTGTTATATTTGATACGCTGTGGTTGTTCATTTATTTGAACTTCACTTGTGAGAGAAATGAGTGACGTTTTTATTGCATTTTGAATGTATTTTTCGAGGTTACCTGCTCTTACAGTGAATCAGTAAAATGAAATTCTAAGAATTTAAATTTCTTTTAGAGGTGCAAAATTCGAAATTCTTGAAAACTTTCCATTTAAACATTTGACTTTGACTCTTGCTAATCATAAAATTTACATCCACTTCATGTCGATAAAACCTACGTACTTAGTCATTTAGTGATGAATGCAGTATTGATAATTCTTTTAAATAATAAATTGATATCTCATAAACTCTACATGGGTTAAATTCCAGCCATGTATTACTAAGCTGCGTGCAAACGTGTTATTAATTAAAGAATTTAGCTCTGAAGACATCTGTATTTTATTCAGTTCATCTCTATAATATTATTTCGTTTCCGTAATATTTGAAAACTGATTTTAAACAATGATGATTGATATACCGTACCTACAAGTACACTCCATAAAAAATTATATTTCAGTGACATATATTTTATTTTGAACTGGCTTCGAACGATGAAGCAGAATTTAATTAGCCATAAATTTTACTTGAGCATCTGAAAAAAAATTGTCTCTTCAGGTTTGGAATCCTCGTGTAATTGGCTCCTAAGAGCTGTTAGAGAAGACTCGAATATTCTGTAAAATAAATTGTTTTACTGTATTGATGGTGTAACGTTGTAACCTATTCAATAAAGTGGAAACTGTATTAGAACTCGAAAAAAAAAGAAAAAAGAAAGACTTTTATGGTAAATTTATCGTTGTAACAACCAGCAGTAAATGTAAATCCGAATTTAGAAGTTCGATTATTTTTTGTTCTGTCAATTCTTTCTATATGGCTCGGCCTAACCAATGAAATCGATCTCAATATGAATCGGGTTTACCTATTTATAGTATTCTGTGAAAATGTTCAGTGCGGCAGCGATGCCCAGGTCTCGCTAGTCATGTTTCACAGTTTTTTGCAGCTGTGCTCTCGCTTCTGCAGCCATCGAAATCCAGAAATTATTACAATTTCATACTAGTCTCTCCCCTTCCAAAAAAAATGCTATTTAACCTTCTTAATTATTTCAGTAGTATATCGAAAATGCTAATTCTTTAGTCTCCAAAATTATTAGAATACGCAAAAAAATTTTATTTATTTAAAACACATGTCATTTACTGTATATTGAAAACCTGCTGATATTTTACAAATCAGACAATAAATCAATTATCAGATTCAGACGCTTACAATTCATCATCAGAGGTATCATCTTTTCGGGGCCTCTTTTTTACCTGTATTTGAGTGTGTAATTTTATATGATACCAACTCTTTTCTGGATCTATCAATACATACGATCCATCGGCTATTTCTTCTTTCTTTCTTGTTATACACTCGATGCTATAATTTTAGGATAATTCGTCATCTGGTTTGGAAAACGATGTTCTCAAACGAGTTATTATCAAATATTACATATAAATGGAATTAATAATATGTCTTTATTATGTTACCCATACGTATCAGTCAGTTGCGGTTCATAGTTGACTGTAACATTAGTTTTTACCTTTCAATCTATCAGTAGTCTTTTTTTTTCTTTTTTTTATTCGAAACTAGGGAGACAATTATATCAAGATGAATAAAATGTAATTGATATAAAAGAATAATAATAATTATTATTTTTCAATTACTTATTATATTCAGTTAACATTTCACCCTCAATTCGGCATTATCCTCTGAGAACTGGATCGTTTCTGCGCCGGTTACTACTGATCGATAATTTGAAGAGAAGGAGGAATAACTGGAAATGTTACCAGCGTGGTGCTAGTAGGTTGGGTTGAAAATATGTAGATTGTTGGTTGGAGTTTTGCATTCTGGGTTGTACAAATTCGTACTGAACAGTTTCTGTTACATCCTTTTCATTTAAATTGATCAGGTTATCATTATCTCCAAAAGATTTTAATTATCGACACGCTGAGCTGTTAAACAGAGACAAATATATCATCACTATAAAGTAAATTTCAAACATAAAAATTAAAAATATCATAATATAATATATGTGAAATTCAAATACATACCTACTCGAAATATTTTCATTTTCTTCGTTTTGTTCACTTGCTTCATCATATTCTTCTTCAATATTATTTTCGACATGAAATTCTGATTCATTTATATTTAGTGAGGAAGAATTTAAATTTTCTTCGTCGTAATCGGCCTCGGTAAATAAAAACAACTGAATCTTAGAGTCCATATCTGAATTGATATCTATTATCCGACCTTTATATTCGCTAAGAAACTTCTCCTTTTCGACAGACGATGGAACGATGTCGACAAATAACTTTTCTGACCATATCATATAGATTTTAACACACTTTCTAAATAATTTAAGTTTATAATAATAATGATAATAATAATAATAATAATGACAGACTCACTCATAAACAAACACAATATTAGAAATTACTTGCAATTTAAAATACTATTAGCTGACCCGGCAAACTTTGTTCCGCTTAGTATATGTATAAGATATATTTCTCAAAATGAAGTTACTACACAAATTAATATAAATTACAATTTTTTATTCACCTATGTTATTAATTAAAATTTATTTACATCTATATTATTAAAATTCAATAAATATACAGCATTAGTTATCAAGATAAGTATCATTCACATTTATTGAAGCACCTTACAATATAAAATATTTTTAGTTTTTTTTTGAGGTGCTAGCACAAACAAAGCTGATGGTTGACCGACTCGTGAGCATGCCACATATAATTGGCCTTGCGAGAAACAGTTATTTTCTAAATTGAGGCCACAAATGGCAAAGGATTGGCCCTGAGATTTATTAATGGTAATTGCAAAATCAAGACGAATGGGAAACTGGATTTTCTTAAACTCAAGTGGCATATCAGTTGGGATCATAGGAATTCTTGGAATGAGAACTTCATCACCTTTGAACTTGCCTCTGAGTATTTTTGCTTGAAGCACATTGCTCATGATTTTTGTCAGTACCAAATGCGTGCTGTTACATAATTTTGGTTGGTTGAGATTTTGAAGCATCATGACGACTTACCCAATTTTCAGCTGTAAATTGTGTGGCGGCAAACCAGGCAGATCCAAAGAGTTTAAAAATTCGATGAGGTAATTTGTAGCTTCATCCTCGTTTGAAAAGATGACGTTAAATTTTTTTTAACGTTGTCAATGTTCAAATAGCCTATGACCAGCGCAAAAAACACAAATCAAATGGTGCAAAAATCATCAGAATCTATTAAGTAGTTCTGAAGTAATAAAAAGCCTAACCAACAGTTGTAGATCCTCTTTTATATATGTAAAAGACGAATTCATCTTTTCTCAAATCACACCAATCTCGCTCATACTTGCAAGATTTTGACCACTTTTCCTGTTTATTTATGTATGACCTAGGCTAAGATGTTACGATGTTATTATTTACTGCATGCTAACTATTTATCAACAATTACGTCATTTCATTCACGAACTTCATTCTTTTCTTTATCCGATGACAACATTTTCGGCTAATCTTAACCTGAACGTTTTCTTTTGTTACCGTCATCAATCTCATACCTCTTTCCGATAATAATTTTCTTTGATAGATTCATTCATTCGTTCGTGTGGTCATTCAACGCTTGACCTAGATATACGGATTTAATCTTAGTTCGTTTCGTGTATAAAATAACCTGAATTTTCTAATTTCACTCCGGTCATTTAATTTCGTATGAATAAATTATTATGAATCAAACAATCGTACACTTTATTGTTTTTGTAGTGCAAATTAGACTCGAAAACGAACCTATATATATATATATATATTTTCGACGGTTACATGCTCGGGTGTAAATGACATCAGAGTTTCGATGAAAAAGAAATTGTAGTAATATCTGGGATATAAAATACATATGATAAATCAGTATGTAGATATAGAGATAGATTATTCGTGTTAATTATAATAAAAACCAACTTACCTTATTGTACTATTTTGAAATAGAGTTATATTTGTATCGATTTTTTTGATCTTTCTGAAGCTATGATATAGAAACGGTATATTTGGGTTTAACGCTTCCTCGTTTTTATCGAATTTTTCTGAAAATTTTTCCTCCTTAGATTTGAATTTCTTTTCTTTGTTCGTAAAAATCACTGACGTGTCGAGTCGTTTCTAATAAATCAAACCAAATTAACATCAAATAATATCGACTTTATTAAAACATTTACAATGTGAATATACCAATATTACCTCGTTGGCGATATTGGAAAAATATTGTAAAGTTTTATAATAGTTTAGTAATTTGTAGGAATTGATTCTCCTCAGTTATTAATTTGTACAAAAACTTAGAATTTTGATTGGCAAATTTAAAGATGCAAGTAATGAGAACAATTTCTTCCTTCCATGTTACGATTTCCCTGATTGTCGCTACTTTCGGATCCGCGTGGTCCGACATCAAAATAACGATGTTTATGCTGTCTTCACAATTCTTATTTTTTTATCTGAAATGATTACAACTCAGGACATTCAACAAAATAGTATAAAATTGTACGATTATATTTACATCACAACTTCGTATTTTCGATAATGTTTATCAAAGAGATAGTATAATACACGTTTCTTCTCCATTATTATATTTATTATTATATATTCCAACAACGATTTACTAATTGTCTGTATCTGTAACGAAAGTAAATTGAAAACGATCAGCATCTATTCGTGTAAAAGGACTTGGTATTTTTTTTTTTAAGTAGAGGAGGATCGAAAGATATAAAATTTTAACTTGATAATAATCAATGAAAATATTGATAATTGAATAATTCTTAATATCAATAACCCACCAAAATCCGAAGAAACATCGTAATACGAATATCGTTTACTATTCATTCACGCATACCACATAATAAATTACTAAAATATCATAATCGATTAGTAACCAAAATTGTTCGAAACATGTGACCTAGCTTGAATTTTGCAAGTATAGACATGCGTACACACGATAATAGGTAATGATAGATTTAGATTGATAATGAATTACTTAATTGAATTTGATAATTACAGTTTACAAATTTTATTTTGAAATATTTCCCCTTCCAATCTTCTAATTTCTCCCTAATAGATTTTTTGTATTATTTTTATCGTATATAATGCTTAATTAAATTATATAAGAATATAAATATATAATTATAAATCTACAAAATCAACTTACTCCTACATTCGAGATACGAATATATCTCCAGGAAAAATAATGATTTTTCCTTTCTTTTAAGTTCGTTTACATCTGGATCGTCGATGATGGATTGTAGACAAATATCACAGACAGATGGATCATTAACCGAATATTCGTCTATACATATTATTAATTGGCAAAACATAAGCAAATTCTCCGAGTAAAATTTGCGTAGTTCCTTTTGGTATTTATTTGTTGTATGGATTATACTAACAATTAAAGAATGAGCTATTAATATAAATTTTTTTGTATATTTTTCTTCTGCAATGACTACTCTTTATTTCTAAAATATTGAAAACTTGGTCCGATATAAGGTCTAAATTATTGATGGTAATCAGACAGAGATTCATTTGACTGTACGACCAGTCGACACCCATTGAAGCATTCTCTGTTGGACCGTTGACCCTTTTTTTTTCAGTACCAAATTTTACGGCAGCTTAATGATTCGGCTCATACAAATTTCGTGTGATGTGGTACATAAGCTGGAGCTGTGGCACGTTTTTTTATGAACTATTCGACTCATTGTTACATTACTGAAAATTTAAACGGTGCAGAAAATTCTGAAGCAGACCCTGAAATTGTTTTCTTCTCTCTTAGCAGATCTCCCATTAAGCTTGATGTTCTTATTGCTCGCCATATTCATATTCACTGGAGCGGGGAAAGAATGTATTCACATCCCCTTTCTCCATGCTACCGGTATAGGTGGGCTTGCTCATAAACTTTGCGTTTCGAAATTTAATCAATCATTTCCTGAGGGGGAAAAAATTATACGTTTTACTGCCACGCGTTCATGCAGATGAATATGTAAAAAATAAATGAAAAATGAGGTTTCCACTAGCATGAAAACGAAAAAAAAAAAAAAAAAAATCATCCAAGGCAACATTCTTCTATTTTCATTTATGTGGCAGTCTTTTGGGAAGTTGCTTTACGCGAATACCACATTTTGTAATTTAATCAACTTTCTCAGTTTCTCGTTACTTGTAGTTGGAATTTTAAATATTCTTGGTACTCTGCGGTATTTTTCATTCGAATTGACTTGGCTCAATGAAGTTTAAGAATTACCTGCACTGTGTGGAAATTTGATAAGTGAAAGGTTCCGACATCATTCTGAGGACGTAGGTAACGTTGAAATTGCACGAATAAAGCGTGTTTTCTGAGTGACTGTCATCTAATTAGACTTCAGGACTCAACCTACTAAGAGAGACCACTCTGAGAAAGCTCTTTAATAAGTAGAAAGTATTCCGAAATCCAATTTAAAAATTTAATTTACGTCTCAATATTTTTATTTTATTCGAGTCTCTAATCGACAGAATAATGTACTGATGTGAGAAGTGAATTAGTAGGTCGTATAGAGTTCAAAAATGCGTTCGTACATACGTTAGAATATTTGAGAACTCGATGAAATCTGAAGGAAAATTACCAAAGTGAGGGTGAATTTTGCAAATTATAAATCGCAAATGTCAATGTCTAAATACAAATGCTTGTAGTTTAGCATTATTATATCTTTTTGTATAACTTTGATTATGTAGTTATTTATAGTTTCTCATAGGACTTTTACTTCAAAGTTAATCCCAAAATTCGTGTGTGGTATTCACAAGATGATGCAGAATATCTGAAGTAAATTCACTTTTACTAGCCGTATTTTTTGAATTTTTTCGAAGCGAATATTTTATACATTTAGTTAATCAGTGATAGGTGAATAAACTAAAATGTGATCGTGTGGGATTTTACGAACTAAAGCTTATCGGAAGAATATTTTATATATACTTAGTTGTTTCGATAATCGTTGTTAAAACATTATTTTTTTACAAACTGAAAACACCAACACTGAAGAAAATTGTAACACTTCCTTGACTTGAAAACAAAAAATTTTCATCTTCAAATTGGCCTAATATCAATAATACATACTTTAAAATTTTTTCAAAATAAAAAAACTAATAATAATTTGCTGTGAACGCGCTTAGGCTAGGCTACTTGTTTAGCCTAGATTTGTTTTCCTACAAAAATTCTCCCTCTACTCAAAATTCTTTCGACTTTATAAAAATTTTTATTATTAACTTAAAAATCAGTTTTCCGCCTTGTTGTTCTCACCGAAAGTGGCTGTACTAACTACCTTCACCGATATCAATATTTTTTCCCTCTCTCTTAAGTTTATAACCGGAGAGCCGCATTTCATTAGGCTAACACTATGTTATGGTTAAATGTTGTAATCATCCAACGTTTTGTTGTTCATGTGCGAACACATTTTTAATTTGTCTCAATTTTCGATTAATACATGGTTTTGTTTTTTAAAAATGGACTAAATTTTTCATTGGCAATGGGCCTGTCTGTAGCCTATTTTGTGAACACTTTTTTCTACAGGATGTTCCTTGGAGTATGTAGATTAATCCGGTAAACTTTTTAATAATTATGCATGGTTAAAAGCACAGTCAAACAGATACCTGAATATCTGTGCAGGTTAAGGCAGGACTCTTACATCTCTGTTGGATATGGCTGACAGATGACATCCTCAATTTTATATTAATTGAGTTTGTTGAGTAAAGTATGTTAGTTTTGTAATCTGTTTCCCTGGAGTTTATCCCCCCAGGGTCGTATACCACAATAATAAAGTTATGAAACAAAAAAAAAGAAAACATGAAAATCTGGTTAATTTTTGTAAAATGAAAAATTCACCCAAATTAGAAAAAAAAGAGGAAAAATAGCTTTACTGGAATTACCCTTCAGTAGATCCGCACCAAAATTGGTAACATGCTACAACAAATTATAATGAATATCAATTTCAAATTTCATACAAATTCTTCATTTTATTACCAATATAGAAAGAAAAATAGCGGTACTGGAAGCGTCAGGCCGATCTACACTAAAATTAGTGGCATACTGTAATCAATCAAACTAAATATTTACGCCGAATTTCGTAGCTATTGGTGCTAAATTGAACATTTTATAGTCAAAATAAAAATAAAAATTGTGGTACCAGAAGTATCTTCCGCCCGATCTGCAACTAAATCAAAAATTAGAAATGTAAAAACGTGATAAAACAGTTAATAGTTGGAATGATCAGTCTCGTGATGAGTTAACATACCACCAAGCCATCCTAAAAACGGTTTATTAAAATAGATGCGACAATTTTTTACATTAGATATCCAACTGTAGCGAATTGACAAAAAATTAACAGTTTCAAACTCTCTCTCGCAAAAACCATAAAAACAATGAATTTAAATAAAAAATACTTAAAAAACAAATGACTTCTCACCTAAAATTATAGTTTAAAAATATGTCTTTCAAAATCGAAATACTGTACAGAAGTGCCATCTTGTTGAACTACACTAAAATTGGTAGCATGTTAATTTCGGACCTATTTCTTCAAAATTACGCAAAAATACTTTTGAAAAACTCTTGCGCAACAAGCCTCGCTGGAAAAGTAGGTTTTCGAGAGAAAGAATTATGAATTTTGTTGGTCACATTAATTGTCTGTAAGTTTATATGCGTTAATGATATGTTATGATTGTATGGAATGTGTTAGCTGCTAATAAAATATTAGACAATGTGAAATTTAACGGAATTTTTTCTTGAAAAAATTAAAAATAAATTAAGATGATAAAGTATTGTACGTCATCATATAATTTAAAATAAAACCAATGAAATATAATACATTTATGTAATAAAATAAAAAAAGAAAACATGAGCATGTGATTAATTTTTATAAAAAGAAAAGTTCATCCAAATTAGTTTTGTGAGAAGAAAAGTTCATCCAAATTAGAAAAAAGAGGAAAAAAGGTGTACTGGAACTGGAAGTACCGTCTGGTCGATCCGCACCAAAATTGGTAGCATGCTACAATAAATTTTAATGAATATTTATTTCAAATTTCGTACATAAGGTTCCTTAATTTTGCATTTTGTGACCAATATAATAACAATAAAATAAGTAAAAATAAATTTTAAAAAAGGCCCTTTTATTGATAGTTTGTCTCTGACAATAAAAGTGTGGAGTGGAGCAGTGGGACATGAATATTATCTCTATACCTACTCGTTTCCTCCTAACTTTTACTTACTTCAATTGTTGCAACAATTGATGATATACTGACACACAAATTATTACGCCCTTTCCCGTGATATCTTCCCCATAAACATTCCTCAATCCATTTTATAGCAAAACAGAAAAATAGAAAGAGTAATATTATTATAAAAGTGTAATGTATTAAGATGGTGGTGCATAGGGTGAAACACGCATACTACAAGTGGTCCAACAGACAACACGTCTTCTACGCTTAGAATCACCATGTTGGGCCATCATCAGGATGAGAGGGTATGCTTCAAGTCAGACAGCACTTCTGCCTTCATTTTTGCTGATCTTCCATGTTTTCTTTTTATCTAATTTGGGACTAGATGTTACAGGTTGCTGCAATGTTGGCTGAAAGCTATAGGTCTTGCTGTCAGTCTAGATCAATCCTTCAAGAGAGAATGAGAGGGAGATAGTGAGGGATGGAAGGTATTGTGCATGAGTAAAGTAAATTTTATAATATTACTTAGGCACCACGATATTTTCAGCCAGCTTCTGTAAAGTCAGCTCCACCCCACGCTTTTATTGTCAGAGACAAACTATCAATAAAAGCGTATTTTAAAAAATTTATTTTTACTTATTTTATTCTGTACTTTTTAGTCAAGGAATACCCATTGTCTAACATGATTTATTGAGGATCTGAAGAGTGAAAACAACCATAGTCACCAAAAAAACGTTATTAATTAAGAGCAAATAGTAATAATATCACACAAGAAAAATAATATTAAAAAAACAATTAATTAAGAGGGAAAATGACGATACCATATCACAAAAGTAAAGAAGTATTATATTTACAATTTAAATTACTTACAATTTATCTTGTAAATTAAAAGACAGTAATATATTTTATAAAGATAAATTTGTATTTTGTAGCCTTTGCATTTCATTAAGTGCATCTTTATTACATGGCTTTTGTCCTATTATTTTTCCACAATCCAGTTCTCCAATCATTAACCCATCAAGTGACCGAACTTGACTGAGGGTTACATAAGCTTGTCCCTCAGCAAACAGCTTTGAACCCAAATATTCAACAGCATGGTCAACAGTGGATCCTTGCATTTTGTGAACTGCCGATACCCAAGATAATACAATAGGCAATATTCCCCGCTCTATCGTATTATAACTAAATTTTGCTGGAAATTGTTGCGTCGTTGGTTCTGTTGGGAATGATTGAGAAATTATTGGAAATCATTATGAAATATCATATGATGAACTCTTTTAATATAATTAAATCAAAAGACAACTTTAGTAGAACTAACAATCATAATAAAAATGAAAAAACATGAACATTAACAAAATCAAGATAAGAATCTGTGATTGTGATTAAGGTAGGTGCGCAACAAGGTAGACGCACATCAAGGTAGACTGTATTATTTTTATCAGTGATGTCAGTCACCAACAGGTTCAATTAAGTGTATAAGGTGTATTCCATCCTGACCAAAGTCTATATGTACTTTTGGTATATCTTGTTCATATAACTGCTTGTGACAAAAATACGGCCATATAAATTCAGTGATGTATCCAGTTGCCCCATTTACTAAACTTTTTCTTACATCAATATTCTTACAAAGCATTACTTTTATCCCAATGAATTTTGTTAACTCTTTAGGAAGACCACCAGTCTTATCAATATCAGTTGGGACTATTTCTACCAAATCTTTATGATCAATTTTTCTTGTCACCATTGTTTTAATTTTTTATTTTACCTAATTTTTATGTAAAGCCACCTGTTTGCGCCTTCAAGAATTCTAACGTTTCTGTTTTGGAACAGAGTATAGTTGAGTACCTACAATATTTTTTTAAACGAATCCACCAAAAAAAATTTATTATTAATTCGATTGAATAATTAAACTTCATTTACAAACAGAACTTTTAACTATAATTTAACGGTTATGGAGAGATTAACTTGGTTATTTTTATGCATCACCAGCCCATTTTCGTCGTGACATTTCTCCATTTGTGTATGTGTAAATGGCGCTGTGAAGAAATAAACAAAAAAGCAGTTGAACAAAAACTCTATTACTATACTAGTCAGGTAATTTAAAATCATTATCAATTGTTTGGAATCAACTTGGAAATCCCTCACTTTGTTAACCAAAATTGATTTAATAATGTCTTTTTGATATAGTAGCCTATGAGTTGAAAAAAAAATTTAAATAATTTATTCCAAAAAAAATTTTACGTTGTAAATATTTTGATAAAAGGAAATGCTCTGTGTGAAGAAAATAGGTATCGTTTTGGGAAAGTTAGTTTATAAATATTAAAACTTGAACATCGTATTTACCAGTAAAACTTCCTTTTGTCGTTGGTATATTCGGGTTCAGAAAGTACGGAAAAAAGTGAGTGAATAATGTAAATGATAGATTATGGTAAAGGAAATTATGTAAGTTATTCCATTTAGTTGATCAAATTTTAAAGAGGAAATCATATTTTTGTAGATAAGTTGCGCAAAATCGTTTAAAGTTTGTAAGTGGAAAAATTTCGATGACTATGTAATAGTTTAACCCTATTTTTATGGCAGTGCTTTTTATTCAATTTGCATTGACACGAGGTAATACAATTGATCTCGCAAAAGGGTTAGGGGTGAGGATGATGAAAATTATCCGTTTCATGAGAAAACGATCGGTACCATTTTACCATAATTATTTTTTCACATCATTATAATTATAATAAACGTACAACCTGATTTTTTAAGACAAAATTCAACGAAAATTATTCCAACTAAACTCAAGGCGCATGCGCGAACTACAAATCTTTCGTTGTTTCCATCCAAATAACAAATTGATCAGTGTTGTTAGGCCAGTTCAAGCCAAAGTGCCTAGAAAGCGGTGCTTCAGGGCTTGTATAGGATGTACACATGGTTAAATGTAAGTCCACCACATTATTATTTTAGCTACTGATTGATTTTTCAGTTTATTTTTTTTGGTGTAAGCATTTGGAGAGAAGCCTTTTTTGAAGGTCTGGGCCAGGGGAATCTTCCCTTTTCCTTCCACTGTCACCAGCCCTAGTTTACAGTACTTGATAATCCAAAAAGTTGATTTTAATTTTTGTGATTGTGGCTCAATGTACAAGTCCAAACGCCTTCCATCGTGTTTATTCAGAAATTATGGAAAAAGCAACATTTTAATTTAAAAAAAAAAAAGAAAATTAGTTCACTTTCTTTTTTCTTTTGTTTTTGTTTTTGTTGTTGTTTTTTTTGGTCACACCGCCGCATAATTAGCTATTTGTAAAACTTGTTGGCATCGTATCTATAACTACCAATTTTAGGTCGCTTTGTTATGCGAATATTATGGATATTGATAATCGCGTTCAACTGCGAAATATTTCCATAATTTACGACATCGTTTGTTGGTATCGTATCGATTTATATTTTGAACGAAAACAAAAAAGCTAATTTGGGCGAAAATTATTTTATCTAGACGTACATTAATGTCCAAGGGGCATCAGGAATTCACCCTCAAACATATACGCAACACCCTGCACAAACTCGCCGCCCATTAATTAAATAGCGTTTATACCCCCGTGGTGTGCGTGTACGTTTTGCTTATGACAAGGAAAATGCTATTCAGATGCTAATGGATTATTAAACAAGCTTAACTGCGTGATGAAGAAATGTTTCAGCGAATAAAATGGTGGGAGAATAGATGGTCGGATGATAGGAAAAAAATAGGGTGAAAAAAGAGTATAGGTACTTATTTCTCCGTTGAATAGTTATTATCTTCTTGTTTTTCTCCGTTTTTATTTATGTACTTATTTTTTCTTTTTTCTTTTAATTTTCCTTTATTTACTCTGCCCACTCGAATTATTTTTTTATTCACTTATAATAAACGGTGTTAAGAAAGATAATAAATGTTCGAGAGATAATTCATTTTCTTTCAACTCGAACGTTATGATGTATTTGTCCTTGGTCGGTATCAGTGCTACTGCTGCTCATATTATATAGATATCAAGGCGGGTAATTTGATAGTTATTTTTTGCTGCTAATCATGCAAGGTTTCATTAGATATGGTATTTTACGTTATTATTTTCTTACTAGCAATTATGCCTGTCTTCTCTCGGCTGGAGAGTGTAAAGATCAAAATTTTTTTGAATAAACTGAAATGAAAAAGGAACATAGGCATGTAACCAGATCTTTATATAAGGAGAAAACTTCTCTATAGAGGAATCAAAATTTTTTTAAGCTAAAATAAAAAAACAAAATATATGTGTATAGATATTACAGGGTAGATACCTGCACATATCTATTTCCATTTTAACCCATATCAATATGCAATAAATTTATTTATTTATTCATTTAAAAATAAATAGATAAATAGGTAAATAGTCTGCGTTGCATATTTTGTGACGCTTTTTTTGTAATATTTTTACTAATTTTACCTCTCTACCCTTTTAAACGTCGAAATTCGCCGCGTCGCATATTTCGTGACGCTTTTACAAATTTTCTTCTCTTATAACCATTTTTAAAGTCGAAATTCACTGAAAAAATGATTGAATATCGCTGTAAATATTTGGAATAAATCCCATTCAAAAGATTATAGTAGAAAAAAATGATTTAAAATCTCTGTAAAAATTAGGAGTGAATCCCTTTCTAAAGATTATAATTTTAAAAAGTCTTTCAACAGTATCTTCTTACAGTCAAAAACAATGTATAACTCGTGTACCTCAGAAAAGTTGAATGGATATCTTTCAGTATTCATCCATTCAAATATGATAAATTAATATTGTCCTTTATTTTGAACATTGGGGTCGAAAAATTGGTTAAATGGAAAAAGTAACGTCAAATTCGGACTCAGTACCTCGAAAAATATAACGATGTATCACACAATAAAATGTGTAAAATCGAAATTGGCCCCTTTTTCAAGCTCATCAAGGGTAAAAACGGAAGCCAATGAAAAAATAACGTCAAATTCTAATCAGCATCTTAAAGAGATTATAGATGCATGCGCAAACAATATTGTACCATTTTCTTGTTATGTTGTTCAGTTTCAACGTTCAGCGTGTTCCTAAGGTTCCAAAAAAATGAGTTATTACTCATATTTACAGCCCCTTTCACATTTTTGGGATATCAAAAAAAAAGTTTCTGGATATGATCCTCAGACTCGTTCATACCAATTTTCAACCTACTAATTCAATGAGAAGTATGAAAAATAACTGTGGATAGAAATCCTGTCGTTTTTGAATTTTATACAACTTAATAACAGAATTCTAATAACTGCACATTTTGTGCGTAAAATCTGTAGCCTCACGCCCTCGGCGATATTGAATCAGCTGGCATTGATCAGAACAGATGCTCTAGTTACCTGTATTTTTCGACTGCATCCGATAAAAAACCGAATAAATAAGCTTGTATCGTATATTCAATACTTTCAATAGTTGTGTAATGTGCTGGGACGTGCAAAAATCTGCTTGTTGTGAAAATAGGAGAGCCACGGAGGTACCCACTATGTTTCAAATATTTTACAAAATTTAGCGATTGAGTGAATGAAATTTTTCTATTCCAAAGGGGCTAACGAGATTAGGGAGAGGTGAGGGACATAGTTAACCTAAAGGCAGTCATAAATGGCTTTTGTTAGAGGTAGATGAATTAATTTCACTTACTTAGTTATACCAATATAAGAACCAAATTTTCGGCCTTTAAAATCCAGTCTTATGCGATGAAATGAAGTCGGAAATATACAGATTTTTAAAATTTGATGTGATCAAGAAGCCGCATTTCCGAAATCATCTGAGATTATCCAGGGTTGCTTTTTGAATATTATGTTTATCCCATGGATGTGTAACGCTGTAGATTTAACAAATGAAGTATTACCCAACACCATTAAAAAAACATGAGAAAATCTGAAAAAATCCGAAACTACTTTGAAAATCCATTTTTGCTTTTATGTTATCCGTCCAAATTGGATGAAATTCATTTCTAAACTTTGTTCTATACTATCATAGACAGCAGAGATTGTATTTTGGATAAATGTTTTCCTGCTGGAACTGCACCTGGATCAAAGTGACATGTTGTAACAAAAAAAAGGAAAGAAAGCATATTTGTCTATTTTTAACTTTCTTTTGTATTCATGACCAAATGTAATAAGTTGTACATACAACACTTCTTTATCATACTTACTGCCAGTACCAAAGAAATTTTTATACAGTACCCTGCTTTTGGAATCACCGAATAATATGGCACAAACAAGGCACATTATCCAGGTTGAATGTGTATGCTATGTTCGCTGAGTATTTTGAAAATGCTGTGGCCACCACCATCCGACCTTTTTTAAGAATCAAAGTGTGCTCTGTACATTGGATGAGAATGTACAATGGACAATCAATAGTCTCTAGAATAGATGGAACCAAATTTGATATTGTTTTCGTGGTAAAGTTTGAAATTTCACGAGAATACACATCTGATACCTATGTGAAAAGAAACATAAATATATTTTTTATAAACTAAAAAACAATATGTAAACTGATTTTCTTATTTGCCTCCAAATACCTTTATGTTTTATTGATTTCAACCTATAATTCTCATTGTTATCATCAAAATTATCATTGTTCAATGTGACACACAATTCTTCCAAAAATTTCAAATTTTATTCAAACATAGATCCAGTATCGGTCTTTGAAGTTGATGAAGTAGGCTGAGGTGAAGCAGGATTTTTATTCGGTATTAACCTGGA
The DNA here is from genome assembly GCA_011428145.1 of Ericerus pela. NCBI lineage: Eukaryota > Metazoa > Arthropoda > Insecta > Hemiptera > Coccidae > Ericerus > Ericerus pela. Next base: position 499,906 of record WOFM01000380.1, read on the forward strand.
ATTAGTATAACTTCCTTTTAATTCAACTACAGTACTAATTTGCGATTGATTAAGTATTTCTTGCACATTAACTCTTTTTTCAATTCGATTAAACATTAACTGTAACTCTTTTTAGTCTTCGCTTAATTTATGAAATATAGCATTATAACTATTAAAAAGATTTATTAAAACCGAAACACATTTATCCATAAATTTAAATTCATTACTGCTTAAAACAATAAACTGCCATTAACTATTTGTTGTCGTCATTGTTTAAAATTTTCTTCTTATATGTAAATATGTGTAAAAGACTATGCTATTAATTCAATGAAAATCGTACAAAAAACCTCAGGTTTCACCGCACCTATTCTCCAGAAACTTCAATTTGTAAAAAAAAAAGTTAATCTTTCTCTTCCCCACCATTTAAAAATAAAGTTGAATGCAGCTTCAGCAATTGCAACAACAGCATGTATATAGTTAGACAAAATTAATTTTCTGCTGAATTCTTATTCTTCCTTTATCATAACTGGAAAAAATAACCATGCACTTTTATGTGAAGGTTGCAAGTTTACAAAAATTAAAACAATAAATCAAAAAACTTCATTATCCACTTATTCACATCACATAGTAATAAGAATGTATTACTAGAACAAAACCTAGAACTGTGACTTTGTTACAATATATTCTCTCCTCTTCCTTATTCTTTGCAAAAAATTGGTCAAACATACGTCATCATGTATTCTCCATTGAAAAAAATTTCATCTGTGTACCTGGTTTGTAATTCATCTGGTTAAACACTTGTAATACCCTCATTGTTAAAGCTTCGTACTTTTACTCTAATGTACCAGGTTCAAATTGGCTGACAGTCCAAAAACTGTTTCAAATATAATATTATTTATTTTAATAAATACCAACAACAGCAACATCACCTTATTCTTTGATGATGACATCATAGTCATGATCATCTTCACCTTTGTACTTACAAGCTACAATTTTCTTTCCCTATGATAATTATATTAAAAAAAATACCCCTCAGGGTATATATACTTCTTACATATAAAAAATAAATATATAGATATAATAATACATGTATAGATAAGGATGCCAAGGTATTTCAATAGTAAACATCAAATGGGAATAGAGACCATAGGGTATGTGCACTGGTGAATAAAGTGAGTAAAAAATAAATTTACTGCATGCTATTTAACTGGTTTTGCACATGTTGAGTAATATGTAAATGTTTATTAAAGATGGAAAGGTATGGGTGAGAGGTCTGCAATGTACAAACCCGGACTAATACCTTGGCATCCTTAATAAATATTTGCATACTACTTTTTTAATACAGGTATTGCACCAATGGATTAAACTACTTACTGTAGGTGGAAATTTTTTTCAGAAATTTAAGTTGATCAGTAAATACCCAAGTATAGTTTGTTAAAAATGTTTTGCAGGAATTTAAGATTCAGAAGTTTAGGAATCTGTTTTCGAGGTTATATTATTTTCATATCCAAAATGTTTTGATAGAACTTTCAAGAAAACTTTGAAAAATATTTATTTTGAAATTAAAGACTAATAAATAAATTTTTAACCTAACTGCACTGCTGTTGAAGGTCTTATTTGATTTTTCATAGATGAAACATTATTTCATCCAAAATTTGTGTGCAGTACTGGTATGTCCCTTTGGCACGTAATATATACTTACATATGTACCTACTGTAAGTCAATAAATTGAAATTTTTGATTAGTCTTTTCAAATTGCTTGCTTTAAGCTTAACTAATGACTGATTTTTCCTTAATTTCTCAAATGAGTATACATCATCGTTAACTCGAATAAAAGTTTAGAAATAAAAATCATTCTTAATTCGATTTTTAAAATCCAAATAAATGTACCTACTTATTACATGCCTTGGTTTGTTGGTTTATAAGATATGAGACTACATAATTTTAATTAATTTAACTGGCCATAAATTTATTTTTCTTTTGTTGCCATATGTAAAGCCTCAATAGTTTGGTGTTTCAAAACTTGGTACATAGGTAAGTCTAAATGGCTATTGAACTTCACACTTCCCTCAAGTTAAAATTACCATTCATAACCTATAGTATCATTTTTTTAAGCATTGAAAATGCTTCTCTTGTCAGTTTGTGAAAAAGTGTCCGCCATCCAATTTTTACCTATGTTTTATACGTGAATTGTAAGAGAAGAGGTAGATAATGATGGTAAAAAAAGGCGCGAGTCCCAATGGGGACTCATGAATGATTGATGTGTAAACATAATAGTGTGGTTGTGAGAGTGCGCAGCATGCACACAACTACACATCTACCTACCAACAGTTACAATATTGTAACTTATAAGATGTACTGTTATGATTGTAATTTTGTTTTAGACTCTATTAGAGTGTAGACCGAATCAAAAGTGTTAAGAGAAAATAGTAATGAAAAATAAAGTGCAGTTGGTAGTGCTGTTTCATTGTTTATGGAACGAATATGAAAATGAAAGAAAACGAAAAATAAATTACTATTTTTTTTTATTGTTATTTATTTTAAATTCCCTCCTCTCGTTCTTATACAGTGTGAAATTCGTAGATTTTTCCTTGTTTATCAAATTATGGAGGATCTTCAATGATCTAAAGTTTCAGATCAAAGTGCTTAATTTTATTTTATCAGATTCCCCATACACTATCTACGTCATTATGACAATGAATTGTTTGCTCTATAATTGGTCTGTACTCGATGTTAATCCAAGATCACAGATCTGTAAGCTTCTCACTTTTCGTTCGAAGTGCTATTTATAAGGCTCTCTTGGGCAATATAATATTGATAATTGATAGTTATCTGTCGCTGTTCTGGCGAAGGCAGCCTCGAACAATGATCTTACAGCAGATTTGTCGACGTGTTGTATGAATTGCATACCTAACATGTGGTAATTATAATCGGAAAAATTTCCTCTCTTCGCTTGTATATTTCATCAGATCTGTTGGATGAAATGGTGAAAAGAACGAGGAAGAGGGAGAATTCGTAGTTTTTTTCGGTATAATAGCCATGTTCTGTTTGGAAAAAAAAATGTCGAACTTCCTAACCTGCTTGGTATGGTAGTTACTGATGGAAATTTCCAAAGTTATATGATCTTGTTGCTATCATAGTACGATTCATACGTATGTATGCTTTCTATGTCTTATCATTTCCTTCTTTTATGGAAAAAGTTCATTTAATCGTTCTGTTAGGTTGCATCGATTTTTTAATTTTTCCTATTTCGTAGATTTCACACAGAACTAAAACTTGAGGTTTTTAACAGAGTTTCATTCTTTGTAGTACTTTGACTGTAAGCTAGAGTTCAGGTTTAGTACTTCTTTACTCAACGGAACACATCGAACTCATTGATCGTTCGTAATTTTTGTTGCCACTCATTGAATTTTAATTATGAAAATTACTCTCCATACTTCGAATTGGTATTTCGCAATATAGATATTTAAAAGAGAGTCGGTACCGTACCGCTCTCGATTATCTATATTACTGTCGTTAGATTAATTTACACCCTCATATTTCCACTAGGTACACAAAATCTATAAATTTGGTTTTAAGAAATATTGAATATTGTAGAGGATGGGAAAATTTGTGTAACATTGAGACAGGAGGTTCCAGAAATTATGATCTTTCATCCTATTCGTAGACCTATTTATTTTTTTTATGAGCTATTGTATTGTGAAAAATACTGAATAAAAATTCGCGGCAATAAATTATCAAATAGGATCGGTCAACGCTGAAAATGTGGGATTGGCATTTTAAAGTATCGGATTAGGAGGTAAAAAAATTTTTGCATAGGGGAAATGAAGTTTTCTACACTTGCTGAAGTGGCGACAAAAAAAGGCTTCGGAGTTAATTATCAGCTTGTGCTTCTTGTTCAAATATCTACCTTTTTCATCGTTTCACTCGTTAACCTTTCCTAGTTCCCGTATTATTTTCAATTATTTCTTTTCGTGTTTTTATTTTTTTGTACATAAATTTTGACTGAAAAAACATTATAATTTTCGTTCTAATTTTTTTCACGACTTTGTTTAGTAGCTTTTAGTTTTAGATTTATCATAGATTCGCGATTCACAATATACATATAGTTTCGCTTCATTGAAAATTTTTTGCAGATTAGGTTGATGTTCAGACACCTTTCGAAAGCGAAAGTAAAAAAGGGATAGCGAAAAAAAAATTCTTGTAACGTTTGTATTTTCATTTTTTTGTTCCAACCTCTTTGAAAAATAGTATTTTGCATTATTGCGAAACGGACTTTTCATCTTTAATGATTTGGGGAAAGGCTTGGTAGAATTCAATTACAAATTATTGTCATCCTAACTGACTAAATTGATTATTTTCTTCTTAATATTGGTAAATGTTTTTTTTTTTAATTCTGAATTTCTAAAGTGATTCTTTTGGTTTTCAAAAAAAATCCAAGTAAGTATTTAATCTATACTTTTTTGTTGAATCCATTTCTGGTCGCAATTTTTGTCGAATAGTCACGAAATTTGAACCACGTATTCAGATCCGCATAAGGAAGAACTATTATTTTTGGTTCAGATCGCAATACAGTATGTCTAGTCTCCGGTAGGGACCATTATGTTACATTTTTGGCAGTTTAATGGCTCTAAAATAAGTAATTTTTGTGCAATAGTCTCGAAAAACGGATATTGATTCGGAACTATTTTATGCTTTTAAATTAGGTTGCAATTGGTTGTACGATTCATGCCTCTGGGGCTGTCGGAAAGGGCTAATTTTTGATGCTAACTCAATAAAGGTCACAGTTCTTGCCCAATAGTCATGAAATTTGGTACAAACATTTACTCTAACAGAAGGACCTGATTTACCGATTTTTATTTCAATTGGTTAATTTGTTTCCCAGTTATTAGTTGTTTTGTCTGATTTTCCCCTTGAAATAGTAGTCGTGAAAAATCTATTTTTCAGGTCTGATTGAGAAAAAATCTTGTTTTTGTTTAAAAGTAACATACCTAAAAAAAGTCAAATTATCACCTTGTCCTTTCTCAATTTTCATTACCAGGATAGAGAATTCTTAATCACCCTCTTCGTCAATTTGCAAGTATACTAATATTGTTGTTAGACGAAAGCTTCTCCAGCTGTTTGAAATGTTGCTATTGTAACGTGCGTTCAGAAATTATTACCATATGAATATCGCTCTAATTTGACGTCTGGTTCGATTTTGAAAGTTTTCGTTTCATTCGGAACAATTTAATAAGCGGCATGTGCGACAGCAAAAGCCGCGGCATATTCAATATCTATGAAATAAATCTCAAGTTAAACGTCATTTTGGTTTTCATCTTGTCGAACGATTACCCTGGATGACTGATATTTCAATGAAAAAATTTTCATCGGAAAGAAATCTAAAATTCTACATGTAAAATGCTTCGGTACTGGACCGATGGTTTCGTTAATTTGTTTTATTTTATATTTCATCTCAATCAAATATGTGGAAGTGAATAATCATTAAAAAATTTTTGCAGTTCATTTATGGACTTACTTTTACGTCAGTTTATTGGACTGAACTAATGAATCGGTTATTCAGAATCAACTCGGACTATAGTGTTTTGCACTAGGTAGGTACCATATAAATTTTTCAGAATTAATTAAATCCAAACGACCTATTTCTGGTTGGTACGTTTGTAACATTTACCGAAAAATGTTAATTCTTAATACAGAATAGGTCGGTACATGAACCAAATCAGAATAATCGCATTCATAGTTTATTCAATTAATTTAATTGATTAGATCTTCGCAATAGCAATTAATTCAATTACAGAAAATTTTATACACTAATCTCAAATTTAAAAAAACTGAAAAATAAGTTTAGGTTAAAAACGAGATTTTAAAAGATAGGCTTTTATTTATTATACGCTTTAATTGTACTCACTCAATTTGTTGAAGTACCTGGAAGACCAACTCCAACGCTGTTTTCACGTGTTGCAGACACACGCACACATACTCTTGTATAACGTTTTATCAGTTGTTTTTTCAATTTTTGTTCGTTTCTGTCTCGGAAAAAAAAAGTGAGAATCTTTTTTTTCTTTTTTGCAGTTATTTTTTTCTTCAAATTATAAAAGCGTATTTTTTAAAAACTCGTTTTTAACCTAACTTATTATTTATTTATTTTTTTTTGGCTTTATATGGAAAGGTTTGCTGCAGTATTGATACATTTAAAAATAAAAGCTTATAAAAAGGAAATTATCAAATAGAACAGAATGAAAAAAAAAATCATTAGGAGAAGAAAAGGTTAAAAAAATGAGTGTGTCATGGGACACATTATGAAAGTGAAACTTCTTATCAGATATTGCTAAAATAGGTACCTCTGAATCAGGGGCGTAGCTATGATTTCTTCAAGGTGGACAAATAAATTATTGAATGACAGTTTTTTTTTTGGTAATCACTTTTGAAATTTAGAAAATTTGATAAATTTAGCATTTATGGAACCTGCTGTCGCATATTTATTATTAAAATTTTTTCTAAATTTTTAAAGTGACAATCAAAAAAATAAATAAAAATAAATTCATGGGGGAAATCGTCCCCTTTGCCTTGAATTCATATTATCTTTTTTTCAATACCTATTTATTAACTCCATTTTTATACAAACCTTGACGATGTATGAAGCAGGTAATTTTAGAACCATTTAGGACCGATGTATAAAGTACTTACTTTAGACTTTCTTTATACATCACCTTAGGCGCATGCGTCATTTTATACACTGGTTTTACTACTGCACCTAGCCTGCATGTCATTTTCTTTTATTTTTTAATTAAAAAATTTTTTTTTTTGTAAGTCTCCATTATGGGCATTTGATTGTCTGACTTCAGAAGTGGTAGGCCCACGCTATAACCACTACGCCACAAGTTTTTGTTGAATGAATGGAGATAGTTTGTGCTTATATGTTTCCCATTTACAAAAAAATTTTTTTTTTATTTTTTTTGTGTGTAGTAGTTGATTGATTCTCGTGTGATTTGCATCACTCGCCTTTGGCTCTTGCTGCAAAATCCTACTCTAATCAAAATCACCTACTTTATACACTTGTATCCCAAATAACTATTGGTTGTAAGTCAGTTATTCTCACCAAACCTCCATGTTTCCATTTGTTTTCCTGTATTAAAAAACAAAATATGTCAAATTCAAAATCCAAGTCTCAAAAAACTTACGTGATGATGTATCACGCAATAAAATATGAAAAGTTGAAATTTGGCCTCCTTTTAAAGTCCCTGGTGGTAGAAGAACGGATTGAATAAAAAAAAAAAGAATAATGTCAAACTTGAAATCAGCTCCTCAAAAAACATATTCGATAATGTATCCCACAAAAAAATATGAAAATCAAAATTTGGACCCTTTTGAAGCTCGTGGAGATTGAAAAATTGGTTGAATGAAAAAATGAACGTCAAATTCAAAATTAGTGCCCCAAGTATCATACACGGTATGTACCTATCAAAAATAAACCACCAAATGAGAATATATCATCCAAACTCTTTTTGTATCGAGGGCTTTGCCCTATAAATCCCCATTTTTTATTATAATAAGGGCTTCGCTCCAAAACCCCTATTTTTCTTTTTTTTCTGTATTAAAAAAAAACCAAATAACTGTCCCACGGTTCAGTCCGCTGACGTCAAGTGTTTTTAACCATTATTGGCTCCTCGTTGCAATTTTTTAAATTGATAACGATTTTGGATGTTGGATTCGTCGTGTCGAGTTTAGTTTGCTATACTGATAGTGAGGATTGCGGAGGTTTCGTTTCAAAAATTATTGCCATCTCGCGAAAAACCAAGGACAAGAATATACCAAATATTTCACCTGAAAAATAAAATATTTTTGTTGTTGACTCTTCGTACAAATTTTTCGATTAGGGATATAGATAATGAGGGAAGTGGTGCCTTCTACATGATAAAAGATATGTACTTATTGATTTTTCTATCCTTCAACAAATTGTGTTGTATGTTACATAAGATTCCGAGTTAAAATTTTGTTGAAAAGGTTAAAAAGTATCATGGTAGGTATTTTTAATTTTTTAATTCCATGTTTTGATTTTTATTCTAGCACTGCTGAAAACCGTTTTTTCCCGTACTGGTACAGCTATTTACTATTCCTATTATTCTGATAATTAGTGAAACTTTTTAGATGGAATTCGAACAATGTATTGAGCCAGTTATGATTTAATTTTAATTAATGAAATTTTTTTTATTTCATACTTTCTCCGTGTGAAGAAAAAGTTATATGAATGAAAACTGAAGAACGATTTTTTTATAAGCTTTTATTCTACTCACTACTGCGATTTTAAAATATACCAATACTGCAGCCAACCTTCCGCAATGAAATAATATTTTTTCAATACCTACCCCAAAAACAAATGTTTTCATGTTTATTAGCAATACCCGAAGTAGGAGATCTTACTCCAATGTCGAAAAGTAAAATTTCACACATGTGCAGTCAGGGACTTTCTAAGATTATTAAATCACTGTCTTAGCTGCACATGCGCATATGTCTTATTCAACATTATGTAACCTGCACTTCCAGATTTTTTGAAAAACTGATCAAGTTTCCACTTCAATTAAACACATTTCAGCTTTGAAACAAACCTCTCTTATTTCACTTCATAATTCCTCCGCCTCTATTTAAGCTAGAGAATTGAAGTTGATGTTGCTGGAGAGAGGATAAGATTTAAACAATGCCCATATCATTTTTTATTTTTTTTAGCTGTTCGAATAATTATAAACAAACGATAAAAATTTGATATAAAATTGACCGCTTTTTAGAATCTAAAAACCTCTCCACATTCACTCAGTGATTCCTCAGCCACTATTTAAGCGGGAAAACTGGGGTTGGTATTTCTGGAGAGAAGATAAAATTTTTTGAATTAGTTTTTTATGTAATTTTTTACATCTTTAGATGCATGAAAATAAACGAATCAAAAAAATCCTAATTAATAGAAAATTTTCCGTTTTTGGATTCTACAAACCTTTCCTTCTTTAGTCAGTAATTCCTCGGCTGCTATTTAAGCTAGAAAGCTGGAATTCGTACTGCTAGAAAGAAGAAAAAATTTACTAAAATCTGTATTTTATGAAAATTTTTATTCGTTCTTAACTACTTGAAAATAAACAAATGAAAAAACGTAAATTAAAAGAATATTTGCCGTTTTTGTATTGTTTAGATACACTTTCAAAAAAAATTTTTCTTTACAAAATGTTTCAAAAAATAATATGTGACACTCGTGCGAAGTGGGTGATTGATTCTCGTCAGATTTGTCTCGTCTTCAGGTCGTTTTGCAAGGATCACACTAATATGAAAATCACATACTTTACGCACTTGTATCGCAAATAACTATTATTTCGCATGAAGCTAAAGTCAAAAAATAAAGGTAAATAAAAGTTTATCTTTTAAAAACGCGTTTTTAAAAGAAAACTTACCATTTTCTCTTCAGTTGTATTATTTCAGTAGTTTGTTAATTTTTAAATTTGTTCAGATAACAATCTGAAAATTTCCTGTTACTGTTGAATATTCGTGGTTTATTCGCGTCATTTGTGTATTGCACTTTGGTATTCTCCGTGATTCTCGATTTCTTCTTCAACTCTTCCAGTAATATTATTCAATTTACGGAATTGTAAATTTTCTCCTGTAATCTCCACTCTGTAGCACTTTTAATAATTTAGTGAAGGAGCTTTCGTTTGTTTCTCGTTGCTTTCTTGCAGTAATTTTTTATCACATCACTCGCTGTCTGCTGAGGAGCGAAGTGCCTTGAATATTTCATGCCAGAAAATAAACAGGATTTCGTCTCTAAAATTTTCACTTGAAAGAAATAATGTTTGCTTTCAAGATGTAATGTTTCTCTTTGCACGGTGATGTAAAAATGTAGAAAAAAAATGAAAAATAAAAAATAATGATTCTACTAGAGGTATGGCGCCGTTCGAAGCTCCAGCCTTTCTGAAATATTAACGAGCTATTTTATACATTTTGTCGTATGCCTTTATGATATTTACGCTGCTTCATTAGCCTATCTAATTTTTAATACGGTGCATCAAGATTCAAGACCACTTATTTCACTAATTTGTCTTGTATCGTCAACATTTTTCGCCACTATACACTTGGTATTGAAATTAATGAATATAATTATTCTAAAAATTCGCTTTTCGTATTTTTGTATACTTATTGTCGAAAAAATTTTTAATGTTCTTATTACGACACAACGTAATTGTTGACAGAACCATTTACATTTATCAGAAATTCGGTTTAGAAAATGATTTAACATAAGTTTATGTGGCTTAATCATTCTCATTTTTTGAAAAATTTTAAAAAGTAGGCAAAAAATTAAACTCTTTTCATGAGAAAGTTTTCTGTTTTTTCGCCTTTATTCAGATTATTCCGTAACTCGGTCGACAGAATGAAAGCACTACCGTGATTTGGATGAGAATCGAAATTGATTTTTGAAAAATTTTCACGAATAATTAGAAAAAAAAAAATTTAACAAACGAACAATAAAGTTATATCTAATAACTAAGAAGGAGTTTCAAGATAAGAATTAAAAAAAAAATTTTTCTCCTTTTGGGAAGGGAATGATGAAAGTTCCTGGGAGAGCAATGACAGTTGTTGTGGGCAATATTAGGACCGAGTTGAAGCTTCTTTTTAATGAGCCTTTGTGTTTTTTTCAACTTGCCAATAATTTTTTTGGGCAGGGGGCTTCGGCCTATCCCTTGACTCATCCGTTACTACACCGCTAGGTTAATGTACTCTCCCTCCATGTAAATTCCCCCTGCTTTGGCTGAAATTATTTTATAATTTTCTTTCAGCGAGTTACTTTTACCACACTGTGTGTCATGTTGTTTCACGTAATCAGTTTTCTTTAAAACTAGGGTACGTTCAAAATACTCGGGAAGTTCGTATTTCAGTTGGTTTTTTTCCATCTATCATAACTGCGTGACTTCTTCAAATTATGGTTGACTTTTCTTTAATGTGGACTTTGAGCAATTCATAAACATATTTGTAGGCGCTTGTTGGCGTTAAATGCTGATAGTACAAAAAAACCTTCACGTTCGCTAAATATGCCATGTAATTTGGGTAGCCAGCTATTTGAATGCCCATTTTCTTGCGCATTGGATGAAACAGAACGCCATTTTACGAGGCCACGCGCTGACCGATGAAAAACTTTAGCGCATATTCTGCCGCAAATTATTCTACCCTTCATTTAGTTGAATTTATAACCGTAATAAATTTTTGTAAAAGTATAGTTCAAATTTTGCGAAGAACGCTAGAAATTTTATGCTTTCGAAGCTTTTAGAATGTTTGACTTTAAAAATTATTGTGGGTAGGTATTTTCTGGTCGTTGAATATGGTGCGCTCTCCACAAATTGTATCTTTTGACGCTTAAAATTGGCCTAATCATTGGATAGCCTATGTTATAAAAGATTAGGCGGCTAAACAATCAGCTCGCCGTTAATTCAGCCAAGTGGTTACATTTCTGCTCTGAGTAACATCCAGATTATGAGAAAAGGTGGTCATATGTGGCTATATATGTATTTGTGGCAGATTGAAAAGATGGAAATCTGAGACTTGATAACCTTAATATTTGTGAATTTTATTATTAAATTAAGTGTTTTTCTGGAATTCCTTTCTTCTTCATGAGCAACCCATGTATTAATAACGAATTTCACCTATACGCCCAATGGTGTTCGTAACCATTTAGTGAAGGCATCCGCTTTTGTATTTAGACAAAATTTAGAGGTGCTGTGTTCGATTCCCCAAACTGGCCGACTCCACAGTATTCGTCACAGAAGGGCATTTAAATTCATATATAGTTGGCAACATTTTTATACACTTCTACTCAAGAATCCCAGGCTGTGCAAAATATTGTTTTCATTATATGCCAGATGAATCATTATGGGCGTGATACATCCTGCTTTATTCAAGGAAAATACTCAATTTTTACTGAAAATGTGGGCCAACTTTTCTCCGCATCCAACAGGGACAATGAATGTATGTGAAAAGTTTCATGCTAAATTAAATGAATAGTTTTACATGCCTCGTCCAAATCTGTGTGTGTTTACTCAAGTTTGATTCGAGTTACAGCGCCATATCTATACTTATGTACAAAAATAAGGTTGCGGTTGGCATGACAAAGAAGGAATTTGAAAAGTGTATCTGAAAACCAAATTTTCCTGGCCCAACAAAGGAAAGAATATGAAAATGACAGTTTGGACCCCAAGTGTGTTGTAAATTCCAGCTTCTTCATTTCAGTAAGTAGGTATGCTTTCCATACTCGTACACAAAAAATAACATTTTTGAACCATATCAGGTCGTCTTAAACCAACTGTCAGTGCTAAGTCTGTAAATGGGATGAACAATGTTATTTTTTGTTTTGGGAACTCAACTCCTAAACAGGTTGGACTTAACTCATACGAAGGTCGCAGACTAAACTCATGAGTGGCAAAAATTCGTTATCTGATTTTCATACTTTACTGGGTTCTGTCCGAGAATTCGTACAACATTTTACACAATAAAAGCCTATTTTTAAGAATTCATTTTTAAGTAAGTTTATTTTTTATTTAATTGGTCCTATGATTAAGAGGGAGATGAAAAGATGAAAATGAGCCAATTTTTAGGGATGTGATAAACATATTTCAAAGGAGAGATTTCAGTGTGTTAAAAATCTTGAGACGGAATAAACCAACGCTCATATTTTACCTAACATCCATACTTACACTACAAGAATCTATATTATGTCTCAAGCTAAATTTCTTAAAATTAACTGTACCATGGAATAACATTACAAATTCTAAAGTGTTTCTATCCAAAAAAAATAAAATAAACTCTAACTCAGCAGCAGCTCTGTTAGAAAAAGTAGGTTTTTAAAAAGTAGAAAATTAGTACCTACCTAAAAAGTTAGCAATAGATCATAATATTGATGATTGTATTAAATTTCATAATGGTTGACCTAAAATTACATAGTTTAAAACAATTACCTCTTTCAAAATCGAAACAAAAATGTCTTGTTTGGAAGTACCTTTCAGCTGATCCGCACCAGAATTGGTAAAATGTTACAGTAAATTACTGTAAGTATTTTTTGAAAATTTTTTATTAAATTACTGGTTCAAAATCAAACATTTTATAGCTAAAATAATATCAAAAATAGCTGTTCCATAAATACTGTCCGGCTGATGCGCACCAAAATTAGTAGCATGTTAGAATAGGTGTGGTTACAGCTTTACCCACACCAATACGAAAATGTGCGCGTCTAAATGGCCGCCGCAAATGTGGCAGAGATAGCCAGGTTCTCTAGTCTGTATGGAGCTTTGCAACGGGCAATTAGGGCTAGGAGGAGAGCTGATTCGTATACATTTTCTATGCGTAGTTATTTTCAGACATAGATAGCGCTTTCAGGGAATGAAATGACTTCTTTTACACACGAGTGGAACTTGTTGAATCAGCTCTCCATATGAATAATATATACTCAAAGGGCTAGGCTGATGTCGCATATATATGCGACGCGTCACGCGCATTATTGGCAAGTACCTAAAGCATAGGTACTTGCCTACATCCTTTAGCCACCTGTATATGTGATCACGTATATAGGTAGGTAATTTATATGATTTAATGTCCATCGGAAGATTAGTTTTGGCTACAGTGGCAAGCCGTAGCCGCATTTGTCAATATAGGGCTGAGCCCTAGGTGGAGGAATGAGGAACAATGTCCTCACAACCACTACCTCCTAGTTTTTTCCCTAGGGTGAAAAAATTGAGTCCATTTAATTGGAAGTTGGGGGATGTTGGACAGAATGTTGTCCTCTGTAGGTACTTTTTTGACCATAGAAAATTCTGTTTTTTGAATGTATTATGTATGGTAGTCTTCCGCATATTTTGCTAGGAATTTTAAGTTTGAAAAAATTATTTTATTTTCCCTTTTCGTTTTATGGCTTTTAGTACTACACTGCTATTTTTGTGTGATTGTAGGACTTACTGCACCATCCTGTAATATGATCAATTATTTATTTTAATATTTTTTTCTTTTGTTATGATTGTGACCTGTTTTTATAACTGGCTTATATCTCAGAACACCATTTATAAAAACTCTGGAATGTTTATGCAGAGTTTGTATGTCCAAATGGCATTCAAAGATATTCAAATAGTCCAAATAGAATAATCAACGCAGTTTTACCTACTTCTTATCTGGCTATTGGTATTTGAAGGAAAACCCAATTGATATCAATTTTGGTAAACAGATCATCTTTCATATTTATATTAAAATCCATGATGTTTGGAACAAAATATTGATCTGGTTTAGTTGTGATATTGAGGCATCTATAGTTTCTCACTACTCGCCATTTATCTGCTGACTTTGGATGATGTGAATGGGTGAGCTCTGTGAGCTATTTGAAGGTCTGCAGACTCTTTCTTTGATCATTCTATCAAATTTATCCTTAGCCACTTTCAACCTATCTGCAGCTAAGCGTCTTACTTTAGCTACGTATGTTTGTCCTACAGTTTTAATTATATGAATTGTGTCATGCTTATATGTAGGATTTGGGTTTAAGGTTGGTTCAGTCATTCTTGGGAAACTTTTTAAGATTTGTTATCTTTTTTCCATTGGGATGTCCTTTATCACAATCGAACTAAAATTTTAACTTGTACCTTGGTAACAAGAAATTGGCTCATGTATTATGTTATAGCTATATTAATAAAACTCAAAGTAAGTATGTTTGTTCGTCCAAAACTTCAGAACTGCTAAACAGATCGATAATTTGTGTTATTTGGAGGAGTTATTGGAATATTTAGTCATCGTCGAAGTCTCCAGTCCCTCTTGAGGCAAAGTTGTATATTTTCACCAAAATTTATCATTTACATTTACTCAAGCTGATACAAAGACGAACACAAACAAACGAAAAGGAATGAGAAACACTTACAAAACGGAAATGGCGGGGGCAGCGCAGATGAAGCTGCGGGTAATATCTAGTACTAGGTAATAGAATAGGTACAAACATCTATGTAATATAATTATATACTTACGAATTTAAGTTTTGGTGAAAAATTTTCCTCCAGTTATGAAACGAAAAACGTACCTACCCACACCCCAAGGTCATTTCATGGGACCAAGATTAATCAGTCGATTTTCTTAGAAAACCTACCAACAAATCCTGCTAAAAATACCCTGTATTTTTACACAGCCGACCTTTATTAGACCAATATTCCGATTTATGTATTTAATCCGTCTTTCTGATTAAAGAGAAAAAAATAAATACTTCAAAGTAAAATCTCGAATCGAATATCTCAGCTGCTGATGAAGAGCAGTGAAGCGCTGTCATCCTTTTCACGCCAAATCTAAACACAACATTTAATAAAAATCAAGATTCCCAAAAGATAATATTTGAAGAAGAGGGTAACTTTTTTTTTTTTTTTTTTTTGCAAAAGCCAACTTGTAGCTCACGAATGATTAATTAAACAAATTTCAAAGAAAGAAAGCAAGATAGAAATAAAAATAATGGAACAAACAACGTCAGAAAGTTTTTTTAGCCTTGGCTACGCCATAAGACGAAGAGGACGAGATGAATATATTCTTCACCCGGTGAAAGAAAGGGGGAAATTCGGAAAATCGTTGAGTATTTTGAAATGTTGTGGATTTCTACGGCACCATTTTAACACCTCAATGAGATATTTTTCACGCCACCGTAGAAAATTATAATTAATATCAGCTGACGTTTTACACAACAACGAGCGTAAAGAAAATCCGTTTAAAAATCTATTTTTGAAGCGTGTAAAAATATGACGAAATTTTTCAGCCGACTTCATTCAAAAGAATATATTTAAAAATAAAAAAAAGCGAAAAAAATGAAAAAACCGAAGTACGGTAACCAGAACAACCGTTTTGAATAACAAAGTAGGATTAATGAGGAAAATTCACGCAGACCTTTCTTTGGATATTAACAAAAAATCTGTTCGACAAACAAAAGATGGGAATCATCTGCAATATTTATTAATCATAAATTAACGGTAACCCGCCGAACTGGGAAACAACATCCGCCCAAATGTGCCCTACTTTGTTTTCGTATAATTTTATTTAGAAAAATTACGAAGAACTCATTTCCTTGCGTTCAAAATATTCAAAATCACGAAGCTGAGAACAATGAATTAATTATAGTTTCATGACGCGTCCTCCATTACACTTAAGGTAATAAAGAGCATTTTCCGATGGCGTCAGAAAAAAGGTGTTGGGAAAAATTGAAAACTCGATGCTCGTAAATTTGCCATTCCTCGGGAAACGGCTGGTTAATATTAAAAGAAAATTGAGTTCTACTTGATATCAATAATTTAACCAGTCTCTCCACCTTGAAGAGGTCGTGAAAAATTCAGCTAATGAGAACAAACTTCGTGAATATCTTTGATGAGTGGATCAAATGGATTCTTTGATGGGTATGAAATATAAAAATGGAAGATCTATCCTTACTGAATTTTTTACTTCTCAGGTTAGGTGCAACGTTAAAAGATTTTCTCATATATCATTTTTGAGTAGGTTTTCTATGAAAATATACTTATTAGTCTTGGCATCAAAATCTCTAATTCATATATGTATATGTATATATATAAATATAAATCTATGTTACCACGGTACACGTTGCAATTTTTGTCCAATAGTCACGAAATTTGGAACGAACATTAATACTAAGAGAGGGATTTAACCTATTGATTTTGGTGTGGATCGGCCGTTCGGTACTTTGGGAATCGCCATTTTCGTTTTAATTTTGGATATAAAATTCTCAATTTTGGACCAATAACTACTACGAAATCTGGAAAAAATATTTAGTATAATCTATTACAACTTGCCATCAATTTTGTTGCTGATTGGCAGGACGATATTTCCGGTACAACTATTTCTGTTTTTATTTTGGTTATAAAATGCCTAATTTTGGGCCAATAGGAACGTAATTTGGAACCAATATTTATTATGACCTGTTCTAACATGTTACAAATTTTGGCGAAGATCGGCGAAAAGGTACTTATGGTGCAGCTTTTTAGATATTATTTTGGCTATAAAATTCTTGATTATGAACCAATAATTAAAAAATTGGCAAAAAATGTTAACTGTAATTTATTTTTCCATATTATATTCATTTATAATAAATTTGAACTAATTTGACTATTATTATTACCTAGATGGTTTATTGATTTCAACTAACGAATGATATCGATCAAACTTGGCTTAATTATATAATGAAATTATAAAAAATGCCTGAGAGTGATGCCCATTATATATAACTGGGGAGTCACAGACGTACATAAACCATAAATGTGTTCGAATTATCAATTAATCAGGTGCAAAATTAAGAAAAGAAAATTATTTAGTGTTAGACTGAAATTGAAATATACGCATAGACAAATATACTTGTAACTATACTCACATGAAAGCTTACAGAAGTGGCTTTTATGTATAATAGTATATGAAGCTTAATTTCATTCAGTTAAAAGTTATAATGTGAATTTATCATAACATTTGACCCTAAAATAGTAAGTGCTTAGGCATTTTCGATAAAGGCTGATTTTGGAAATTGACTTGGACGTATATATGACATTTTTCTGGTGGCTGATTGGAAGTTAAGTACCGTGTGTAGTGGGTAGAAGCTTATAATTAGTGTGGTTTAAGGTCCAAGGGACCATATAAATTTGGTTGGAGTCACACGCCTGCTCTCACAGCCTCGTAACTCACAACTGACGTTGCCTCAACACCAATGTCTCCTCTTCCTAGAGGGAGTACTCCGGCGCATCGCCTGTGCGCGGGAGACCCGTGGGCGGAGCCACGACACTGGGGGCAGTGTGCGAGGGTAGTCTTCGGAGACTACCTTCTGAAGATCGACCTAAAATCTAAGAAAGATTTGACATGACAAGTACAAACAAAGTTTTTTATTTAATATAAAAATAAAAAAGTACAAACTGTAGGAACAGAAATAAAAAATATTTAACAGAATCCATTAGTCTTCTGAGCAACTGCCGAACATAGTAGAAGAGGAAGACACATGTTATAATTGGCCATAGATAACAGATTCTGTAAGGAAGAGTGGGGAGTTAGCGAGTTGCAAAACATTGTCAATGTCTTAAAAAGAGTGCATGCGCTGTTACCAATTGCCCGTGATCCTTCATGAGGTACTTGACAACAAGAGTGGGTGCCAAAAAATCAAAAGTATGCCGTTTTTAGGAGCATAGTATTCAATTATGGCGCGCCCTAAAGACAGTAAAAATAAGGTTTTTTGAACCTTTCCTACATATGTCAAGGTATATCTTAGAAAGGAGAAGGAAAATTATTTCTAATTTTGTGTAACCTTCGATTTCAGCTCTAGCGGAGCCAAAAATTTCAGTGGTCGAGAGGATTCTTTTTTACTAGAGAATTCAATTTTTGCGTGTCTGATGTTTCCATCATGCAATTTCTCGAGACCAGTGATTCTAGCGAGTTTGTATACGCCAGGTTTAGATGTGTAATCTAAAACATGAACTATGTCATTGACCTGCGGTTGGTATGAAACCGAATGATATGCATTGGGTAAGGCAGACGGAGGTCTGTCTCAAAGATAAAGTAAATACTCTCTCTTCCAAGATAGCCAAAGTTTAGTAAGGTAATCTTGATCCAATTTCCACATATCTAAGATCTGTTTAGCCGTAGGAGTTGATTCCAGTAAAGTCAGATCATCAGGTAAACTTAGTGTTCCTAAGTTCGCATGTTGAAAATGCGCGGGTGTCAATGTATGTTGACCATTATCATCGGAAGATGAGAAAAGAGGTCTGGAATTAACCATGGTTTGAATATCTTTCAAACTAGCCTGAAAAGTATGAATGTAAATGGAGTTGTGTCCATGAACTCGGTAAAACACTTGTTTTATAATTCCGATAATACGTTCATAAACTCCACCATACCATGGGGCTTTTGCCAGGATGAAATGCCATTCGATACCTTTCATATCGAGACTGTCCTTTATTTCTGAGGTTTCAGAAAAAGTTGTCCAGTAATTCGGTAGGTATACCGAAAGCAGCTGAAATTGTGCCGCATTGTCTGACAGAATTGCTTTGGGAGTTCCTTTATCAGCAAAAAATGTCAGAAATGCTGTCCAAATTTCTGTCGTTGTTAAAGACGAAATCGAAATTAGATAAACAGCCCTTGTTGATAGACAAGTGAAAATAAGAACCCATTTTTTATAAATGATAGACGTTGGTGTCGCCAACTGATTTTTCCTTTTTGGTAAGTATTTGTCGAATACAGGAAAAGGTCCAAAAATATCTACACCCGTATAAGAAAAGGGGTGGGTATATGGAATAAGTCTATCTGGCAAGGACGAGTGAGTCGGTTGCTTAAAAGGTTTATTTTCAGATTTTTTGCATAAAATGCAAGACTTTTTAAGAATTTGTGGAAGGACTTTTAAGGCCTTTGGTACAAAATAATGCCGACGGAAATCCGCAAGTGTGAACTTGCTACCTGTGTGCACATTGGTAAGATGTGTATGCATTAGAATGAGTTCAGTCAGTTAAGACTTAGGATGCAATAATATGGACGAAAGCATATCTTTTGCATAAGGTATTTCTGGAAGGTAATTTCTAGTACGCAAAATTCCAGAGGGATCCATACAAATGTGAAATTTTCCATAGGAAACATATTTTGGAGGATTTTGCTTCAAAAGAATGTCAAATATTTTGGGGAAATATTTCTTTTGGTGGGCATATATGAAGCAAAGCATTACAAAATGAAAGTTAAATTTCATTATTGCGTATGGACTTAACAAACGTTTCCGTCTGATCCTTCAATTGTTAAATCGACAAACTGCTTTCAGACATTGGTAAAATGTCCTAACAAGTTTTTTCAAAGAATTGAATCTTTCGATGTTAATTTCAAATAGTGTATTTGAAGGAGGATGAATAAAGATCGTAAAGGAATTACGATATTTATCGGGATCCTGATTGCTTTTTGACAAGTCAATGGGTTGTGAAGATTGGACTATCTCTGTTTCCTCTTCCTGTACAGGATCGGGTTGAGAGTTAGGCAATTGAACTTCACATTCAGAGTTATCTGAATTAAGGAAGAATTGAGGGATAAGTCTCTCTCGAGATTTTTCAATCCTTCTTCGTCTGGCTGGATGATAATTATCAAAGGTATCATCTGCTTCCACAGATATTGAGGATGATAATTTTGGTGAAATACTCAAGGATTGCCTTAAGGTACAAAATACTGGTTTAGAAATTTCTTCCTCAGTATGTTCTGGCAGAGACTCTATAACGTGTAAGTCAGTTTCTGGCCAGAAGGATGAATCTTGGTGGAGCCAAGATGGACCAGTCCACCAAAGTGACTGCATGAGATTGTCTACAGTAGATCCTCTGGATCCGATATCTGCAGGATTTTCTATGGATGGTACGTAGCGATAGTCAACAGATTGAATGGATTTTATTTCATTAACTCTGTTTGCTACGAATTGAGGTAAAATTTTACGCTCAAGCAACCATGTCAAGACACATTTACTGTCAGACCATAGAAAGGTACATGAATTTTGGAGATTCATCGGTTTACATGTTGCACATAGACCTCTAGCAAAGTTCCAGTTTCGGAATAGTTATGGGTCTCATGGGAGTGACACGAGACTTATCCATAAGGAAACGTACAGAATAAGAATTTGAGTCCTTATTGTAAAAACGTACGTAAATTACCATTGAAAATGCAACGTTAGATGCATCGGTAAACGCATGTAGTTGGCATGCATCAGGATTATAAGTCCCAATATACAATTGTCCAGGAAGACAATACCTAGTAGAATCCATAAGGTCATTAAGGATATTAGTGGCTACAGGCTGTAGTTTCTCTGGGATTGGCTGATCCAATTTCAATTCTTCAGACCAATGTATTTTAATAAATGATCTGGAGGGTATGAAAGCTGGCGCGAACCAACCAAGAGGGTCATAAAATGAAGACATGACCTTCAAGAAAGATCGTTTTGTCCAACAGGCAGTTAGAGCTTGAGGTGTTGGAATATACATAACATCATTATCCATATCCCAAATGAGTCCTAAAACCTTTACAAGAGGCTTATCCAATGCAAATTTAGGATCAAATTCTTTTCGCATAGGTATACAGTTCGTTCCCCATAGTGCGAGTTGCATTGAAATGTCGTTGAACAGTTTGTTCGATCTATAATATAGATCCTTTACTGCTGGGAAAGTAGGTAAAGATGTTGCCAGATTGTCAACATAAAACTGTTGCAAGAATTTATCATGGAATTCTTTATCAACGAGTTGGAAATGATTTAGCAAAATCGCTGCTAAAAGAAATGGTGCCGTAATTATTCCAAACGGAACACAACAAAACCGAAATACTAATAGATTGGTCAAATCCATAGGTTTAGTAGGGTCTTTTATCCAGAAAAAACGAGTGACATTTCTGTCAGCTGGATGTAGGCCTATCTGGTGAAAGGCTTTTTTAATATCTGCTACTATTCCGTAAGGGTCTTTACAAAAGCCTAGTAAAATCGATATTAAATCTGCTAAGATTATTTTCCCTTTGAACATACAATCATTGAGAGAATGATTAGACTTTTTGGTTTTTGTGGAACCATCAAAAACTACGCGAAGTGGAGTACTTTTTGTAGGATCGTATATACCTTTATGGGGTAAGTAGTACACTAGCTCAGCTGGAGTATCATGATCTATAGGTTCGATCATTTCCAAGTCTACCAAAGAGTGAAAATACTGGTCGTATAAATGAAAGAATTGGAGATTCTGTATCATTTTTGGTAGTTGCTGTGCTAGGCGGCAATATGCTAGACAATAATTGTCTAAAAGTGGCGGAGGATTGAACCTATATAGCCATCGTATTTGATAACGATTATTTACAAGAGTAATATCCTTGTAAAACAGTTGAAGCACTTCAGCTTCCGCTTCAACTAGATTAGTTGTTTCAATACCTAGGTATCTAACTTCCGAAAATTTTCTACACTTTGTGGAGTGGTAAAAAAGATAGAAGTAAAAGCGTCACTTTCCACCAGAAGGTCGATAGAGCCTCCTAACATATGTCCAAAATCAGTACTGATTAATGTTAGAGTAGGGGAGAGTTGTCTGATGTTTCTCACAAAGGACCACATAAAATCATTACCGATAAGTAAATGTATCGTGTGTTTACGGTCAATAACGGAGAATTCAATATGTGAATATTGAGGAAAAAGAATTTTGAATTCCTTAAAATCTGGTTGAGATCAATTTCGTGCTATGTAGGGCACGGTATTTGCCAAAATAAGAACTTTTGTTCCATCAGGTTTTTGGATCTGAAATTGGACTTTAAACGATCGAAAGGTATTCGATGTTGAGTTTGCAGCACCTTTAAAATGCAAAGTTTGATACTCATCAGACATATTTTCCTTAAGATAAGTATTTGCATACTCCTGGTATATGTAAGTTTCCTTACTACCAGAATCAAAAAATCCATTAATTTTAATGGAATCGGAAAATTCGGATACGTGAACATACGATTGAAACGTAAGAAAATGAGCAGAAGTATCATTATTGTTAAAAAATGAAAAAGACTCACTCAGTATGGGTAATCCGTACTGCTGTTTGGCCCCTTCTTCTTCTACTCCTGATACTTTCGGTACCAGCAATGGATTGTTAGATCCATTTTCCAGCTGTGGAAATAAAGAAAGATCATTATTTATAGAATTATCATTTTCTATAAAAGATTTATGTTGCTGAAACATACTTTTTGCTGGCAAGTACACTTTGTACTCTTCCAGAACTTCCTGCCATGCATCGCATTTACCCCGAGTGATCGGGTACGGTGCATTAGGGCACAGGTTGGGATGATGTCCTCGTCCCAAGCACTCAAACCATCTGCAGTGTTGTGGTGGCAGCACTCTGCAGACGTCTTCATTCTCATTATGCTTGTTAGAGCATCGAACGCAGAGATTTCTGCGTTGGTAGAACTGTTTACGTTCATCCAACATATTGACAGAACAGCATAGGAAACTGTGGTGCGGGTGATCACAGAAGATACAGTTATCTTTCGCAGTAACCTTCAGCATGCTGACAGGGATTAATTTACCTTTCGGTAATTCAGGTAAACTGAGCCATCAGCACCTGTAACAACGGAAGAATTTGTTGTTGAGGATTTTGAAGACGATGTGTTAGCATCTGAAGATTTAAAACGTTTATTAGACGAGTTTGAATTAGGAGGATTAGATTTATCTTTTCCTCTCCTTTTGCCAGTATTTGTAATGGCAAAATTACGTCTGCTTTTAGGCTGATTATTCCTATTTCTATTAGATGTATTGGTATTTCTATCAATATTAGGCTTGTTAGAATTAGATGTTGAGTCTACTTTTTTAGGCACGGATGTACTAAGGTCATTAGTAAGTTCTCAAATTTTAATAAATTCACGAATTGCCTCAAACAAATGTTTGACATGCCTTTCGCCAGATGTAATATTATTTTGGTAGGATCTGGGAGGAAATTTTTTAACTATTATATTAAAAAGTTGTTCCTCGTCTACAGTTTTGCAGACCATACGATAGCGATCTATCATAACAGACACTGAATCTAGTCCATCTAAAATAGATGTGAATTCATTGGTTTGTAAGTTGTTCCCACAATGCAGCACGAATTTTAGATTCGTCACCATATCTACTATGGAGAAATTTCAAACGTTGAACGTAACCAACGTCATCGGGAGAAAAATGATTAATTTTTTCAGAGAGAAATTTTGGTAGTGCACCCTGGAGTAAATTTATTTTTTGAGGTATCGCAATGTCGTTGCGTTTATTTACATAATTATTAAAGCCATTAATAAATCCAGGATATCCCAAAATTTCTCCGTTCCATCTTTCCAGATATAATTTAGGGGGCTTAAGGTTGGTGAAACCTTTCTCTAATGGTTTTTCCGTTTGAGATTCCCAACTTTTTGGAATATAGCCAAAAGATTGTTTTTGATAATCAGAAATGTTAGTTTCTGTGGAAGGAAGAATTGGTTCAGATAGTCCCAATAGTAGATTGGATTGCGTATTATTATCAATAATAGGCACAGGTGTGGACGAACGTTCTGAGGAATTAGGAGGTAACTCACCTCTGATTGTTTTAGAAGGGGTTGGGGCCTCAAGTTCCTCAGAATGTCTGTTCGACATCTGTTTGAAAGTACGTTTTTTAGAATTACTTCTTTCAATTTGCGGTTGTTTCAGCTTGGCAGGTTGATCCGCACCTTCCTGCTCCACTTAGTCGTCATCTTTCTGATGGCTTGAGTGACAACCTGAAGCTTCTTAAGTTTCTTTCAGATACAATCTTTCGAATTGTAAAATGTTCATCTGAAACTCGTCGTTGATCGATGTTTCCACATCCTTCAGGGATTTCTCCCAGTGCCGATACGAGTTGAGAGATTTGTACAATTCCTCACAATTTTGTACAAGGGATTTAGCCAATTCTTTGGCCCGAGTTTCACGTCGAAGTTTCTCTTCGGCCTCCTTCTTCCTCATATTTTCAAATTCCTGTTGAAACGAAGTCGAAGGGGGTGGTGTCGGCGTAGGTTCCAAAGCACCAGGCGCATACTTTTTTAGTATTCTGGCCCTTTTTACCAAGAGATCTCTCTTGCAGTTGTGGGAAGAAACCAGGATTTTTCTATCCAGGCCTTTTGGTGGGACCTCCAAGTCTTGGAGACAAGAATTGATGGCCTCGATTTCCGACAAAATTTTGTCGTAATTCTCACCTTGGACATAAGGTGTGTCCAACAATTGTTCAAGTTGTTGCGCGTACAACTGGCAGTCATCTACAATTGCCATGAACTCGTAGGCGTCATCAGATATGTCAGAATCCAAAGATGTTGACATAAATGATATCGTCTTACGAGGAGCTGGTTTATCGACGATGGCGTCGGCTCTCTTTCGCTGCTCTTCTTCAGCAGCTTTTTTCTTTTTGGCTTCGTTAGCCAATTGAAGCTTTTTGGCTTCCTTCTCTAGTCAAATTTTATCTTCAGCAAGAGCTTTGCGGAGTTTCTCGACTTCTTCAGCCTTTCGGGCTTTGTCGAGATCTATGACTTTTTGGGCCTTCTCCAGATCAGCAGCCTTTCAGGCTTTATCCGAGTCTACAGCCTTATTTGCTTTTTCAGCATCAGCTGCTTTTTTGGCCTCTTTGGCTTTTTCAGCCTCTTTTTTCTTGGCCATATTCTTGCGAATCTTTTCTTCATGTTCCTTGAACATGCTCAACTGTTCATCGTCAGCTGCCTTTTCTTTAGCTTGTTCAGCTAATTGGGCAGCATCTTGCTGTTGTTGTTGGATCTCACGATCCACTTCCTCATGCCATGGGACATTATTGGGATCGAGGAGGGAATCCTCTTCACGAGCGTCAGCTGGTGATTGTTGTTGTTGCTGATTTTTGTCAGCCATTTCGCTTCTGTTGACAGACAGACATACAAAAAAAAATTTGTATAGAAATGCAAAATTACGTTTGGAAAACGCAAAAGAATATGTGTATTAGGAAATAATATGCGTTAACATAATGACCTAATTACGAATACGTGTCAATAACACGAACTTCAACACACTAGGGAAGTACGAACATAAAATGTACATAAAAAAATATGCGATTGCATACGCAATATGGTTCAGGCAGAAAAATATTTTTTGTACCTATATACAGAATATAAAATTGCGTAATCTACCATGTATTGTAGGGTTATATCTGTGAGGATATAAATATTTTTGAAAATATTTCCAAGTGTTTACGATCGATTAAAAAATCAGGTGTGACCTTAGGACAAAATTACAATTTTTTATATATGAATAGTCAATTCATAAAATTTTTCAACGTTTTTCGAACTTGAAAAAAAATCGGGTGTGACCCTAGGACAAGAATCCAATTTAATAACATGAATGGGAAATTCAATAAAAATATTCAAAGTGTTAGGGACCCAAAAAAAAAATTGGGCGTAACCCTGGGGTGATAAAAAGTTTGTTAATCGCGACACTTGAAAATGCAAAATTAATTTAAATAAAATTTACGAAATATATGAGAGCAACCCCATAATAATCATTGGTGAAATGAACACGTAAATAATTAAATTAAATGCAAATAAATGATTTCTCAATCAATATATATAGGATTTTTCAAATCCATAAGACCTAATTTTGAATTTTTCGTAATTGTGAGATTATGTTTCACGTAATAATTTTACGAGAAAATATACGCTAATTACTTGGAAAGTAAATAAAAGCACATTCAATATAATACTGAAATATTATAATCCATTAGGACTTACCAATTTTCGTTGATAATGGATTGATTGGCATGTGGATTATTGATTCTAGCCACTACACCTGTTGTATTTTGAGGATACGGAGAAGATACGCAATTAATCGCGAGATGAATCTTTTTGGTGAAAAGATGAAAGATCGACGTAATGTTAATTACGGAGAAACGCACAAAATTAATTTTCAAAAAAAGATTTCGAGAAGAAAAAAGTTTTTTCAATATGGAGTATTGAATACGTAATAGATCGCGGCGTGGGAACGCACAAAATTTACGCAAAAGACATAAAATTGAAAAAATTACGTAATAATTCTCGCAAATTATGAAAAAACGTACGAATATGCACAATTTTACGCAAAAATTAATTAGAAAACACATTAATTAGTATGCAAAAACAGTTAAAACTTATTAAGGGATGAGCGGTCACGTCCTTGCAGCATCGATAATTGGTGAATTGGAATAGGCGGCAAGGTGGACGTGTTCAGAATTTGCATTCTGTGCATGCGTGAGCATACGACGATGAGAATCGGTTGATGCCTACAATGTGCAATGTGTGTACGTAATTGTAGGGTTGCGTGTATATACATATAAGTTGTAAATGTGTGAGTGTATCATTTGCAGGTTACGACAATGTTTGCCATTTTTGTCCTTGAATACGTCGATGTGATGCATTGACTCTGTATTTTGTCTATTTTCGGACAAATTTCTGCATTTCTTAAGTCGTATTTTTTAATCGTACGAGTGCGAGAGAGAAAGAGTTAATTATATTTTGCAATATAAATTCTCATAGGCGCAACATTTTTCGTGAGAAAAGACGATTAAAATATTTATAGATGGTTGAGATCTAGAAAATTAATTGTTGTCTTAACATTTTTCGATGTTAATTATTGACAGAGAATTAATTAATACGCAGATATTTTTTTAAGGACTTTATTCCGATATCCGAATGCGTAAGAAATTACGTAATATGGTCAATATTAATGCTAGGGGCGGCGGAAAAATTAATTTAATAATTTTTTCACCTATATTTTCGTGTGTAAGACGAAAAAAAATTGTAAAAGAGAATGTTTAGTTCTGTTTTTTACTGGGGGCAGCGAAAAATATGTTCGCCGCAAAATTTTTTATAGTATTGGAGATACCATGTATTGCTATATGTCATTTATTTTTCGAATAAATATTTTTTCTGTGTTTAGCAGAAATAAAATACGATGTATTTACAGTCAGTAAATAGCAAACTTATTCAGTTATAGTCGAAAATAATATGAAATTATTCAGGAAAAAATACAAGTATTTTTTAGTTGAGAGTTATGCTTTGTGGAAGCGATTTTTATAGACAAATTTATTCAATCCACAAAGAATTATTCATTCCTTTTGACCACATACCTAATTGCTCCTGCTACCATGTAGTGGGTAGAAGCTTATAATTAGTGTGGTTTAAGGTCCAAGGGACCATATAAAGTTGGTTGGAGTCACACGCCTGCTCTCACAGCCTCGTAACTCACAACTGACGTTGCCTCAACACCAATGTCTCCTCTTCCTAGAGGGAGTACTCCGGCGCATCGCCTGTGCGTGGGAGACCCGTGGGTGGAGTCACAACGCTGAGCTATAACTACCAATTTTGGTGCGGATACGCCATACGGTACGTCTGGTAGGAGCAATTTTATTGCATTTTTGGCAGATTAATGGCTCTAAAAGGAGTAATTGTCAAGCTATAGACACAAAATGTGGTACTGGTATTGATTTGAAGTATATCTAACATGCTTCCAGATTTGGTTCCTATTGATATTGCGATTCATTCCCTGGGGCTGTTGAAGGCGCTAATTTTTCTTATTATTTCGATAAAACTACCAATTATGGTTTTGATTGGTTGTTCTCAACTTATTAGCTATTCAGTGAGATTTTTCCTCTTTTACCTCTCTCATATTGATCCTGAAAAATTCATTTTCTAGACTTCATCCAGAAAAACATTCGTTTTAATCTAAAAACAACCCGATCTCAGCAAAAGGTCAATTTTTGCCCGTCCTATTTGCTTCCGTACCCTAGATTTGAACACGGACGCTAAAATCTCAACTAATATTTTCGTAAACAGCACTTAGTTAACTGTCCTATATACTTCGTTTTGCAATATGTATAATTGTTGATTTTTTTTTATATATATATAATCCACTATTTTCGTCACTGCCAGAAAGAGAGCCATCGAATTATTACCTAAAATCGTGCTTATTAGAATTTGAAATAATTTTTCATTTAAAAAAATATAATGATTTTTGACAAAAAATAAAAAATTTATTCATAAAATATTTTGAAAGCATGATACTGAATTAATATATTTTATCGCAGGCATCGTATTTAAGTGATATTGGTAATTTTTTGCAAAAAATATAAATATATTATATATTACTTTATTAGAAGAGTCTTGGTGATAGAGGTGATTTTTAAACAAAGAAAATCTACTTTTTTTGCAAAGGTTCCTGGGCAAGAGTTTTTTTTACTTTTTTCTGGTCCGAAACAATACGCGTCTCAAGGATGAAGAACTTTTCTTTTTATAAACAAACATGAGAAAAACTCGTTTTTCGCGAGAACCGTTGGTTTGCCAGTAGGTGTAGTATTTTCGTAACACCATTCGAGCGTTGTGATTTGTGAAGTATTTTCTTTGGAACAAATAAAACAAAAATACCAAATAAAACTGCAATCAAAAATAGGTACCTTCGTCTGTGGGGTGGATTAATCCCCAGACATCATCCCTCCTAATGTGATTGACATCAGTCAGGCTTACTCAAACACCGAATAAAAAATACAAAAATAGTCGAATATTTTCGACGTACTGCATAGAGATTTTTCTTTCCATTCGACGAGAAACAAACTTTGTGGCTATCAGTTCCATCGTGTACCCTCATATTCTCACATTATTGCAGTACTTATTTGCTTTTAGCTCCATCAATTCTTTTTTGATTAACCATCATATAATACACTATTTCACACGGATTAACTACCACGACAAAAGACACCAGCATAGAAAATGTCACAGCAGACGACATGAATTTTTTTCCCTCTAACCACCCCTAACCAAAATCTCAGTTTCACAAACAACGTTCTCGAGTCAAAATACAAACTCAATCTAAAAATTAATTACTCGCGCAAAATTACGTGCTCGATGTGCATCATCCTTACTCTCTAAATGCGGATGCCAACTTTCATATAGACTATTAAGTACGTGGGTGGAAAATACAAACTTTTCAAATTACTATTCTTCTTCACTTCCTTTCTTCTCAGCTTAATTCGAAAAGTTGCGCTGTTAATGATCGTATCGTTATCGATGATGAAGAAACGCAAAATTTTCAGGCTAAGAAAAAAATAATCGTGAGCGAAAGTCTGATAAAAGAATGACAATATTGTAAAAAGGACTACGGGCCTACTCCTTTCTCATTTTCGTTTGGGTGAGCGGCGAAAAAGTGGTGAAATTACAGAATAATGTGGGTTGTGATGAAATTTTTAAAAGGCAAGGAGAAAAGAAAAAAGGGGTTTTACAAAAGTTCTGAAAAATTATTCGTAATATGGGCGTAAAAAAACGAAAATACATGAGAAAATGATAAATTTTTCAGCGAAACCGAATGAAAGAATATGCGGAAACACAATCAGCAGAACAGAAGTAAGTCTCATTCGGAAGCTTCTTGCACGCAAAAAAGAAGTTTTTCATTTTTTTCATTTTTTAGTGCACCCATGTGAGAAGGTTTATCGTAATTTTATTTTACGTATTCCTCGAAATCGAAGTTCTCTCTAAAAAATTATTTTTCTTTTTTCTCTCATTCACTTTTCTTCTCCTAAAATCTTCGAATTTAAATGCATCACACAAAATGACAATTGCTCAGTGTGGACGATTGGTTAGTGGCTAAGTATTGGTACAACTTTTTTTTCCTTTTTTTCTTGGCGCACCGTTATTAAGAAAATAAAATAAGAGTATATCTGCTGAAGAGATTAATGTTATTTTATGCGAGACTTACGGGCGGTATTTTGCTTGAATCTCATTACTTTTCTTCTTTTTTTTTAAAAGACAAGACTATAGGTGCGCAAAAAATAAATTTCCAGTTTCAGGGAAAGTGTCGATTTCACTGATATTTGAAAATTTCCGTAACGCAGAAAGTGTTGAGCATAAAGCACCGATTAGCTGTGTTCGATATGGTAATAGAAGTGTTAGGCTTTATTTAATCTTCCATGAGTCCTTACTTCACCATCGCTACTACGAGAAATGCCACTTGTCGTGCATTAATTTATTCCACCTATAATCATGTAATATCAGTAACATGGCTACACTGATATGTTAATTAATTAATCTAGCACCTCTATGTTCTCCTCCATAATGATATCACGTAAAGATAAACTTTCATACCTTGTGGGTGCTTATTTTATTCTCGTTTGAATTTTCTTTCATTAAACTTCTGAGACAATCACCTTGCAAGTCTGTTTTTGGAACCTACTCCCCGTTCTTTCATTTCTTTTAAGTGGACGTCTGCAAAGTTCTCCGCATAAAGTTTTTGTGTTGGCTAGATTCTATTTAAAGTTGGTTCACACTTTTATCCTTCGATTTTGGATTCGATATCAATTCTGCGAAGTAGAAAAACTCGAAAAATTGATATCTTAAATAGAAAATGCGATACAAACGCGCTTAAATTTTCTGAAGAGAATTTTTTATCGGAACCTTCTCATTAAATCGGGTCAGGAAATTTAATACTTTCTGCAAATGAGTTTTTTAAGCTCTATCCAGAAAAATTAAACAGCCTTTAAAAACTTTTTTTTTCCAAATACTTTCTAAATGCACTTAATTTTTACTTAATGTTTGCTTAATTTGTACATTTTTATTTTCATCCCCTCCTTACTGGTATCCATGAGTTTGTTACTGCATACATATTTCAATCTGCAGCAAAGCTGGAAAAATAAAAAAAATAATTTTTTTTCCAATTTTATTTGAATGATTTTCTTTACGAATAATGGAAATTGATAATTCATTCATTAAAATGCTCATTCCTTGAGAAAATTTTTATCTTGACTAGAAATAAGTAAAGCCCTTCTGTGATAACCCTCTTTTAATTTTTGATTGAATTCCGCACATGTTGACAACTCTCTTCTGGAATATGTTGACTGCATGACCAAAATTTCCCATTTTCGATTGTTTTCTAGTCATAGGACCATATGACAAAGATAGTCAACTAGAATTATGAAGAGCTCTTTTGCGATGATCCATTTTAGTTTTTGATCGAATTTATCATAAATTGGCATCTCCCATTGGGAATATGTTAGTTACACTCTCAAAAATCGCCCATTTTCCTCTCTCTTCCAGTCATAAAACCAACGTTGCTTACTCACATGATAAAGATGATCAGTTAGAAATATGATAGCTCTTCTGTGAAAACTTTTTTATACTTCTCTAAAAAACCCAATTTGCCAATTTTTGTTCATAATTTAGAAAAAAAATCTGAATTCCAATTACTTGAAAAAATTGGGAAATAGTATCGATATTAATCGATATTTGTATCTTTAGCTATCGATATCTGACGAACATATCAATATATCAATATTTTATTGCCTGTTTTAGGTAAAGAATTTACATAAAACTGTTGATAGTTATTCATATCTTGTTGGAACCACCAATCTCTAGATCATTTTCTTGCACCCAAAAACCTCTAGAATGTAAATTTGAGTAACATCATAAGGCCAGTTTTCAAAAACCAGTTTATATACTTACCTCTTTAACTATATAGTACAGACCAATAAAGCTCCATAAACCGAATGTTCTTCTTAATGTTAAAACATGCCGGCATAAAAGTTGGCTACTCGAGTGTACTTTGGTTCGTACATTTGCTGTTTTGCTTGAGTTCACCAATTTAGAATATATTTGATGAAGTCATCCCTCAAATTCACAGGGATAGTGTTCATAAACGTAGTCTAAAGACAAGCCTCAGTGAACAAACAAAGAAGATGTTAGAAAAAGTATACCAGACAAGAGTAAAATAAGACTTCCGGCTTTTTTAGATTTTTATTTTTTATGTAATGTAAAATTTGGCCAAAGCACTCTTAAGACACAACGTGAAAACAAAACAATACTGTAAAATCAAAATTATGAAAAAGAATATCTGTTTCAATACGAATTCAAACACAGATCTTAGGAATAGCAGTACTTGCCTCACAGCCAGGAGCCATGGTGGAGCTTCCCAAGTCTTACTTTTAAACATTATTACATAGAACATGACCGTAAAACACCTATGATAACCTATGGTAACACTAATAAGAATATACTTTTTGTCTGAACATAGACCGTTTTTAACTAAAGTGGTTTTTTTATAAGCTTTTATTCTACTCACTACTGCGATTTTATTTTTCATTTAGGTATGGACTAAAAATATAGCCCATGCCCCATTGTTACATTCCTATTTGCATTGTTTTCTCGCTCATGAAATCCTGTTCGAATTATTATATTTCATTTATTTTGAAATTTTTATTATACAAGTATTACTGTCATTATTATTTTGTAATGTACTAATTTTTTCATTTGCCTTACTTGAGCTTCCTCGATTATCCAGATCCAGGCAAGTTGAGAGGCTTCTGTATTACGAAAATCGATAGTTTCTTTCCCTAAAGCTTTATTTTTCCTACTAATCTTAGATTTCTGGTGGTAGCTAGTTTATGTGGCTGTGTTGGATAGAAATTTTTCGGCTTCGATCTCAACAAAAGATAATTATTTTACCCTCGACTTCTGTTGTGAATTAGACGCTTCCCAACGAAGGCATATAGCAGATTTCTGCGATCTTCTTTCCGCGTAATTTTCAGTGACTGTGTTTGTAAATGTTCAGCGTTCTTAGTAGATTCTTTAGCCTAACACCAAAAATATGTTTTCTACATTTTTCAAATCACAACTTCTTGAACGAATATAAATACCCCAAGGAAAAATTATTCGTGTCTATGTTTTCTAAGCAATCTGATTACTGAGTATATTTCCGTTTATCCATCGCAATGTTGATATCGCTTTATAATAATTATATGAGTTATAATATGATATATTTTCTTTCTACATTCTCCGCGCGCGCGCATACACACACATACTCACGCACACACGCACGCACGCAAACTTCATAAACCAGGAAAGTACCATTCCAAGTCCGAGTATTATGCAAAGATTCACGCCCATTTCATTACAGAGGTACCTATGAATTATTTTGTACGTATTTTGACGACAACGTAAAAATAAAGTAAGATTGATATTGGAGGAAACGAAATTTTGAGATAATCTTGTGTTCCCAAGTTTTGTTTCCTTTTTTCACACGTATGTATGTCCAAATCTGAAGCCACATCATAGGGTTTTCCGTCTTTCGCGCTCTTTGTCTCTTTCTCTTCGCACTTTCCTCGTACATAAACTCTCTAGAAAAGATTTCAAACGAGTGAAAAATGAATTTTCTTCGTCTGTTTCAGATAAAGTAAAAAAGAAATACGGTCACCTGGGCGACGGCGTGATGCTAATAGAATTAGAAAAAGGCTCGAATGGATTGGGAATTAGTTTGGCTGGTCACAAAGATCGTAATAAAATGGCGTGCTTCGTTTGCGGTGTAAATCCGAAAGGAGCAGCTTACAAAAATGGAAATATTAAAGTTGGAGACGAAATTTTGGAGGTAAGCAACATTACTCTTAAACACCCTTCTGTGGCCACCGGAGTTCCCTTCGATTTTCTTGAAATTCATCACGAACATATTAGATGCGTGTTATTCGACATTTCATGCTCTGAAAGCAAATAAAAAGAGGAGTTTTGGCGGTTTGAATTTATCAGATTTTCAAATTTCGTTAAACATTTTCATTTTATTGAATTTTTTGTGCAGATTTCATATTTTTAACTTATTTGGCGAACTTTTCGATACATTTCGATTTTCTTTTTTGTAATAATATTCTACTTTTTTATAGATGCGAGGAAGACGGTTATCAAAAATCAACCGAAAAATAGGAAAATACGTATTTTATATCAGTGGTATACCCAGAAAACGGTTTCGGTGGGAAGTGCGGGAAAATTTTTCTTTTGATCTTATTAGGCTGTTATTTTCTCATGAAAATCTTGAAACTGATAACTTTACGGACGCCACTGATGCTACCTTATCTTCTGTAATTGAATTGACGGTCTATTTTCCCAGTCATTCGCTCAATTTTTAATCACTCATTCATGGACATAATAGTGTTTCCAGGCTTAGCAAATGTTTATTATTTTCTAAATGCTCGGGCATATTTCAGTGGAATTGGCTTGGCAGTAGAATTTCAGTGCATTTTTTCGTGAAAAGTTAAATAAACGCTGCTGAAAAAGTTTAGAAGAAGAGACAGGGAATCAGTGAATGGAGGAAGAAAATAAAATAATGTGGAAATTTGAGAGAAATAAAAAATTGAAGGTGAAAAAAAAATGAAATTGAAAATGTTGAAAAATTGTTTACTTCGTCTTTTTTTCCCTTCCTATTGTTATCATTATTGTTACTGAACTACTTTTTGAAAAATAAAATTAATTTTAATTTAATTATGAAACTTTCTTGTTAGCAGTCCTTCGTAATACTAATTAGTTATATTGAAATGTTTAATATCAAAGGCAAAATGAAAAGTAATTCGTATTTGCCCTTTTTTCTCCCGCTTTTCACATTTTGATCGGTAAAAGTACGTAGAAAAATAGTGTGCACAATTTTCAAGGAAAATCTGATATTCTTTTAGTTAGTAGTACCAACGAGTTTTTCGAGAAATTTTCTGATTAGATTTTCGTATTCTTTCCACCTTGTTGGAGTTTTTGTGAAAATTGAATGAAAACTATAACCTTATGTAATTTTGAAGAACTTGATCTTTTGAAGAATACGGTTATTTGCTACTACAAAAAACCCACCTTTATTAACTATGCAAACGAAAAATAGCGCTTTTCTCCCAGTGGAAGAAAAGTTACTATTCTTCACTCTGTTTCTGTTAAATTAAATTTTATTTTATCGCAACAGAACGTTGAAAAAGTGAACAAACATGAGGTGCTCTAAAGAAATTGATTGAATTTTAGCCAGTTTTGCCATTCTAGATAACAAGAAACCACAAAAAAAAAATTCGTCTTCTATATTTTTATTTGTTTTATATTATTATACGCCATTAGTTTTGAAAGGGAAATGAAGTAGCGGTCCATTCTCTTTCATTATCTATTCTTTCTGTGTTTATTTATCTATTTTTTCATATATTATAAAATGAAGTTTCTTTTTTTTTGTCGCAGCATCACGCTCCTCCTTATTGAATGATTTTCACAAAATTTTGACCCTGTGCGGCAAACTCTAATTTGATAGTTTCTGCGAAGTTTCGTTTCAAAAGCTATATTCTGAGTGCTGTGATTAAATTCGAAAATTTCTGTTCTGGACCTGTTCCATTCAAAATTAGTTTTCAGTTTTACTTGATGATTTTAATTCAATAGAAATGAGAATTCAAGCAACTAAGGGCTTTAATTAATTTCTAAAGTTTTCACTTTACGTTTTAGGTACTTTGGTACCGATTCTGATTAAAAGTAAGTTTTAGTTCTACTTTAAAGTGTTAGAGTAAGTGCCGAGAAATTAAAACTCAAACAAGCTACGTCGATAAACGATGTTGCTATAGGATTATTGCTTCGCATAGGATGGGCGATTATTCGAAAACTGTTTGATTAATCGATTATTTCAAGCAATCGATTTACCATTTCCTACATCAACTAGCAAACTTAATTTTTTCATCACGCGGTTTATTTTGTGGTAGAATAGAAAAGGTTTCGTCTCGTAACCAAGTTTGATAGTTTTATTTCTGAACCAGTTCTGTTTGAATGTTGGTTCTCAGTACTACTTGAAGGTTTGAGTTCATTGTCTATTCTGAGAAATGGAAACTTCAAAAAATAAGTGGTGTAATAATTACGTTCGAAAATTTTCATTGGAAGTGTTAGTTCTGTACAAATTCTTTCGAAAATTACTATCTAATACCAATCCGAAGGGTGTGTAATTAAGTTTTTTTTTAAATAATTATTAAAATCCTCTCAATGTAAGTCTTATATTATGATTAATCTTTTTTGTTTATTTTAAAATTATATTTTATAATTTTGAATCGCAGTATAAATTTGAATTTAAAAATCTATTACTTCCAATATGTCTAAATTTTTTCTAGATTTTTATCAAAGTTGATTGATGCTTTCCAAATTGCCGCAAAAGCGTTAAAATTCTGCTTAATTAAAATAAAAATAAAAATTCAAAATAATCCTTTAGAGGATAACATCTCAAAAATAACAGTTGAATGGCTGTTAGCAAAGGTAAACCATGTCCGCTTTTTATTATTTTTAGTTAAGGCGGCTGCTGAAATTGTTGGCTTCTTGATCTCAATTTGTGTGTTGAGTGTGCTCTTTTATTTGGTTTCTTGTAAAATAAATTATCATCTTATTTTGAAGAGCTATGGCCGAAAAACCATAAATTTTGTATTTATATTGAATCAATAAAATTGAAAAATTTATTCTTCCATTACGTATGTGTATCAGACATGACTACTGGTCAGTATTCAGCTATCATAACTTGTAAGTCCCTACTCAGTATATTATACCGTCCTGAAATTTTATCATCCGCTTCAGAAACATCTTGTTGCAAAAAAAATTTAATTTCCTCCATGTTCTAATAAAAATGAAGGAAAAAAAAAAGAGAATTCTCCTAGTTACCAATAATCAATTTCTGGGATAAGTGAAGGAAGAAAAAATTCTCAATAACTTTATTTCTCTCATCTAAGTTGGGTTGAAATTGTTTATTTTATATAATTACCCTCTCCAATTTTATTTATCGTTTCAAAAAAAAAATTTCACTCAACTAATTAATTTGTAGGTAATTGAGAATGATATTTCTTTGAACAAATCCATTAAACAGAAGTTGTTATTTATTCTATTAAATAGGTAAACTTCATTTATGAATAGAATTTAGACAATAATCGAATAATAATGCAGAGGTAAAATTTGATATTTGTAAGCATCACTATATAAAACTGGCTTTTTTCATTGTGATATTTTATGCCGTAAAAACATAAATGAAAAAGTAGTCAAGTAAAAACTCCATTATTACCCTTGATATAATGAAAATCATTTTCGACTGTTCCGAATCAATTTGGAAATCTCTCACTTTACTAACCAAAATTAATTCAATCTCTTTTTGGTTTATGAGTTGAGAAATAGTATATTACGCAACATGGGAGGAAAGTGAGCAATTCCTAATGAGTGCTATATTTTCTGGCATTAGCCGCAGGTTATTAATTGCTTACTCCAACTAAGTTGTATGCCGTATTTTATGCAACAAGTTTACAAATGCTGTATTTGAGAGTGGAGGAATACAACAGGGAAAATGAGTGAAAAAATCAAAGAACAGAAGAAAAAAAGATGGAAAGATGACAAAAAAAAGGAAAAATAAGAATGGAAATGGGCAAAAATTGCAAACGAATACAGAAAAATTAAATTTAAAACCTCCTCCCACTCCCACCAAGAACTTAAAGAAAATTATCATTTGCAAATTATGCTGAAACAGAACATCAACGAAACTGAAAAAAAACTGACTGATGCAAACAATTAAAAGAAACTTATATCTGCTTGGCAACCAGTTTTCATAACCTAGTTGGTTAAATTTTTGCCTTCTAAATTTAGGGTCAAGAGGTTGAATCCTTATCTTTACAGGTAGAATTTTTAAGAAAAAAAAAGAAGAAATTAATCGTTTAAATTAGGCTGGCTTATTAAATCATTGAATGGTGTGGTTTCTAAGGAACTATAAAGCGTGAGAAAATGGACTGAGGTGTAATATCAAATAAGGAGTGAGAAAACAAAATCAGTGGTGAAAAAAAGTGAAAGAGTGAGAAAAAGAAATGAAGGAGTATGCAAGGTGGGTGGGAAGTAAGAGGGAGAAATTGGAAACTTTCATAAAGTCTTAGATACTTCAAAAATAAATAATTTTTTTTTGCAGCATCAATCCAAAAAGTACGTTTTTTGTGTTCATTTACTAAACAAAGAGTAAGAAATTTTAATAGGATGTGAGAAAATATGATTTTGCACCCACTTGTAAGTTGACTTTCTTGTAGAGCCAAATTTTTTGTTAAATAGTCAATTTTTTTTCTTTTCGTTGAAAGAAGCAAAACAAAACCGATTCTATTATTAATTTATGACCTTATTCTGTTTAGTAAAATTTTTTTTTTTGTAGGTACATATTTAATTTTTTTGGTAGTTGGTGATTATGGAATACCTTGTTGTGAAGAAGTATTCTCAACAAGATAGAAGCCAACAGCTATTTGCATGTTCTGCCACTTTGTACTTTATGTACGGGGAAGCAAAAACCTGGGCAAACATTGGCAATTTTGTAGCCAGTCTCGTGAATTTATATCGGTAATCCCCATAGTGGTGATGATTGTTTTTCTTTTTTTTTTAAATAAAATTATAATTTATTTCTAGAAAAATTAATTGTTTTTTCATCTAAAACTTTTTTGTGAAGAGAGGTGTGGAGTAGGGAGGGTTGATAATGAGTGTCATAATTTTTTGTTTCAAAAAAGGAAAGTTAACTTATTGATTTATTTCTCAGTTGAAAAAGAAATTGTCACCTATTATTTTTTTTTATTTTTTTTTATTGGGGTAAGGGAAGATGAGTATTGTAAAAAATAATGTGTCATTGATACTGGTATGATATATAAAATCACACTCATACCAAAATCACCTACTATTTGCGCTCGTATCGCCAGTAAGAAATTACATTGAAATTAAAGATAGAAGTGGTGGGATGGTGATTAACCTGACCTTCGTTGCAGGAAGTTTCTGCCATCAAAAACGAATTGTCTGGAAATGAAAATTTATTACAAAATCAAATAATTAAATATGGTTCTTCTTCTCTTTGGTTTTAGTGAAATTTTAAGACCGTTACGGGAAAAGTTTAATTCGTGTCAGAAGATTTTACGAGTATTTACGTATACCATATGTATTAAATTTTGTGGCGACTGTTGAGTGACGTTGCTTTTATCGTTTCGGTGTCTTCATTTGTTGTATTATCAAAAATGATCTTACCTAACTTGATTATCTTACTAATTACAAAACATTTGAAAATTTACGGAATGAATTTTATTAATTTAAGGAGTGTAAACCGTTATTTCAATCGTATTTTCGTTTTTTCCATTGAAGATTCTGTACCTACTACGTGCATAAATTTCACCTATGACTTAGGTATGTGCGTTTCAAATTCAAAACAGAAAATAGGCTATTATGTTTTAATTTTTTTTAATTTTTTTTTAATTTTTTTTTTTTTGTGTAGTCTGAGTAATTATTTTTGATTCAAATCTCTTCATCTAACGGTTCCCATAAAAAGTTTAAGTTATTGTAGTATTCGTATTTTGCGAAGAAAAATGAAAAAAATTAATGAATAAGAACTTCCTGCGTGGTGAGTGAGGAGATTCTGTCAAAAATTGTATTGTATGACATTTTCATTCCTAGCTATGTCTCAAAACTTTTTCCATTTTTTTCCCTTCATCATCTCTCGTTTCACTTTTTAACGTTTTTTTTTTTTTTTTTTTTAACCCACGATGGGAAAAATAAATAATGAAAATAATTGAAAATAAGTTCATACCTAACTGTTCGTCGAAAATACCTCCAAAATTGTTTGTTTCTCTCATTAAAATTATTTAAAATTTCAAACATTATTTATGCAACTATTTCATTAATGCTTTGAGTTAATGGTAGCTATAAAAAAATATTATCTGAAATAGTTAAGTATCATCGTTTTAATACCCTCTCTCCAAAAAGTCTGAAGTATAATTCGATAAAATTTCTAATTAAATCCGGCAGTATTTTAAATATTCTCAGATTACGACTTATGAAAGTTTTCAAACCGATTATATGTTAAGGGTAGTGACGATAAAGTGGGATATTTTCCACTACAATACCTATTTCTTCGCATTTTGACTTTTAAGATTTTCTCTTTTTTTTTTTTACTTTTGCTCTTTCTCCTCTTATTTCCTTAAGTAGCACTAGCCGATAATAACCAAAACCGTAGAAAACCTGTAAATTGATTTAGAAAGTCGTCTTTTCTTCATTTTATTTTAACGGACATGGATAAAATTAAAATCTATTATAAGTCAATAGAAAATTCAATTTCTCTCTCTTAAATTTTTCCTTCGGCATATTTTTCTCTTAATGCTGTAATTTTGGTGATATTCTCTAAAATGTTCTTAAAGAGAATCAAAAAATCATTTTTTCCGTCCTGGGTTATAAGTTTATAACAAGACCTTCAAGTCATCTGTCTGCGGTAAAAGTTATATTCTTGTTGAATCTCTCTGTTTTACCTAATTTGTACCCCCAAAATTGCGATGAG
This sequence comes from Ericerus pela, assembly GCA_011428145.1. Taxonomy (NCBI): domain Eukaryota; kingdom Metazoa; phylum Arthropoda; class Insecta; order Hemiptera; family Coccidae; genus Ericerus; species Ericerus pela. The sequence goes on from WOFM01000380.1 coordinate 540,509, forward strand.
GTATCTCGAAATATGATGCAAAATCTTAATCAGGTTTTTTATGAACTTGGGCAAAATTTAGATTAAAAAGGTTCTAAAACAATTCAAAACTCTAGTTCAAATGGCCGAATACTGAAGCTAGCAGCTAAACAGAAATGTTATTCTAGCTGCGAAGCCAGGGTTATCTGCATTAATATCAATTTCTTTTGAAACGCCAGCTACCGGTTTAGCATCAGTTTTCAACTAAGACATTATGTTTCTATCTTAACAAGGTTATGTTTGAAAATCCAAGGCATAGCATTATCACCTTGATTTTCTTCTAATTTAAACTGAAAGAATATTTAAACAGTAAGGTAATCAACAGATTATTTGCGTATTCTGCCCCTTCATATGTACACACATATGGGTAGGCCAAAACCTGGGCAAACGCTGGTGATTTTAGAGCCAGTTTTGACGGTTTATATAGGGGCTTATTTACACACACACACATACACACATACAAAGTAAATACGTACGTCAGTGTATAAGAGTGGTTCGTCATTTTTTGTAGAAATAAAAAATGGAGAACTGGTTTGTGTAACGAATTGTGACATATTGTATTTGTTTGATCAGTCACAATTTGGTTTTCGTACATTAATTGCAAGTACATACTAGTAATTACGTTTGAATGTAATCAGTGCATTGGTTTAACGTCATAGAGACGAATCATACTTATTATGTACCTAAGTTACATATGAATTTGAGTTTTTGCTTCCAAAATTTTCCTTGAGTTATGAAACGAAAACCGTACCTGCCCACGCCCTTTCCTGGGTCGTTTTATGAGATCAATTTTAACAAGCAGATTTTTATAGAAAACTTGTTTAGAAAACAACAACAAAACGGTTTTCCATAATTGATTTTTGGAAATTTAGTGGATCTAAAATACGGAATTTCTCTACAATAGTACAGTAATTTGAAATAGATATTGACTCCACACTATTTTAATATTTAACCAAATTTCTTAAAAACTGTCTTCATGGTTCATGCTCTGGGGCGATTGGAAGGGTCAACAGGTCATGAATTAATCCTACCAATTTAGGTTGAGCTTGATAAAATTGTTATACCTACAGTAAGTAATTGAGTATTTTAATAATTTGAAGGTGCCTTTTTGAAAACATTCAGAGTTTTTATTTTATTTAAAATCTTCGAAACAGAATCTATGTACCTATTTACTTAATTCTTGTGGCTTTCCGTGCTTTCGTCATATTCGTATGTGCTCTTGTTAGAAGTTAAGAGTGAAAGCCGAACACAAAAATAAGATGTAGTTGTAGCTGTAGTTGAAACTGTAAGCGTAACTTTAAAAACCATCCCTGGCTGAAGTTTGAAGCTAACGTTATTGCTCATTTCCACGCAAGTTTTAAACAGAAGTTTGAAGTTATAAGGAAAAATACCTTCCTACGGTGATTTATTTCATTATTTCACGATTCCGTAGCATGTAAGCCGTGTTTATATGTTACGAGCTCTATTTTTTAGTTATTTTTTGATGATTTATTTAGAGGATACCAGAGAGGGACTTTTTGGTGTATCCATACCGACCACATGTGCGGAAGATAATATTTCTCGTGGTAGGAGTTTCATGCATCAAAGTTAGGGCTATACTTTCGAAAGATGTACTTTTTAAAACCAACTTTAGAAAAAATCATTTCCCTTCGATACTTTACGTGTCTTGTCAATCTCTCAAAATGAGTTTTACACCAAAGTTCTTTGTTGTAGGTAAACGGTCACGTGCTTCAAGGACGATGTCATCTAAACGCATCCGCCATTATTAAAGGCTTACCGGGACCACTATTTAAAATTATCGTTCTCAGGTGAGTGCCTTATTTTTTCTCCATCCTTTCTCGCGTGTTTCGACTTTCAAATGAAAAATTAATAGACGATTGACCTAGATCTAAACTATTTCTCAGCTCTTGGTATGCGTCAAATTTTTGTGAAATTTGCCCCGTAACTGCAGTTTGTCGATTTTGTAATGAACTTTATTTATTCGCAAATGAAGCACGTCGAATGAGTTGAAAATAACCTAGAAGTGGGGATTAAGTATCTTTTAAAGAAGAGTTTTGGGAGAAAAAGGAAAAAAACAGCGTAAAACGAACATTTCGTAAACGTTTAAATGAAACCATAATTATAGGTATTTAGGAAAATTACCATATTGCTATAATAAACTGAAAAGTGTTTCGTAAAAGTCGCCATTTTTCGACTAATGGAAATTGAATGAATGAGTGAAAGAACAGAAAAAAGAAAACGAAATGTGTCCTTTTCTTTGTTTTAATTGTTTCAAAAATGTAACTGTGCATAGATAAAAGTTCTAGTTTCTCAAGTAATTTTATGAATTCCTAATGAACGTTCACACGCTACTAATTCGTTGTCTAGTATAATTATGTCATAGCGGCGTGAGAAGCTAATGCGGGAAATAAGTCATCGAAACTTGGAACTTTATTACATTCTGATTATCTTTTCTTCGTTTCTTTTTTTTTTTTCATTTATTTTTAGGAAACCCTAAATGAATTTAGAAATTTTGCTCATTTATGTCGGTGCGTGAATGTGAAGTGAATCTCTTTGAATGGAGATTCCTTCAGCTGTATTTTGGTTATGTTTTGCCCAAATGAAAAATTAATTGTTTTTTTATGAATTCAGGTTAAATGCTCCATAAAAGTTTTTAAATAATAAATAATTAATTCTTCTTTTCTACTTCAGTTTTGATGATGATAGGCTTTACAGTACGCCTGGTAGGAGCGATTTTGTTCCATTTTTGGCCGATTAATGGCTCTAAAAGGAGTAATTTTTAAGCTATTGTCACAAAATTTTTTACAGGTATTAATTTGAAGCGTGGTCTAACATGCCTCCAAAGTTGGTTCCTATTAGTATTGTGGTTCATTCCCTGGGGCTCTTGAAGGCGCCAATTTTTCATATTATCTCAACAAAAGTTGCAATTCTCTTTAAATTGTCTTGAAATTTTGTATAAACAGTACCTCTCATACAAGGACCAGACCTACCAATTTTGGTTTTAATTAGTCAATTTGTTCCCAACTTATTAGCTATTCAGTGTGATTTTCTTTCTTTTACCCTTCTCATAAGCACTCGTTTAACTTAATAACGACTCGATCTCAGCAAAAAGTCAATTTTCGTTTCATTTTTACTTGACTTATTTAATGAGTTTTTCAATTAATTGGTAAGATATTTTTATGTATCTTGAAGAATTAAAATCTTTCCTCGAACTTTACAAAGCTAAGAACAATTTTTGAAACGAATCACCAGCTTCTCTGACCGTTTTATGACTAGGTACTTACTCCATCGGTACCTTACAATAATAATTTTCTCAGTTTTTAATGTACATTATTTTGAAACTCCTTCTATTTTATATTCTGTCTGCGCTAAGAAGTGGATCACATTATAATCAACCATAAACATTTCGGTTGTTTGAGCGTAAAACAAAAGGTATTTGTCCACTTAATAATTTATTGTTCAATAGTATAAGCATCAATTAAAGTTATTTTCGTGCAGTAGGTAAACAAAAAACATGGTTGTGCCGGCAAGTGTAGTTATGGTTTATGACGTCACGCACTTCTCACCGTGGTCGGAATATAGAAAAGTTTATTTTTGGCTTAAAATTGACATTAAAAGGAATGGTGTCCAGACATTTTGTATGGTGGTACTTAATAAATGCACAGCTCGGACACTTTATATGGTTCCTCGGCATTTAGCTACTTTTCCCAATTATTTTCTGAATAAACAGCCTACTTACATATTTGGACAAGTTGTTTAATCAATGAAAAAGGCATTTCTCTGTGCCTTCATCGTATGATGAGAGAAGAGAGGTAGAGTAAACTCAACATTCAACCCCTGATTTATGTATTTCATATACTTACGTCCGGCTAGCTGTACCATGTATCCGGAATAAAATTTTGTTACTTCCTTGACCTGTTGCTACTCCCTACCAGCTACCATTCGATTTGTTCAGATCTTTCACTTTTAACAACAGAAGGACTATTGACTGTGAAAAGTGTCCGGGAAGTTGAAATCAAGTCAAATATCGTAACGAAGAAGTGACACCTTTATGTCGTCACATATGACTCATATTCTATTTACTTTACATTAGTCACTGCAATTATTTATGTTACTTTCTGTTTAAGAATCCCTCTGCTCCTACGAATGGCATGAATTTCCATTTCTTTCTCTTAACTTTAGAATACTGTATTGCAATATTTCTCAGAGTGCGAATTGCGTCTTCTGAGGGGAGAGGGAGGGTTGCGTGAATCAAAGATTTTACCAAATGAAACAAAAAATTATTCTTATAGTGAAAACCTGCTTAAAAAATTTATTTCCGTTCTTCGAATTACTAGAGTCTTATATTTACTCAAGTATGGCATAAGGGACTTTCGAACTAAAACTTTGTTCACAGAATCAACGGCTTCTAAAACTGAAAGAAACACTGCTCTAAAGGATATTATTTGGATCAGTAAGTTGCTGTCTTATTCAATAGTTTAAATTTTAATATTTACGAAGTTTGTGAGTGTTTCCTACGGTTTTCTCAATTCAGACTTACTTAATAGGAATTGATATTTTCAAATTTTTTTAAAATAGGATTCTCATAATATTTTCCAATAATTAACTTATGAAACTCGAACAAGGTTTTTTCTTTTTAATTAAGAAAATTTTGAATTTATTTTGGCAAATACCTAAATAATGTAAGACAGTATATGATATGTACACGTTTTTATTCGTAAGCTATGGAATAATGCTCTTGATACATAATTTATAAAATTTCTATGAATTACTGAAAAATAAAATTTAAATATAGCTTATTAACATATTTTCTTAAAATAGATAGGCTATATTCTTTGATAATTCGGTGATTCGATAAAATTTCGAAACCTTTTATGATTGGCTTTTAAAAATCGGCCCTGGTATCGACAAGATTTTTGATGTTTATGTACATTTACAATTTGGATATAAAAAAATTTTGCGTTATCTAATGTATTATTAGGAGGTGTTAAGTCCTCTAGTTAGGTGCTTTTAAACCTTCATAGGGATATCACAATGACCAGGAGTGGTCCTGTTTCTTAATGTAGGTATTGATGTTTAAACACATGTCACAAAAATTTGTGCGACAATGGTCCAAATTTAGCACCGATTGTATAATTATAAAATCCGTAACCAGGACAGGGGTGCAGGATGGGTAGATATACAAAAAGAGTTATTGCCAAAAATTCTGTGAGTAAGTTTTTTATGAAAATGCACTTACTAAAATTAATTTTGAGAAACAACTTAGGGGTGGGCACAAGTATGTTTAGTCACACAATCTTCGAACCAGATGTTGATTATGTACTATTTTAACTTTCTACCCAACACATCTGAATCTGCAGTTTCTAATCTGATGTTACCAGAAGAGTTGACGGCTTTTATTTTATTCATATGTTCTGTTGTCCTCTAAAGTAATATTAATTTGTGATGTGGAAACGAAAAAAAACGTATATACTTTTTCTTGCTAAGTTTTTTCCGTAGGAGATTTTTGTATTATTATTTTTATTTCAAAGAATTTTCAAGAATGATCAAAAACTATTTTTTCACCTCTCTTTTTTATGAATTTGACCTTTGAAACATCAATTTAAAAATAATTTTTCTAGTTTTTTATTTTTTGTTTATAAATTTGGAGAGAAATAGGAAACTGGAACATAAAGCTCAACAATTCAGTACATAGGTGTCTCAAACTGGCACAGTCTTTGTCAAATTGGACGTATGATAAGTCTAGGTTTAAATCAACTGAATATGGTGACTGACAGCATAAGAGTGAATTCTACTCTATTATTCTAATTATAGAAACCACTTAAATTCTCACATTTTTCGGTTCCAGGGTGTCCAAAGAATGGTTCAGTCCAAAAATGGGCAATAAACTTATGTCTAAAAATCTCAAGAAATATATTAATCTGTAATAAATAAAAAGTTTGTCCTATATCACTGAAACCATTGAAAAATGTTCTCAACCATACAGTACTTTATAGTATAATATGAAAAGTTGATTTCAATTTGCTTTTTATGGCAATAAGGCTGAAGTATAAAAATAGACCATAGACTTAATTAACTTGGTCTCTCAAAAAGCATATCTGTTGATATATTAATTAGTAATATTTGAAAAATTAAACCTAACCTCCAGGCTTCATTGAACTTCTGTCTCTGATACTCTGAGATTACAACCATAGACTTGAATTTGGAGAAACACATTCAATGATACATTATTCAATAATATTTTAAAAATTAGACTTGACCTCCAGGCTCCATTGAACTAAAACCCCTCAAGAATTTAGGATTACAATAAAATTTTCAAAAGTTTAATCTCCAAGCTACATTAGTTCATTGAGCAAATGTCCCTCTGAATCTGAGGCTACATTCATTCACAACATTAATAACTTTCATAAGTAATGACTGCATGATGATGATTGTGAAGCAAAATTAATTGCCAGGACTAAACAAAATTGCCATCCTGTAACTTGAACAAAAATTAATGATAAACTCCTAACGTCTGGGCTCCCTTGAACTTCCATCCTTTAGAATCTGAAATTACGTACATTAGTAACTTTCATAACTGATGACTGATGACTGACAATGATGAAACAAAATTAATTGTAAGGACTAATCATTAAACTGAATAAGCCACGCAGTAAGAAAAACACGTCATAATATTCATAATTATTCACACCAAATCACAACTCAGTTAAAAATATGTTTCTCATGTATGAAATTATTATATGGGCAACACTGATTGAAACTTGAGTTTGAAAAACGTGCAGCCTATACTCGATTTACTTTAAGAATGACATCACATCATCTACAGTGTAAGCAAATGGGAAAGGAAAAAACAATAATTTACAGATATGTGGCCGATTAAGTTGTAGATTTTCAGTTTCAGTGGTGTATTAATTGCGTTCAAGTTTGCTGATATGTGTAACTACCTTATTGACATCATGTTGTTCTTAAAGTGAGTAGCGTATACATGGATTAGCGTACCATGAGTGAAACTAAAATCTTTAAAGTCACACTTGCTTTTATTTTAATGATGGTGATTCCTCTTTTGATTATTTTGCTGCGTTGAGAAAATTTTTTTCATCAAAAAACTGGATGAAGGCGATAAAATTTTCTTGGTCTAATGAAAATTTTAATGTCTATGAAAAAAAAAAGAAAAAAAAAAGAGATCAAAATAAAAAGATTCTTAGTTTTTTCTGGCTTTTGGGAAAACGGTGAAAAAATTGTTAGCAAGCGATCAGCCTTGTAGAAAATCCCTCTAATTGAATTGTCCAAAATTATAATGGAAAAGAAAAAAAAATTCCTGTTCTCTATGTACAATAAGAATTTGTGACATAAAATTTGTATGACTGGATGATGTAGTTGTTTTTTTTTTCACCCTTTCGGTGCATGACGTATTAAACTGAATTAGATCGACGTAAAGGTATATCAACCCACTTTGGCATTATTCGTAAATCGTGTAGTCATGCGTGTAATAATATTCAGTTTCTCTTGTGTATACGAATGACTTTTGATATCTTCAGAATTTTACATGGTACATATAGAGATGAAAAAAACCCGGAAAAAAACTGAGAATGAGGAAGAGACAGGTAGAAATCATTCTCTGCTGTCAACTATCATCGATGTGCCAGCCTCAACATTGAGCCTATTTTACAAATGAGATTACTTTTTTTTTTTTTGAATTTTAAGTGGATTAGTTGCATGGACGATGAAAAATGAAGTTTTTTGCTTTTCCGGCTGCGAATTCAGTACTTAAGTATGGCATAATTGTTCGCTTTTTTCGGATGCGAAAGGCGTAGTGACATTTAGCCGGCGGTCATTTAATAATAAAAATTTTTTATGTTGGCGAAAATTAGAAAACGGAAGAAAACTTTATGCCATAATTACGTGCCTCTTCCTTTTCTTTTTTTTCCCGGTTTATTTCCTTCATCGTACATATTTCACAATAATGAACTTCTACATGCGAAAATTACACGTCGTCACGATTTGTTTGCTGCTCGAACGTTCGTATTATATTTTTCAAAAAATCATCTTTCAAGACTTTTTTGGTATTTTTCTTTCCCAAAACTTTTTGTTTTTTGTTTTCTTTCTTCATAACCGTTTTCAATTTGATGATTTTATTTCTCACGAACCCTTGAATGTTTTCCTCCTTTTGGAGACGTTTTTCTTCGCTAGATTGCTGTATATTTGTGCTGTCGTGTTCTTCTTGTGTGATTATCTGTTGTGGAAAATAATATGACCACGTACTTTTTATTTCACTTGAAACACAAAATAAAAAAACAATAGAAAAAGAATTTTTAATGCTCTGAAGTGTCACAAAATTTGTATCGCTGGAAGTTAACGATAAAAAAGCGACAGAAGTTGTCGTCAGTGTTTTAATGCTTGAATAAAATTAGAAGTGCGACGGTTTATGAAGAATACATTTTCACATTATGTTTTTCAAAACTCCTCTTTACTCTTGTCTGAATCATGTGGTACAGCGAATTGTGCTTTCTCGAACTAACAAATTATGCATAACCTGGGTTGAGATTTGAAAGGGATGCAATAAATTACGTATTTTGAGTTACATCTCAGTTTTCGTTTACCTGTTGTTGTGTTTCTGAACTGTTGTTGGTAAAGGTATATCATAGAAGGTTAAATCACGCAGACATGGCTTTCTACAAAGCTGGTTACATTAAATAAAGGTCTAGCTACTCTCTTTTATCGAAGCTACTTGATCGAAAATATAGCTTTTATGCATCCGTAGTGTTCTAAAATGATGAAGAGCAATTCATAAATCAATTTTTTTTAAATTCTCAATTTGAAAGAAAGCTACATGAGTCGTCTTTTATATTTGGACCCGTAAATTTCAACTTTTCAACGAAGTTTGTTATTGAGACCGATGAGGAAATAATAGAATACGTAGCAGATCGAGAAGTTTTGTTGTGTTGATGCGTGAATTCAAATTTTGAATCAATTTTCCGGACAAATAACAAAATCACAGTGTATCTAAAGTATGGGGGAGAGAAGAAATTTTTTATAGATAATTCAACCGATTCTAACGTATTAACTATTGTTTTGTAATTAGGGATGTTAATAGCTGCTAAAAATTAGACAAAATGTGTTATTTTCTAATAAACGGGTGAATCATTTTTATCAATTTTTATTTCACGACCAAAGAGCAAAGCAGATCTACGTTCGAGTGCACATGGAATGTTTTTAGATAACAATTTCATCACAGTTATTTTAATTTTGTCAGTTTTGTTGCTTATATCTTTGATTTCTGATTTCTTCCGCTATGAGAAGCTAAGAAGGGTGTCAAGAGGGGGCTTTGTTCGCCAGCCAAATACTCAGCCTCACTTAGAAATTTTACAATATTTCTGGCGTTCAATATACCAAGAAAATGCTAAGTTTGAACTTAAAAGTAGTTTTGGACCAGTTTTGTCAAAAGTTAGTTTTCAGTTTTACCCCACGGTTTTAGTTCTGTCGACTGAGTGCTTAGAAACAATGAAATAATTAAGCATCCCAGTGATGTGCTTATATGCGCGGTGTACGGAGTATTCTCTCAAAACATTGATGAAAACTTGAGGGTATATGCAGTATACTCCCTCAATATTGCTCTAAAAAGCATTCACTTGGTAATCTTATGCTTAGCTATTTGTATTTGGTTTAAATTATCTGATTATCCATCGAAAAATACTCATTTCTCTTCTCCATTAGTAGCTTTTCTTATTAGCCAAAGAAATGACTTCATTCTAAGAGCTATATGCTAAACTATAGGCTGTATTTTTAGTCGATCCATAAGTGAAAAAAAAACCACTCAAGTGATTTTTTATTCGTGGTTTCAGTACTTAAGTATGGGGAGAAAGTTACTGAAGTGCTTTCTATTAGGAAAGAAAACCATGTCCAGAAGACTCTCATTGTGGAAAGCAACAAAAACTGTGGGTAGAAAAATAAATTTTTCAGAAGTTTGTTCATGTGAAATCTTAATGCCGTGTCGATAAAAGCTTAAAAAAATACTTTTTTGTTTTTAGTAGAAGGGCCAACAAGAAAGTGAGTATACTCTCGAAAAATTTCATGAGCACATCTCTGAAATATCCTGTAGATTAACTCTGATGCGAATCAGACAATCCTGTGTCTACCATTGCACTAACAACTAATGACATAGGTAGTCGGAACTCCGAAGTTAATAGAAGTTTACCCATGCTTTTTTGAAGTTTTTTATCGTTAGTTATAAACTACGTTCGGGTTGTAACTGAAAAGTGGTGACATTTCAACGATCTATAGCAACGTTATCGGATTTGTTTAAAATCGATTTTTCCCTTTATTTTCCAAACAAAAAAGATTAAAATAAATTAATAGGTACCTACGTAGAAATGATTAAGGTAATGGAAAAAATTTTTGTTTGAAAAGTAGCACTTTTTTTCCAATTTAAATTTACTTATTTTCAAGTGCTGAATTTATTTTTTGATCGAGTTACTTGCATCGATTACCACAATAAAGGGTGTCGGATGAAATGTCAGCAATATTTTGCAAATAAGTTGTGATTGACGAGAAAAATTAAAAAAAAAAAAAAAAACTTTTGAAAAACAGGTTATGCAACTTTTTTTACATGAGTGAGTTGGTCGAAATGACAATGTTAAAAAAGACAATGACGATTTGATCGTCCACTCGATATGCAAGCACTTACACACAAGTGTGTAAAATGTTGCCTAACCTTCTTTTTGAAGGGGATATTCGTAAAGATAGCTTTGTGTATCTACAATTCCTATAATAAAATGATATAGAATGTGGAACAGTGAAATTTGTTGAAAAATTGTTTAAAAATTGAAATGTTTACAGCTCCTTCGCTATGAAGCACGGTGAAAACGTTGACTTAACATTTTTTACTTGTCTCATCACATACTATCTACCAGCAAAATATTGCCGACATTTCACCAGACACTTGTATATATTTCCGGAAAAAAAAATTGGAAAAACAAAACTAGGATTCTTAATTGTCCTCACTAATCTCATCTCTGTAGTTTCTAGAGGAAGTTTTTTTTTCTTGTCACTGAGTAACTGTAGGTTATTTTTAATTATTTTTTTCGATTTTTTTCTGCACCTTTTGTAGTTGTCTCGAGTTGCATTTGGTGCTTTCTTTCATCGTTAATTTCCAATTGTTTTGATCGCAGTAGATCTAACTACGAAGATACAAGCTACGTAGGGCTTTGCAATATTGCTGTTAATTCATGTCATTACAAATATATTTTCTTAAGATGAATAAACTATGGAATTATTTCCATTTGCTTTCCCAAAGATTGAATGGTAGACTCCATGAGGCAGTTGGTTGATGCTATTACCTTTCTTTGTGTCTTTAAAGTAATAAGTGACCTGTTTCTTTTCTTTCTCAGTATGGCAGACCTTTATTTTATTACTTCGAATAAGACATTGGCTGTAACCCCAATCATCTTCAGCTCTAGTAGTTATCACAAGAAAAAAAAGAAATGAAATCAGTTGTCGACTCGTGTCGACGTAATTTAACTATCGTCTAACAATAAACAGACTGCACATATTTGCGTATCGGTTGCGCATTAAATTATCTTCTTTTTATTATGACATATGAAACAGGTGCATTCACACCTGCCGAATATTCTGTTCGATAGTACATCTAGCAGTTGTGAAGCTTTTAATGCAGTTCTCTTGCACGTGTACCTTCCTGAATGAATTTTTGTCCAATCTTGCAAAACTATACATTTACCACCTAACACACCTGGTCGATTTAAAAATAAAAAGTGCACCTCGAAATCGTTTACCAATCGGGAAACTTGTTCGATTTCTCAAGGTAGTCATTTTGTGCGGCAATATTCATAGATGAATACTGGAAGTTATTTACCCAGACATGCAAGAAACGTTAATTTAATACTTTTTGTGTCTGTCGAGAATCGGTGGAAAAATTCACATTTGAAAACAATTCAGTATCACAATCAACACTCGTAGGTACATCTAGATCGCAGAATAAATTCTACTCGAGGGACTGCACGTTGACCACAGTAAATCATTGAATATCTGTTTCTTATTAGGTACTTGATGAACACGAAATTATGGAAGTCATTATTTGCTTAGTTAAATTACTAATATTTTTTTCTGTACGTTCACTCTCTCTTTTTTTTATGAAACTAACAAAATAGTTCTTTCATTCGTTGTATGTTTTATTCCCTTCATGTTTGTCCGCAGAACAGTAAGTGCCATTGCATTTATAATATACTATAACTGTCACCCGCGGGCTCCGCCTCCGCGTAGCAGTTTAATTTGAGATTTATAATCCTCCTAAGAGATGACCCAAGTGAGAAAGAGAGAGTCACAGAGAGAAAGAGTTTTTTTTTTTTAAATATTTTTCTCCTTTTTTCTTTTTGTTTTTCAGTTTACAAACAATAAAGAAGTGAGAGACATACTTAAAGGAAAATTTAGAAATTTTGCCCTCAAGAAAGTTGCAGACTTTCCTAGAAATCCTGGTTGAATTGTTCAAAATACGATGAAAAAGGGTTGAGGACAAACATGTAGGTAATGCTCCGCGTAAAAGAAGTAAGATTTTCACGTGAAGAAATGAGTGGAAAATTTCCTCGATATGTCGTTATTTCGTTAAGACGTGGGAAACCGGAAAATTGCAGCTGCGTGTACAGGATTCTCTTAAGGGATGAGATTAAGTGAAAAAAATCTCTCCCCTTACCACTGAAAAATAGGGTCCATGTTATATTTGATTTTTCTGCTCCGCTAATCGTCATTTTTTGTCAAGAAATAAAAAAAAACTATATTGGTCTCGCTCTGTGAAAAAAAAAAAAAATCCAAAGAAGGGATTGATTTCCTGATTATTCCTTGTCTTCGTCTTTGTACAATTAAAACCGGGAACTGTGATTCCCGAGCTGCTTCGGATGGCGCATCTCTTGCCCATCTTTGAAAATCTTTGCGTCCCCTACTCTCACATTATCCCTCTGATTCCTTCTTCATTTCAAAATATCACAGTTTTCTTTAATACTACAAATCGTAATATGCATAGTTATGTTAAATATCCGTTTGCGTCTCCGTTAGGATCACTGACTCAGAGCGTCAAGTGATATAACTCCTTATTTGCCTGGTTCAAGACAAACGGATGTTTGTTTCACTCAACGTGCTCATGTATAGATTTTAAGGCAAAAGACATGAAGGGAGGAGGATACCATTGGATTTTCCACACAAAAATTTCACAAATAATGTTCTTTACTCACATCCAATGTCTAGGAAAGAAATATATTAAGCTAGTAAATGATGCTGCCCTATTAAAAATGAAATTTGCGTAGCATAACAGAAAATTTTCCACATTTCATGACATGAATTGATAAACAATTCATTGACTAAATTACTCTTATTCTCGATAGTGTTCTTTGCTCACATTCAGTGTTCAAGAAATAAATATTTTAAGTTTGTAAACGATGCTGCCCAATTAAAAATAAAAAAAAATCTGCTCAGCATTACAGCAACTTGAAACATTTCGTAACCTTCATGTTATTACTCTTATCCTTCATAAACATTAGGCCCTAGAAAATATATCTTCTGATGGGTCTGTCCTCAGTTGTGCTTGTATTGTCAAACTGTCCATCAGTGGATCACTGGATTGGTCGGGTTCATCTGGTGTGACTGAAGTCAAACCAAGTATCAGCGGACCACAATTCTTTCCAGCGGTGATAGGATTCGAATCTGAGATGCTCTGGTGTGAAGTCGAAACTCAAATCCTAACCGCTACGCCACGCGGACCGCTCAGTTCTCGAATAAACATTTGTATTATCTCAATAATTTAATATCTATTCGATTAACTCCCCCCTTTTACTGTGTGCACGAAAAATATGATAATTATATGATTATGATGACGATTATTAACGTAGGTACTATCAAATTAATGACGTCAACTTCGCACAAATCTGGTGTAGGTACATGCTGCGATTTTTGTCGTTGGTGTTCGTTACAATTTGAATATAAATAAATAAATGAAAGGACCTACACATCCTCATTTTCTGTATTATATACTTTTGTCGGGTAAGTTGATATCCTTGTTTTTCTTCGCAGAAGTACGTATACCCGTTGTACCGCATACACGATGACGACAACTGAGCCCATTAATTATTTGGTCGAAACTTCGGCTTCGGAGGGGTAGGCCATATGCGTAAGCTAGGAAAGGATTTACTCGGCGGCGACCTTTGGGGATTAATAATTTTTCGTTCGTGTACGACGATGAAAAAAGACGACTGCGAGCGTCGGGTCGGCGAAAACGGTGCTGTCAAAATGAAAGTTTAAAAAAATACCGTAGGATGATTTAGAATAAAGTTGCTGGCCACAAATTTTATACACGTGTGTATATGTGGCCGAAAACAGAAGCGTCAGCTATCTTTTCGTCGTGTCCAACCGTGTGTACCTTGAGACGGAAATGGAGGAGACTGCGGGGGACTGGGTGTGAGGAAAAGCTTTGGTACTTTCACGTGGTTTTTGTTTGTTAGAAACTCGGAAGTTATTGCACTTCGGTGGGGAGATAATAATTTACGTTTGTTAAAAAGTATGCCTTGCGGAGGGCGTCGTGAGAAGGCGTGAAGGCAGAGGAAGCTGGATAATTTGCGGAGTTATATTTTCCTTGTGGGAGTACTCTGCTACATGGTTGATGCATTAGAGAGACGCTGTTATCTGCGAAGAATTTGTAACACGAATACGTTACGTTTTTCGAGGGAAATTAAAGTACCTGCAGCTATCTTGTTGATTTTTGAGATGTGGGTGTCTTTGTGTCGAAATTCGTCATCTATCCTTTCGAAAAAAAAATGAGATGATTTCTAGATGAACGCAACTTCGTATAATTATTACGAATTTTTCAAAATATTCGCCCCGTCGTCGTACATTTAAAAATCGTTTTTTTGATGAATAATTGGATTGAAATCATTACGTCAGGACACGAAAATGGGGGTAGGACACCTAAGGGGAGAACCTCTCGGTAAGGCATAAATCGCCTAGTTTTTACCAGATTTATGGTGTAAAAATTTTTTTAATTATTTTGTTTCAAGTATCTGCAACAAAAATTCATCGTGAATTTACCATACCGAAAGGGGTTAAAGGTGCTAGGCTTGGTGTTGCCGAACTAAGCACGAACTGTTAAGTCTAAGATATTCGTAGGACTGGCGGACCTGAGGGTTGAGTCCCGAGATGGACGCTTAACGCCGTATCCAGGAGGATATTATGCTAAGCGATTCAAGGAAATGTGTTTCGAGCGAGGATGAAGCGACGAGTTTTTGTATAAAGGCTGATGAGCGCTCCATAATTTTCGATCTGTGCCTGGGTGCATATGCTAAACCACTAATTCTCATTATTTAGTTTACGCTTTCGTTGCCCATACTTTAACATTTTCATACCTCCGTATCCTCTCGTTACCTCATGATATTATCATTTTCTTTAATGAGAGCTGCATCTAAAAAATCTGCTCGTCATCGCACTGAATTGAGCCCTCCACGTTAGGAACCAATGCGTTATGCTGTGGGCACTAAAAAAATTTGTGTATATGCGTGAATTATTAGTGTAACTGGTTGACTAAATAGTTAATGGTGTAACTTAATAGCAGGAATTCTCGTGAAGTTCACATCTTCGCCCCTTATTTCCATCAAATTAGGAACCAATTTCTTTTCACTATGCCTAAGATAATTTTTTTACGATTTGAAACATATTCTTGAATCATTACTGTTTTTCCCCCTTTTTTTATGCCCCTACAAAATGACCATGACAACACCGTTTCTTTGATTCGTGAAAAATAACCTAGTCTAAATAAGCCTGATAGTACTGGTCTAATTGGGCCAGCAGTTTTTTAACTTCTAACTGGCCTAAACCTGTTTGGGCTCATTGTAATATCACTAAAATTTTTAAGTTAATTGAAATATCTTTATTTTCTTGATTGCCAGCTTCTTCCGAAGTGTCAACGGCGTTTAGAAATTGACAAATATTCCATTGCGCCTGCATATATGTTTCGTCTGAATTTTGTGTTCACGTTTTTGAGAAAACTATAATACACATAGGGCTGAAATTTTCACCAGAGAGATAGCCCTTATATGGGAGCGAGTCTAAAAGAAGTTTGTTGACTATTAGTTGAGTATTTCTGAAGAAAAATGGAAATTAAAAATTCCTTTAAAAGTGGTTTTTGATAAAACTATGAAAGTGATCAGGCTGAAATCTTCGCGATAGATTGCCCTTATGTTAATGTAAGTCTCTTAAAAATTTAATGCTTATTAGTTCAGTAGTTTTCAAGAAAACTGAAAAACAAGAAATTATTAGAGAAAGTTTTGTATTCGTCGTTTTGAGGAAACTACGAAAGAGATAGGGCTGAAATTTTCACAAAAGGCAGTCTTCATATAGTAGCAAGTTTGAAAGAAGTTTGGTGCCTATTGGTTCTTTAGTTTTGAAGAAATAACAAATTGGGTTTTCTAGCGATGCTGCTCAGGAGTTTTTTATTATTACATGTTTATTTCAAGTGAAGAATATGATAACAATCACTGAAAAATCACATTTGAAATAAAATTTTTTTTGGCCAGTTTTTACGAATTCCGGAGTAAAAAAAGATATGATTTGAACTTACTTCCTTCACTCTAATAATCCTTCCAAAGATGCATATCTAGTTCGGAATAATACTTTTGTGTGACCATTTAAGGTATTCATATGCAATGCTCATACTGTAAATAATGAGCATGGCTCGCTGGTCTATACTTTTCTTTTTCACATTGGCGTATGGTTGATCCGATTTAATGTCTGGAGATTTTACGAATCATTTTGGTTTCGACGATTTGCTTTTAAACTCTAAATTTCCAGGCTAGTTATATTTACATTATTAAATTATCGTATAGTTTTTGAAGAGAACAGTGGAAAGATATAGCAGTAAAACAAATATTTTCTGATGGTTGTACGAAAAACAGAAAAAATTATTTGCAAGAAACCAACAAGTTGGAACATTTTCATCATTTTTTCGAAACAAAATGAGGCCGTAAAACAAAATATTTTCATTTTGGAAAAATGCTTTTTATTTCGAAAAGAATGTTTATTGTACAATTTTTAATGAAAACTGGTTATATGCAAATGTTTTTCCTTGCAGCAATAATTGGAAAAATAATTTTAATTTCAGTTTTACTTTAAAAATTTATGGAGTAACTTTTGTAACAAAATGAAAATTTTCATTTCAAATCGTTGAAAAATTTTCTCAAAATTATCAAGTGTTTTTATTTGGAAATAAATAACATTTTTTTGGCGCTCAGTTTTTTTAATAATTGTCATAATGAACGTTTTTTGCTTTTAAAATACATATTCACGATTTTAAAAAAAAAAGTAGGTACATAAGTATTCTAATTAATGAAATTATTAGATATGATGTAATGAATTCTTCTTTATTACTAAATGTTTATACCTGTTGTTGGAAAAGAGAGAGAAAAAATTTGGGGAGTGAATATGCAATTTATTTGAGAAATTCAATGAGAAATGCAGTTTTCAGTTCACATAGACAGTTGATGACAGGAAAGTAGAACATGTTGAGTCGTTTGTCGTGAATAAGCTTGATAAGTAGTTTGAGAATTTAAAGTTTATCTTTTTCATTCTTTGTGATAAGCATTACACTGTACAGCTGTAAAAGTTTTGGTCTTTGAAAGAGACAGAAAAGAATACTCTTAGAAGCTGTAGGGATGTAGATCAAACGTTATAATAAAGCTGAAAACTATAAAGACTGAAAGAAGAATTTCGATAAAAAGAAAAGTAAAATATTTCATTTTTTACCATTACCTAATTTACAAAAGTTGAAAATTTTGAGTACAAACTCTAGCAATTGCTGATGAAGGTGAACAATATTTTGTCATTATATCTCCCTTTTTATCAAAAAATGTATTGAAACTGTTTTGTCCTTAATTTTATGGGTACCGTGGAAACCTCTTAATAAAAACATATTGGGCAGTATCCTTTTTATGCCTACCAAGCAGTGTTCCAATTAAACAATGCTGAGAGTTCAAATGAAAAAAAAAATTAATGGTGAATTTCAGTATTTGATTTCTGATACAGTTACATTAAAAACAGTTAAATTATTAAATAATTATATTATACATATCTACATATATTTATGGCAAATGAGAAAAAAAAACTGGAGGTTTTGTTTTTAAGAAGATAATAGGAGGTTCTTTTTCACAACCTAAACTGAAACTAATAGGCTCAAGACAACATGAAATTATGAAAGATTGGAAGAATAATTACAAAGACTAACATGTTATACTATCGCTAATGAACTGAAATAAGATTATCATCACTTTCGATTACAGTTTAAATGAAAATTTTTCATGTTTATGGACTTCTTTTGTCTCAATAAATGGATGCATTGTCCCCAATAAGCAGTCTGATTTCCTATAGTTTACATCATTTGTTTTAGGACTTTCCAGATTTGTCCCAATTAAGCTGTTGTCCCTTTATCTGGTGTCTCCTTTCTCGGGTATCGGGTATCCCCTATAAGTGGTTTCTCTTATATTATGAAAAATAAAATAAGTTTAAGTTAAAAACACATTTTTAAAAGATAGGCTGTTTTTTTTTTTTTGGCTTTAGCTTCTTGCAAAATAAATATTATTTCATTGTGGAAGGTTAACTGCAGTATTGGTATATTTTAAAATCACAGTAGTAAGTAGAATAAAAGCTTATAATAAATTCAAGAATTTCCTTCTTAAATTTTCTTCATGGGCAATTCTTGTTTCTGTGTTCATTCTCTATAGCAAAACATTCCCTACACTTATGTTCCAGTTTTACAAGGAGTTGTATAATGCGAATTCAACTAAATCCAAGTCATTTAAAACAACCTCTCTCCACATTACAATGTAATTTTGTAAATAGAAGTAGATACTCACTAAAAGAGACCTAAATATTTCACATTTTTTTAAATTAATAACTTGAGAGAAATATATTTTTATTGTTGTTATTATTGTTGTTACTTTAAATGTTCGTGTACTTTGGGAATCGATTAATATTTGATTTTGTGATTTCTTTCTCTGAATATAAGGATTTTTATTTAAATTGGTTTACAAACTTGAATTCGGTCTTCACATTTTATATGTCTTTGCATGTGCATATTGTCAATGTTGTTGTTGTAGGACCATTTTAAACTGTTTTAACATTGGAAATATTTAATCTAGGGTACATAGTAAAAATATAATTTCATATGCGATAAAAAGTGAAAAATATAAACAAAACCTAAAAACTATGATTATTTTGTTAGTGTGCCTGTGTACTTGACTGTATTAATGATTCAACGCACGCACATTAACATAAAACCAAATTTGTTGTTTGTTTGGACTCAACAAATTTAGCATGTTACCATAATATAAAAACTGTAATGCAGAAGCAGCTCGTTAGAAAAATTAGGTTTTTGAAAGTTATAAAATTAGGCAGTCACTAAAAAGTTATTGATATATCATAATAAATATTTGTTCAGAATTATGTTCCTATTGATCCAAAATTAGGCATTTTATAGCTAAAATAAAAACGAAAATAGTCATATCGTAAGTACCGTACAGCCGATCTCTACCAAAATTTATAGCAAGTTATAATAAGTCATAATAAATATTTGTTTCAAATTTCGTAATTATTGGTTGAAAATTGAAAGTTTTATAGCCAAAACAAAAACGAAAATAGTCATATCGTAAGTACCATACAGTCGATCCCCACCAAAATTTATAGAAAGTTATAATAATTCATAGTGAATACATGTTTCGAATTTTGTAGCTATCGGTCGAAAATTGAAAATTTTGTAGTTAAAACAACAACGAAAATAGCCATACCGGAAGTACCTTTTCACCGATTTTCAATAAAATCAATAGATAGGTCAAATTCTTTGCTTATAGTATTAATGTTCGTTCCAAATTTTGTGACTATTGGATAAAAATTGCGACCTGTACCGTGGTAAAAAAATTAGCTTATATATATATATATATATGAACTTAAGTTATTAGTGCCAAAAATTTCTTCAAGTTATGAAAATTAAAATTAAATACAAACATTATTGCCAAAGTATTCTCGACTGTGCAAGAAATGCTAATCGTGAAAATTTTAAAACGTACGCCGATTCTGTGAAATTCGCCATTTTCAATGTCTAAATCCTATAATTATGCATTGTTGATAATATTAATAATCTTTAAAATTACATGATTTCATAAGTAAAATTTAACTTATAGTCTCTTATCTTCGTCGTAGGTAGAGACAAATAATTTAACTTGATGAAATGTATGTCCAAAGAACATTCCATTTAATTGCCAATTTTCCATTTTATATAAAAAACTGAGTGAGCTGTAAAGAAAATGACAATATTTGTTATCGTGTTCATCGACTTGACATGGTAGTTATTCTGAGATCAATTTGTATTCTGTATTTATTTGATTAATAAAGGTAGATTCCGTTGTGATTGTTGTGATTATTGTATTTTATTTTCTGCCAAGTGCCAAAAATAATATAATCACAAATATGAATGATTCTGCACCAATTATGCTTGGAAACTATTTTAAAGTAGCCTACTTATGCGTTTCTTTGATGTAATACTTTTTATGTATCTGAAGGAAAATCTGCTTATTGTAAGTACTCACATTAGAACCCAATGAAATCTATGACATGAAGTAACCCTAAAATTAAAAGGGGGTTTAAATTCAATCTGCAAGGAGCATTCGCCGATTGTACAATCTTTGCCTATATTCACTGGGTTACAGGATGACCGTTGTTGACTAGTTGTTCACTTCGGTTGCAAACCTTGTTTACTCTTATTGGTTTGTTTGTTCGTTTGGTATCAACGCAGCTTCATAGATCAAATAAAAAATTTGTAGAGATGATAATAATGAAGAAAAAAATGTCTAAATACTACAAGTTCATGCACACAAGAGTACAGATTTGGTGGTAAGGTAAGCTATTATGATTGACATTTAGTAGTGTTACATTTTTTAATCTTTTGGAAAATACACTGTTTACCAAGTCTGTAAAACTCTGTTTTTGTTAATTCATAGAAATAAGCATTTTCATTCCTACAAGTGATAACAATCAGGAACCTTTTATTACAATAGGCTACCTAATCGCTGTGAATTTATACATGGGAAAATGGGTCTAGAGTGATTCTATAACACTAAACGATTGTAACTACATGACAGTAAGCGCCTTTTACTGTATTTGTATATTTGAGATAATGCGCGCCTCTAACGATACTATCCTTATATAGTTTGTAAGGTATTTTACACTCATAGGGACACATAAATAATTTTGTGCCATTTACTTTCTAAAAGTTGGTGTTTCTTGTTTAGTATTTTTGAACTGAGTAAATTTAGATTTTGATAGTTAAGGACTATATTTTAAGGTTTCAGTACACGTTTCTATATGGTTGTTGGCAGCTTTATAAATATTTAGCCATCCACGAAAATGTCTGTTATTCAAGTTTGAAAATTAATTAAAATCTCCCCTAAAGTTTGGAAGAAGGAGGATATGGTGAGAATAATTTGAGGAAAAAGAGAAAGAAAGAAAGAGACTAAGATTTGTCATATGGGCCAATGATATCCTTCAACGACGAGATTGTTGATAGAGAATGCGGTTAATCGATTCAATCGAGTAAAACAGTATGTTTGCTTACAAAATAAGATACCTCAAGTTACAATGGTGATTAATTTAATACATTACATCAAGCACACAGATACACGTCATTGTCATTTCGTTTTGCGTGTATTATTTCACTCTCGTTGATAAACGAAGTAACTCGTTGGAAGGTGTATCCAGTGAAAGAGATGCCATAGTTTAAAATCTTTTTCATGTTTAAAAATTCTCCTCTTTCCTTACTAATCGTCATTAAGTTCTTAAGAAAATGTTACTGCAAGTTGACGGTACTCTGTCGAAGTGTAGGAGCATTTTTATTTTTTTTATTTTTATTTTTATTTTTTTTTTTGATAATGCTGAGCCCCTAAAAATCCCGAGCACGGAGGAATCCTTCATTCCTCTCTCTCGGCAGGCTTGACAATGAATTCATTAATGAACGATACCGAACAATAGCTCTGTTTGATAGGACTACACCAACTTACACCAACCTACACCAGGAGGGCGATTCCACAAATGTAGGAATGTTATATGACTTTGTATCAAGTTTTACTTGAATATTTGTGGAATATCCCTACCAGTGAAGGTTGGTGTAAGTTAGTGTAATCCTATCAAATAGAGCTAATGATTTTGTAGATTTCTTTAATATTTTAATAGAAGATGGTTAAAAATAATTTATCTAACTTATTTGAGTTGAAATCGTCTCATTATTTCCATGTTAATAATTAAACTTTTGAATGAGAAAATAATTGCCTATAAGTTAGCAAGCTGTTTCAGAAAATTTTAATTTCAGTTTCAAGTGATACTTATAAATGATACAAATTTATTTAGAACTTAGGTAACTCGTAGAATTTGAATCGGACGAAAAAATGTAGGTATCTGAGAAAAACTAGATGCTTTGAGAGAACAACAGAATATGGATCTACAAGAATCAATTTCTATATCATTATATGCCTCCATCGTACAGCCTCACAATAATTATTATATTTTTGTACAATTTTGCTTAATATCGTGCTGTATGTTATACATACCACTTGAGAGCAGTATAATAAGAATGTGGTAAATTTATTATAGGTTGAACAGATCTCTTTTTTCTGCTATGCCCGTTCAAATTTTTCGCTATTCTGTCCAGTCACCTTCTTTTTCACCTTCGTCAGCGTGATATAGATTTTTCAAGGAAACTGAATACAGCTGAATATACCTAATACATTTCATTCCTCCGCTTCATTACAAATTATAAGTATCTATGTAATTAAAATTTCTCTTTCAAGTCGAAATAATTTTCTTCCTTCAAACGAACCCAACGTTAGAAATAAATGACTCGTTTAAAATTTGTCTGTAGAAATGTGAAATGAAAGATGACAAATACATAGGCCGCACATATGTTCATATTTATATTATATAGTTGTAAATGGGAAAAACGAGATCCTTTTTCATGCTGAGAGAAATATATCTACATTCAACAAAAGAGATTATTGTATTCGAAGGATAAATTACTCTTTTTTTTTATACTTGATTTCTGCAGCAGGAGAACTTTGAGGGATGAGTTTCGGTTCGATTTAATTTCCCTGATGTTCTAGTTTATGTGTTGTGGCTTTAGTTTGGTTTCCAATCAACACCGCTGTTACTTCTCTTTGAGAATTAAATTTATGAGATATATGCCAACTTGTGATTAGGAGATGCGAAATCCGGATCTCGTTTTCCTCATTTATAATTACCTATATACAAAGAAGAAAAAATGAATACCTAAAGGAAAAACCATGTAATTATTTATATAGTTATATCTTTTAAATTTTCATTAAAACTCATAACAAGAAAAATTCTTTCAAAAACGTTGCTATCTGATGAAAATAAGCTCAGCATAGGTCTTGTGGGGATTAGAAGATTACTCGTATGAGGAAATAGGCTCGGCCTATTGACGACAGTCGTCACCTTTAATGACCAATATTCGTGCCTTGCCCGTTAAACCAAAACAGAATGTTTGTTTGTTTGTACTTTTCTATTTTTGCAGATAGACAAGTTACAAATCTCAGTCTGTGACAAATCTATAGATAACGATCTCGGCGATGTCACAAACCGATACAGAGATGCATTCTCCATACTTTACCGTTGCCATAGCAACCATAAAGTACGATGAATAATCTACACTATACTTACGTAAATATTGCATAAGTGTGTCTGTGTGCGTGTAGGGAGCAGAGTATATAAGACCAGAAAATCTTAGGCTAAATTGCCAGTGTTTGCCAAGGTCTTGGCTCCCCTATACCTTTTAGGTATTTTGGTATAAACACTCAAATTGTTCTGTTGAGCACCTTCTGTTGTTGGTATACTTTCCACGACTTAAGGTATTCCACAGGTCTGAACCGTGTTTTAAATTAAACACCAAATTGTGAATTTAGAAAAATTGGTTAATTTTAAAAACTCAATTTATATGTCCAGTTGATTTGGCTTAGGTACTGAATGAATATGCCTACACAATTCTTCCTAAAAAAAATTTCTGTATGCCTACCTGTACAACATATTTCAGTTTTCATTGAGTAAATCTTCTTTTCTCTTATGCTCCTGTGTCTAAGTACATACTACATCGGGAGAGGGTGTTCACATTGAATTTTGTTTTTTTTAGCCGGAAAAGTTCCCATTATTTTTGCAATGCAATGAAAGTAGCTTTTCAGAACTGAAATTTTAGGAGAAATTGAATGGTAAAAGTTTAAAGATCGTATCGTTAATTTTGAGGAAAATATTAGTGAAACTCGTAATGGATGTATCCAATTTTTGTAGTGAGCTCACCTTCTGTGGACTCAGTTATGACGTCTACAAATAAGTAATTCAGACTTCTGAAAACTGTTTTTCAATTCGAAATGTTGTGGAGTGGTCAGATTGTGGACTCTCCGGATGTTGCTGCAGCCAAATGTCGCAAATGATTCCGGCAATGATTCCAACATAATATCTACAATTTAACCTGTTATATTTCATCATCAGTGTAGAACTGTTTTTCGTTTTTGAATAGAACTGACGCATTGACAACAAGGCTAACTGCGGAAACAGCGAAATTTATTCAAATGTATTTAATTGTATTTTTACTAAGAATCGTGGTTATTTTATCACTTTTTCATTTCATTTCATTTCCATCGCAAGTACAAAACTCCTACCACTATCTCTATGAATATTTTTTATATAAACTTGAAACTTGAACCATTCGACTTCTAGTTAAATTTTATTTCTTAAAATAATGGGAACTTTTCAAGTTCAAAAAATAAATTGGCTTGTATTTTCCTATCGAGCTGTTATGAAGTTAACACCCTAAGTATGTATCATGTCAAATATCAATAATTCATTTTTATTAGAGACAAGTTGCATTACCCGCCCTTCGAGCAGGTGTAAGGAATTATACTATCATTTAACATAATTGGTCCAAAATCAAAACTTTTAGTGGAAACTTTTTTACTTGATTACGGCTCCCAGTTTTTTGAGTTTAATAAACCCCTGCAGGAAAATTGAGAACTAACTTTTGAAGGAACAGGTCAAGAACCAAAAAATTCAGTGAAAACTTTCAAAATTCATTTTAGCTCTCTGTTTTATTTGTTTTCACTTCTCAGAATGGATAATACAACCTTAAAGGAAAATTAAGAAATATTTTTCGACAGAAAAGGTCCGTAACTAAAACTTTTAGTGGAAACTTTCTAACTTGGTTACAGTTCCTAGTTTTTTGAGTTTTAACCTTTGAGAAATGACAGTGTAACAGCTTGTAGCAAAACTGAGAACTAATATTCAAAAGAACATGTCCAGAGGACCTTTTGCATTAACATTTTACATTTTTTCAGCCACTTACACCCTTCATGCCTCATTATAGTCCCATAAGAATCTCAGAAAACCATCCTTCAAATTAAATTTTACTTAACCATCATAAGTTGCTGAAACGATGTAAATTGTTTGTGGAATAACATCCCTAAACCAAAACATTTAGGGAAAATTTTGAACCTTATTACAGCTCTGTTTTGTGAGTTTTTATTTCTCAAAAATGAAAATACAACACTAAAGAAGAAGTGAAAACTCACTTTCAACAGAACATATCCAGAACTGAAATCATTAGTGAAATATATTGAATTTTATTAGAGCCCTCGGAATGGAGCTCTTGAAAAGGACCTTCTAGAAATCATTCAGAATTAGAAACCTATGTGGAACCACAGATGGGAGGGGTGCAATGTGTGAACAAAAAAAATTAACCTAAATTCACATTAAATAAGCGTAGAAAACTGTATGGTAGTGTGTGGAATTGTTTGATTTGGAAAAAAAATGCAACAACTTTATATAGTATTTCTTTTATTTTTATTTTTTAAACTGGATATTCGATTTGATTAGGTGCGACACTTGAACTCTCAAGTTCTGAATTCTCACTTTTCCGAACTGACGCTAAAACTATACTGTAGATCTAAGAACTGACTTTCCAAGAGAAAAAGTCCAGAACTAAAACTCTTAATGAAAACTTTCGAACTTAACAAAATCTCTAAGTGTTAAATTTTCACTTTTTAGAACTGACACTGACATAAAAAACATAAAGTTGAGTAGAATTGAGAACATAAGTTTGAAAAAAACAGATTCAGAAAAAGACTTAATTACAGCTCTCGGAATAGAGTTTTGGAAACGAAGCTTCGCAAAAAGTATCGAAGGATAGGCATCTACACAGGGCCGAAAGTTTAAGAAAATCTATCAAACGGGAGTAGCGTGATACTGCGACAAAAAAAACCAATATACATATAAATATAGAAGACGAAGAAGACGAAAGTATAGATTTGCATATTTTGTTGATATTTATCCATATTGATGTGGAAAATAACCATTTGAATGAGAAATAAAGTGACCCGAGGAAGGTAACGTCTCCCTGACCTTCTTGACTACAGATGTACTGGTTTTGACTGTTATTCATTGGATTTTGAAGTTTTAGTGTTGTTACTGACTGCGAATTTTAATTTTCTGGTTGAAAACATTCAATAATTTGAGGGTTTCGTTTGGAGCATAGACATACAGTACACAGTTTTTGAATACAAAGCTTGTGTTTTTGTTATTTTAACATGAAAAAATTTCCGATGATGCCTCAATTCAAGTTGTATGGTCCGAAAAATGTCTGGAAATGACTATGCCTTCTTCGATTTCCAGACCCTTGGCTCCAACATGATTTTTGTGCCACAGTTCAGTCCTTCGTATCTCTGAAAAAAATCTGAAAAAAAAAATTTTTTTTTTACTGAAAAAATTTTGTATATTAATTTTTTTTTAAATTGGCTTTCGAATATATAAACAGAGTTGGTTCGATTTTATTTTTACTCTGTCTCTCTAATTAGACGTATTTTCTTCCGTGTTACAGTTGTCGCCGCTCCAGTTTATATTATGTATTACATTGTACATGGGTCAGTGACCAAGAACCAAATGACAGGGTGAAAAAAAAATAATAAGATTAAGTTACGTGTGCTGAAATCTAATGAAAATTATTCGCTGGGAAAAGATAAGTATAGAATTCACGTTCACACGTGAGAAAATATTAACGAATTGAAAAGTTGGAAAAACCGAAAAACGTGAACTTTTTGCTAAGCAAAAACTTAGTTCAATCGCATGTTAAAAGTATAAGGAGGTAGTCTGAAAGTAATTTACATACACTGCAGGGTTAATTATACCGTATTTCAAACATTAACTCGTGCCCGTAACACAAATGAGCTTTAAAGTACAGATTACATCGGGGTACGTCTTTTTTAAGTATTTACGCGTATTTTATCAGGTGCGTAATTACATTCCCGGTGTAAATATAACTAACAAAAATGAAGCTGATTTAAAAAAAAATTTTCAGGAGCGAGTCGATAACGCATATGTTTTTAAATAGTGTTTATCAAGTTTAACTGAGGTAGGTTCTCGTGACTGATTTTTAGCAGATTTCAAAAAAAAAGTAACGAAACAAAAACTAGCCATTAATTTTTTTTTAAGTTTAATGGAAAATTAGATTTTAAATAATTTACAGTTTTTTGCAATTAAAGTGTAGGCATAGTAGAATCAGAAGACGTTTAAAGTTAGTTCTGTTAAATAACTTTTGGTCAATTTCTCCTCATTAAGTTTCATCAGTGACGAGTGATGAGCAGTATTAGAACTCTTAGTCTTGGTTTTGCTGCATCATTGTCCTTATTTTTGCTCTTGGTCTTGCACAGTCAAATCTTGATCTTCGTCTCACCTAGACAGTCTTAATTTTGGTCTTAGTTCTGCGCGGTAAAATCTTGGTCTTTTTTAAAAGATTTTGACCATCATTGATGGCCAAACTGAACTTTTGCTACCATTTGTGATCTAAAATATGAAAGAAGAAAATTCGATCGTAAACATTGTAAATTATGTGGGTTTAGAACGATTAAAAACATATTAATGTTATATTTCGTTCAAATTTTTCAAGTTTTCCGTTCTATCTTTTGCAAGACCAAGACTACAAAACTAAGACCAGTTTCGTTGATCCCTAAACGCCATACGTTCGTATGGACTTAGAAGATAGCATCATGGTGGATCAAATTTCAGGATTAATTGAATATTCGCAAACTACTGATTTTCCATTCTTCAATTATCGTTTCGCTTCCATTATGTGACTATAATGACAGTTATTTTCGATTCACGGGATTTTTTCCTCTCTCAATTCTCATCTTGCGAGTTTAAAGCATATTATGTCAGGTATAATACAGCCGAAAACTTTGATTGATTTAATGAACTTAAAATGTTGTTAAATTTCAATTATATTCGAAATTCTGTTTGGAAGAAGAATGCCCTGGCCTCGTAGTAGTTTTCGGGTCATCGATTTCATCTAGTTCGTATTTATTTTCCCCTATATCGTTTCATGACCCTGTGAATTCAACATTCTCGCATGGAATTAATATAAATTAGGGAAAAAATCTTAAGTATTACTTACCTTTTAATCAACATAATGGTTCATTTCGTTTTAATATAGTTTGTAGATCTGTTGTGGAGTCCGAAAAAAAAAAAAAAAAAAAAAAAAAAGAATGGATCCAACGAACGAAAATTGTGTAGGGCATATAAAATGATATGCGCGTATTTTTTTGGAACATTTCCGTTTAATTATGAAATTGTTTGTTCATGGCACACTTATTAGAATTTTTTTCTTTTCGTTGCGTAACGCTATCGCCCATTTTTCGACCATTTAATTGTAATTTTATTTTCTTTCACCATAACAAACATTTAACTAAAAAGTAAAAATGGAGGAAAAAGTTGGGAAATCAATTAAATGTTTACCTGGTCTCATACAGCAAAAGTAATTGATGCAGATTGTGTATGTTATTATTCCTAATGATGGCTAAAATGAGCTACGGATAAAGCATATTTCTAATATCGACGAATGGATGAAATAAACATTTAAAATATGAAAAATATGAATAGAAAGGTTTTCAACGAAAACTTTTTGCGCCGTTGTTGCAGTACGATGAGAACATCTTTATTTTCAATTTTATAAAACATCTATTCTCTGCGGCTGCGGATATATTATGAGTACGCTATTGCATCTTTTGTAAATATATTGTGTGGTTTTTCTTTTGAAAAATTCATTTCAACCGCTAACTTGGCGGATGCCGTGGGAAATTTAAAAGGAAATTGCGAAATAATCCAAATAGAGTTGAAATCATGGCGGAAAGATAAAGCTACGGTGCCGCAAACGTCTGCTTTTTTTTGTTTTTGTTTTTATTTTTGCTTTTTTTTTTTTAGCAAAAATTTTATTTGAAAACTCAATTTTTGGTTATATACTAGAACATATCGACGACATTGATTTCTGTCAGGGCTGAAAAATCAATTGTTATTTTTATTTTTACTAATTTTCGGAAATAATGAAATGATGTCGTATAGTACCTTGTGCTGAAGTCTAATTTCCTGTATTTCAAGATTTCAAAATTATTAGTTTTTAAGTGCTTTTTACAGCCTACCGATATTTGCTCAGTGTATCAACTTTTTGTCTTCTTCACTCTAATTTTTCTATGAGTGGAATTGTGGACAACCTTTTATTTCAGTGCCCCCTCAACTAGAATGAGCTCAACGAAAACTGATAGTTCAAAGATTTTTCCTTTCTTAGCGATGTTTATTGAGGAGAATTTTCTTCCTCTTGCTTTGATATGACCTAAAACTCGAGCCTTTTGTCAGAAATGATAAAAAGTGGATTAAGTTCAATTTTGCCTCTGAGCCTCTCATTTTTATCGCGCAGAGCGTAACTTTATATGTTCAAATTCGACAATACACCGGTTTGGCCCTGTACACCAATCTAAATCTGCATGTTAGTCAATCAAACAGAGCTTTGAAATTATTTAATTTTAATTTTAGACAAGTGGAAAATACGTCATACGGACGATGTTTTTGCGTTAAAAAACAGTAAATTGCAGGCCAGCAATATGTAAGAAACAACAGGGGTGGAAAACGACTGTTTTCCGCAACTATGTGGTAAACAAATTTTTTCTACAATTAAATAATCAGATACTTTAAACGTAATTACGAAGCCAACAATTATTGAAGTCTAAAATTAAAATAGTATACGCGACAGGATTGGATAGTATGCGTTACCTTGGGCGATTACATCACTCGGCTTTGCCTCGCTCCGCAGATTTCGCCCTTGGTAATCGCATACTTTCCGCTCCTTTCGCGTAATCTACTATTTCCAAGCTATTATCAAAATACTTCCTTTCTTACGTTACTATGTATCGTTCAGAGTTTCTTAAAAAACCTCACACATGCATCCATCACAATTTCGGCAAGACCAGTTTACTTAAGCTTTTTGCTCATGAGTTTAAATCCCTGGAACATTTTGGCATAACCTACAGAAATCAAAAATTCTCAACTTTCATGTACGTTTGGTGCGCGCCATTTATAGCTCGTATATTTCGTGTAAGAAAACATTTTTTTACTCATTGTTGATAATCTTCGCCGTTTTCTTCGCGTTATTGTTTTCATTTTTCACCGCGATGGAACTTGAAAATTGGGTTTGTTAAGTTTTTAGCGACACGCTTATCGAATAGGTACTTAAAAACCAGGAAGAAAAACATTTTTTCGCCCTCTAATAGCAGTAGCCTGAAGTAACTAGCTCGTATTAAATTTACTGGATGTGATTGCACGATCCAATATATTTAAAAAAATATTATACAGGTTTATATTTTTGCTGAAGTGTATTGCTATAACTTCACAGAGAGAAACTTTTCACAAAGTGTAATTTTTTCGTTTTTCTTCAGTCCATTGTATGTACTTATCAGTTTTCCTATAAAATTGTCTCGTTTTTCTTCTTGATTAATTTTTTGCGAACTTGAGACAGTACTTTAGCCATAAAAATAATCTGTGAAAAAATTTATGTATGATACCTATCTTAATTTTTATACTTCGGAGTTAAGGATATACAAGGTGTTTCCTAATCAACTTCTCTCCAACATTAATGACCGAATGCAAGAATGATGACCAATACTTAAGAATTACTTACCCAGATAACCTACTAGTAGTGGTAAGATTTATGCTTAAATATAGTTGTCACTTGAGTATATCTCTTGAATTTGACCCTGACAGAAGATAGTAAATAAAACATGTTTTCTAAACATGTGAATTGTTCTCGATGGTTGAGGATATGGTATGCCAATGGGATTGAGCACACGCCACACACAGATAACACCATTGGCTGTACAGATTTTTACACTTTCCTAATTTGTCTACATCAATATCACACTGCATGATTTTAGAGATAAAAAAATTAACATGTTTCCCCTTACCAATGAAGATTGTAGGATTATGTTTTTGTAGGTGTTTTTTGTGAATATAACTTTTTCCATACTGTGTCAGTGATAATAATGAGAAATGAGACATGCCTTTCCTCTATATTATCCTTTTCGATTTTGTAAATACTATTAAAATATCTTCCTCTCTATTTTACTTTTATATATCATAAATAAAATTAAAATGCTTTTATAAGACAGTAAAACTTTTCTCACCAAAATCCCATGTCCAAAACTCCAAAAAAAAATTATATTAGAAAAGAAAAAAAAACTGGGACTGTTGGGATTCGAACTTAAAAACCCTCAATTAAAAAGCCACGTTTCTACCAAAACGCCATAAAAATGGTTGGAAAAATAGGAAGTAACTTGAGTTGAAAGAAAAGCACCTTGATAGGAGGTAAGTGATAGCAACCAAACTCAATTTTGGTGCTACTAGATTTTAATACAACCTTTCACGGGTAAGTATCATCACGTCGTTACCATCAGTGCTTATCAAATAAAAATGGGTCTTAACTCTAAACGAACAATCTGAATCATCTAGTTTTTGCAGTATGAGAAGTAGAAGAACATTTTGGAGGCTAATAAATGTGTCTAAATGTTATCATTATAATAAACGTACAAGAACCCGTTTTTTTAAGACAAAAATACGACGAAAATTATTCAGACAAAAATCAAGGCGCATGCGTCAACTACAAATATTTCGAATTGATCAGTGTAGCCAGGCAAGTATAAGCTAAAGCGCTGCTTCGTGGTGCTTTAGGGCTTGTAATTTACTACATTCAAAGCGTTCTTTTCATAAAAATTTACAGTTTCTTACCATTCTTCTAAGTTTATGTGAATTTTACTCGTATTATAAGTTTGTTTAGACTCAAAACACGTCTACCTACAACTATTCATACATTTTCGACCGATTGTGTCATCACCCGTGACAGATCTAATGTATACATTGTTATCATGACGCCATAATGACTTTTGTAGGTATCTGACAAAACTTTTATTGAGAAAGCAAGCACGATGATAGATGATAACTAACAAAGACAAAACCCGATTTTAGCACCTCTGGATGTTAGTACAAGAACTATTTCACATTTTGTTAGTAACTGCAATAAAAGCGTATAAAAATAATTGTAAAATTCGAAATTAGCTCCTTAAAACAATACCTATACGTAAAGATGTACTCAATAAAATGAAAACTCAGAATTTTGTTTTTTTTTAAAGCTCCTGAGGTCGAGGAATTGTCAAATGAAGAAATGAACGGCAAATTCGAAATCAGCGCCCTGAAAAATATGCCCAGTGATGTATTACATAATAAAATATGAGGGATCAAAATTTGCATTTTTGTTTACCTTCAGTTTTTTCGTTGATTTTTCTTTTGCCTTTTTTTTTTTGTCCAGTAATATTTACTATCTGTAACTCAGTATTTTCGCGCGCACGTTGTCAATGTCGTTGATGTCGAACCATTTTAAACAGTTTTGAAACGTACCTTAATACCGTGAAGTTCAACATTTTCAATATTAACGCTCAAATCTTATAAGCAGATTTTCTAGTGAACCCATACTTTACCCCTTTCGGTAAAGGCCCTCAAAAACCGCGTAGCAAGAAAAAGTATCCAAATAAAACACTAAGACATGGCAATTAGGAGCGAAAACAAGTGTATATAATTATTCACTTTTACATTCGGAAAATATATTTATAGTATCTACATACCACATGGCTTATTACTACATATAAATCCGACGTAAAAGGACGAATTCGATGGAACAAACTAAAATTATTTCCACTTAAAAAATTAATCAACGTTAATCTTGGACTTGACATAAAAATATGACACTTCACAAAAAATAGAAAACGTTGTATTTTCTCTTATCATGCACGTAAGTGAAGCGAGAGTTAGTTACATACCAAGTAGAGAGGATTATCAACAGACTTGATTTCACCTCTCATTTGCACACATAGGTGAGTGGAGAAATCACAGTTGAGTGTTAATTTAGTGGAACTAAACTAAAAGGTTTGTTGAAACAAGCATTGCTCGAATTTCATCCGAAGCAAAGCTGTAATCACGGGGGGCAAATGAAGGCATTGCGCCGATCGACGTCTTCACTTGTCCTGGCAAGCAAAAGTCTAAAAATTGGCCCCACACCACTCCATACGCCAAAGAGAACTTGCACTTGCTCCAAGAATACCAAAACGCTTGTGATCCAACCCGCATTAGTATTTAATTTGCCCCATCTAATACAAGAGGCCAGTTACGTTCCTGCCACAAGCTATGTTCTAGGTACATCCCAAGGGACTAAATAAACTATAAACATGATATTAAAAAATGTACTTCAAAACTGTTATTTAACCATAGTCCATGTAGACCCATAGTATTCACCAAGGGGAATAAACAAAGTTCACTGATCTGCTATCAACTCGACTGTCAATTTACAGAATTCGGTCAATATATTAATTTTTTTATTGCAACATCTGGAAACTTCCGGCACCATTGCAGTACACAAAATACGGAAAAATGAAAGGGAAGTTTTTTGATTTTCGTGGAGAGTTCTATTTGTCTTAGTAGGCAAATAAAATTTCTAAAGTACATTTTTTAATGTTATGCTTTTAATATACCTAGCTCCTTAACCATGGAAATTAGTCACATATATATCAAACGTTTTTTATTTTTCTCCTGGTGAACTATACTCTGTGAAAGTTCGGGAGGCTTCTTAGGAAACACCCTGTAGCAGCAGAGATATAAAAAAGGAATTACTCGACAAACTCTTGTCGATAAGTAGATTATTTTATTTTATTTTTCGCTTCAAAAATCTAAAAAAATGTTATTTTGATGCTATAAAACGATAAACTTATGGAAGAGGAAAAACCTCATCGTAGTCTGTCTGAGATTTTTATCTGCGCTGCGTTTAAATGAACCAATGAAAGTACAAGAATTAATTTCAAAGCTATTTTTTTTTTTTCACCCCTCTTTCTCCTTGTTTTCTTTCTTTGGGTGTTCAGTAACTTTGATAGTATTTACTTTCAGTCGTCAGTTTCTCTACGATAACTTTGTGTTTGTTTTTTTATTTTCTTTTACTGTCGTTTTTCGTATTTATTATATATATTATTTATCCATTTTCAATTTTCCGATTGCGACAGTTAATCCATTCTGAAAAGATTCCTGATCGTAATTTAAAAAAAAAAAATTTTCGTAAATAAACTGAGTGGCGGTTGAATAGATGGGGGTATAATGGTAAAAAAGACCCGATACGATGGTAGAAAGTTAACGTGCTTAGAAATACCATTATTGTGGATTCATTCGACGCGACGGTTTGGGTTGTCAGTTTAGGTGTCAATTTTTTTTAATTGTTACTATAACTTCTTCGTAACATTTTTGAAAGCCATTAGCTGCCAGGTTAAGTGAAACGACAATAAATAAAAGTTGAATTGTAATTTCTGTGGTTGTTCTCAGGTTGGGTAAAAGCCATTCGATAACGATACGTTCATTTTTCAATTATCGTAACATTCATGACCATTCGTCGAGGTTATTTCTTCTTTTTTTCAGTTTTTTTAAACTGAGGCTCAGCTATAAAGGCAAATTATCCAGTAAAGAGGAGATGATTGAATGTTAATTCCTGCATCTAATTAAAGGGAGTGAAGAGCATTTTTCGAAGATAAATTCTGCCTATAAAAAAGTAAAACATCTCTAAGTAGTCGGAAGTAGAGATGGTCTGTTCTTGAACTACCCAATTAAAAAATATTTGATTGCAGATTATTACGATGTTGAAAAAAGTACCCTTCTTTACCACTCTGTATCTCAAGCCCTATGAGAGTTATCGAAAAAATTTATTGAAACTGTTTTTTCCTCAATTTTATGGATACGGTAGAAACCCGTTAATAGAGACATATTGGGCGATACCCTTTTTTGTGTCTAGTAAGCGGTGTCCCAATTAAATGATGTTGAGAGTTCTAATGAAAAAAAAAAAATTAATGGTGAATTTTAGTATTGGACTTCTGATACAATCACATTAAAAACAGTTGAATTATTGAATAATTATATTAGGTACCTATACATAACTACATACATTTATGAAAAAAAAAAAAGGTTTTGGTTAGAAGAAAATGGTAGGAGGTACTTTTTCATAACTTAAATTGAAATTAATAGGCTCAAGACAACATGAAATTATGAAAAATGGGAAGAATAATTATAAAGACTAACATATTATATTATTGATAATGAACTGAAATAAGATTATCATCATTTTCAATAACAGTTCAAATGCAATTTTTCCGTGTTTATGGATTTCTTTTGTCCTAATAAACCAATGCATTATCCCCAGTAAGTGGTCTGATTTCCTGTAGTTTTTTGAAACTTTCCAGATTTATCCCAATTAAGTGGTTGTTCCCTTTATCTAATGTCCTCAGTGCGATTTTCATTGTATTTTTTTTATTGAGGTATTTTTATGAAATATCGCAAAATTATCTGGAAAACTTGAAAAATCCAAAAGTAGTTGCATGTTTAAGTCCCCAGGGGGAATCTCAGAGTTTTGAGGTCGCATATTTTTATTAGTTATTCAGGAGCCTGTCCCAATCACATGTCATGCATAACTTCTACTACTTTTAATTTCATTTTAAGTCTATTTTGAAATTAATTTTACTGGGTTTCTTTTTATTCATTTCATTTTCTAGTCTTTTAGATTCTAGATGTTTTGATGATTATGTTTTAAGGTTAAGGGAGAAGCTAAGTTTAATTTTCCTTCAAAACTGAGCAGAAGCTATCCTTTAAGGTTGGGGCAGAAAACGATTTTTAAGATGCTAGCCATGGAAGTACTGAAGTAAGTGTGGTGATGGGACACCCCCAAATATCTGTAAATTTGACAATCTCCTCAAATTTATTGATTGTCAGCATCATTAAATTTTTTTTAGAAGATCTTTCACCTTTAGACTATGTCACTCGTTTTGTTTGTTTTGGTAAAATTAAAAAGTCATTTCTTTTTTGCGTTCCAAAATTTACACCTATGTACTACTACACTATAAGCTTATAACTGGTATCTAATTCAGTGAAAAACCGAAATTTATGTCTACCATCTCCAGAATGCCTATTCGGTCTAAAGTTTTTTTTTTTTTTCAAAATGAAAAAAGTTTCACCAGAATTGGTTTTTAGTGTGGAAAATTATGCTGGAACAAACATGAAAAAAAAAAGTCATAAAAGTTTTTGTGCCGTACTATTTTATTTATTAATGTTTTTATTTTTTTTTTTGACTTGAGTTTAACAATAAAAAGTTAAACAAATTTCATAAAAATTGGTCCTATAGTTCCCCAGAAATTTGCAGGCAAACAAATATGCGTAGGTACATCAGTACATGAGGATCAGATTAAGAACCTCATTTTTCTTAAGTCAGTCGAAAAACTGTTCGCCCAGAAATTCTAATAAACAATTACAATCACCCGCCCTTCGGGCAGGTATAACATACTTCATTAATTGCAAGATAACTGGTCCAGAAATAAAATTTTTACTGAAAATTTTCAAACATAATCACAGCTTAAATTTTTTTTCGAAGTTTCCATTTGTCAGTGCCGACCTTGAAATAAAATCTTTAAATAGAATTGAGAACTAACGTTCAAACAGAACAGGTCTATAAATGAAAAATTTAATGAAAATATTCAAACCTAATTGCAGCTCTTATAGTTTTTTGAGTTTGGACTACTCAGAACTGACACTGAACTAAAACCCTGAAGTTCGTAGAATTGGGAAGTAACTTCCAACAGAACAGGTCTAGAAGTAAAACTTTTCATGAAAACATTTAAAAACCTAATGCTGGCTTTCAGTTTTTTGAATTTTTATTTCTCTAAAACTCTCAAGTAGAATTGAAAACTAACCATCAAACAGAATTTTTCCAGAAATAAAACATTTAGTGATAACTTTCGAATCTCATTACAGCTCTCAGAATAAAAGATTTTAATTGAAACTTTGATAAAACGATCTAATGGGATTCCAGAATTTTGTGAAGATTAGTCAAGTCTGAGGGGAAGAAATAGGAACAGAAAAATGTAACATCAATTTATGTTAAATAAGAGTATAAAACTATATAATACTGTGTGGATTTATTCGATTCTTCCAGAAAATTCAGCGATTTTATCTTCTCTATCTGTTTTTCCCTTGAAAACTGACTATTTCATTTTGTAAAATTTGGAACTTGAACTTAGTTTTAATTTTTAATGATAATTTTTTTAAAGATTTTGAGTTGTCACTTCTCAGAATTGACGCTGAAACTATAAAGTAGAATTAAGAATTAATTTCAAAAATTAAACTCTTGATAAAAACTTTGGAACTTGACTAAAGCTTTCAGTTGTAAGAGTTTTCACTTCTCAGAACTGACACCGACATAAAAACCATAAAGTAAAATTGAGAAATAACTTTGAAAAGAACACGTTTAGAACTGAAACTTTTGAACTTGATTACAGCTTTCAGAATGGAGCTTTCAAAATTAAACTTCGCACATATCATTTGATGATAGGCA
The DNA here is from genome assembly GCA_011428145.1 of Ericerus pela. Taxonomy (NCBI): domain Eukaryota; kingdom Metazoa; phylum Arthropoda; class Insecta; order Hemiptera; family Coccidae; genus Ericerus; species Ericerus pela. The sequence goes on from WOFM01000380.1 coordinate 578,394, forward strand.
TTCACTTGAAGTCAAAATTTTGAAAAAATTTGTCTATTCAGTCTACTGTGGGAGAGGTGTGATGCTGTTAAAAAAAAACATCAACTTCAATTTACTATATTCCTAGATATCTATACATATAGGTAGTACCCTGAATCCACCACCACCATCTGTGTTCAGTCAGACTTCCTCCAAAGGCTGAAAAAAAAAAGAGAAAAAATATAATAGAACTTTTACAATATACGTCATCAAGTGTCATGCGGGACAGTATTTTGGTGCCCCTTACATCTTCAAAGGTAATTCTTATAGGTAATTTAATTAAAATGAAAGTTATCTGGAGAATTAACGAGGATAGAAAGCTGAAATTTTGCGAAATCATTAACATACGTTAGCTAAAGATGCTGCGAAATTTTGGCTGAAATTGTACGTTCAGATCTTGAGATATCACTGAAATTCATCAAGTAGGTTGTCTTGTAGAAAGTGCAAGACCAGTGCTAGATCAAGTCAAGACCGAGACAAATTTTTTTCATTACTAGCTGCAGATAGTAGAATGTTGTAAGTTGTTTAAACGCTGCCTGGTTGCATATTTTTGTGACGGGGTAATGATAGAGAAATCGGTGAATGTGGTAAACCAAGATTGAGGAGGAAGCAGTGTTTCAGATAGTAAGTAGGTTTAATAAAATGATGGTTGAGAAAAACAATCTGAAAAGGCTGTTACACACGATTCGTCGTGTGAGTCGTTTAGCGAATTGTCTGTAGAGTTTTTTCAAAAGATGAAAAAAATTTTCCTTAAAATTTTCGTGTTTCTGAGGCTGGAGCGGTTTTTGGACGAAATTAACGGATTGTTTCAGTGAAAAATTTTCTTGATTTATTCCTAAACCAAAAAAATTAAGAATGAGCGAAACAGGATAAAACTACGAATCGTCTGTTGGATTGTATTTTGTGTTGTGATACAAGTGTGTAAAGTAGGTGATTTTGATCCGATCGGCTCGGGCTGAAAATCACACATACTTGCGTATCATAAATATTTTTGCAAATGGGAAACATATGAAGCAAATTATCTCCTTCCTTTTAGCAAAACTTTGTGTTGTAGTGACCTGTGGCTGAGGTGCTGGCCTACCAACGCTTCAGTCAGAGGTTCGAACCCATAAAACGGAAAAACTTCTGCGAAATAAAAAATAAATAAATAAAATAACAGAAAATGACGATGTAGGCTAGGTGCAGTAGTAAAATCAATGTATAAAATGACGCATGCGCCAAAGGCGATGTGAAATGTAAAGACCGATGTATAAAGTCTTACTTTATACATCGATTCTGAATGGTTCTAAAATTGCTCTCATCAAGGTGCGTATAAAAATGGAATTTTTAAAAAGGTAATGCAAAAATACTTTTAAGAAGGTCTAAACCTGTATTTTCTACGGAGTACGTTGAGTTTCAGTACCTATTTATACTTGTTGGAGAAGGATGAAAAATTAAAGTTACTTTTCGTAATACCTTACACAATCTTGTGTTAATTTTGGTAGTGAAGACACTTGTGTGGGAGCACGATGAAAAACCTCTATTTATTTCGAAATCACTAAGTGTAGGTACTTAAAAGTCGAAAAGCTCCATCGTTTCGACGGTAGAAACAAGTACTTCGTGCAAAATTTTTGCTCACTTCTGTTTGCGCTAAAGAAAAACCTTTAAGAAAAATGATGGGAATGGAAACATTTTGTTAAAAATGAAAAGTGAAATAGGATTTCTGTTTCGAGAATACGGCAATGATAAATGAACAGATATCACGATACGATAGTTCTTGTGGTTTCGCATTATTCAGAAGATAAAAGATAATTTATCTGTTGACTAGGAGAATGAAAACAGAATGTTATGAATGAAATATGTAAATTTATCGTAACAATAGAAATGAACGAAAAACTAGAAGATGCGTGAGGAGGGAAGGGGGACACGAAACCGGTTTTTACCTCGGTTGCTTGCAAACGGGGTATTAAAATTGACCTCGCTAAAGAGTTAGGTTGGGTATGATGAAAATTATCCGTTTTATGCGAAAAGAAAATGATTGATAACATTTTTTTATTTAAACCTAATTTTTTTTCATGTAAGAGTGTAATTATGTATACTATATGTATATATATAGATACATTTATGTATGTATGTGTGTATATGTGTGTGTATATGTATGTGTGTTTGTATGCATGTATGTATCGTTCAAAATTTTGTGTTCACGGTTTTGAGAAAACTATAAAATGATTGAGTGAAATTTTCACGGGAAATGGTTCCCATATAGGAGAAGGTCTGAAACATGTTTGATGCTTATAAATTCAACAGTTTTCGAGAAGACTAACGATAGATTATCCTTAAATTGATACAAGTCTGATACAAGTTTGGTGCCTATTAATTCAATAGATTCTGAAACAACCGGAGAAGAAAATTGCTGTAAAAAATTTTGTGTTAATGGTTTTGAGAAAACTTCAAAAAGATAGGGCTAAAATTTTCACAAAAGGTACTCCTTATATTGGACGAGGTTTGATAGGAGTTTAGTGCTTATTGATTCAATAGTTTCGAAGGAAACTGGAAGATAAAAAATACCTAAAAATTGGTTTTTGGAAATAAAACATCATAGATCGTTATTTTGTTGAAGACATGTTGGGACCACCAATCCTTTTCCCCTCTTATTCCTGGGAACACTCAATAGTAATCTAATACGTTTTTATTATTATACTTGCAGCTACCTGTTCCACCGCTCATTTATTCATCTCCATACATATTCCTATACTTCATACAGTTCATACTCTGTACTTTACATATTTGATCTGCTATAATTACACACTTGTACACATCTTTATTAATTCTACAATAATCATGAACATCCAATCTACAACTTTTATGTGGTAACATTGCTCGGTGAATTTTCAAACCTGAAACATATAAAACAAATTTTTAAGTAACACTTTTTAAATTTGTTGAAGTCAAAAATTGGTGAAATATCATCTTGAGCTGATGCAATTCAAATAGAAATCTCCACTGCAATTTGCAACTTACATTATCAGATTGGCTCAAAATTGTTAAAATCAACTCTGATTATCTTTTGATACAAAAAATTTAACTCAAAGTCAATCGAGACTACAATGAAGTTCATCCTCATACAATCAACGTGCTGTACTCAACATCTAGAAATTCTTGAAAGTTGCAACTCATATTGTCATAAGATGGTTCATCACAATGAGAATTGTCATAATTTAACTTCAAGCTGGTTGTCAAAATTATAAAACTTGGTTAATATACTCAAAAAATTGTACTTAGAGAAAAAAGTTAGTTCATCTAATGTAAGGTATTTAAAAACTCATTCGTAACATTTTATATTTTTGTGCATTTTATTATTTATCGTATCAAAATTTTGTTTGTATTCCCAAAATTCTCATAATATTTGGATATTTTTGGCCAAAAATTTTTTCAAAAATGGACTGTTTTCATCAAGTCACTTGCACCATTTCTGCAAATACTTTTGTCTAAGAGTGTGCTTTTGGTGATGTAAGCACGGGTCATTTTGTTTTTTCATTCACACTCGTACAAATTTATTTATAGTTCAGTTCATTCACCTTATGTTTCTATTCATAAATTTATACGTCATATTTATTGGCGTAGTTTTCACATTTAAACCAATATTTTGCCTGAACTTAAATTTTTTGAATTTTACACAATTTTGTCACCGAACATTGTTGATTTATTTTGTGTGATTTTGCTTGATCAAACAAAGACTTTCTAGAATTTATTTTATTATTTTTTTTTTTTTTAAGTATTTGAATTTATTATTTATTTTTATTTTATTTATTCGAGATATTTTTTTTACTCAAATTATCATTTTATTTTGATTGGATTTTTAAATAATTTTTTTTCTTTTTTTGAAAAACAAAATTGTATTCACTTGAAAACATTTTTGATTTTTAAATTTGGGGTTTTCAGGTGTAGTGAATACGAATATACTTTAATTTCCCCTGTTTCCCTATTAATTATTAAATTTTTCCTTCGGTATTTTACTACTGTTTACTTTTATTTGTGTTATTTAATTGAGAATTCTTTTGAATTCATTAGGGTTATTTAATCTTGTTTTATTTATTTATGTTTGAGGGAAGTGACCAATCTCAACTCTAATGTATGATCTTACGTACCGACATGGACCTTTATTTTCTTTTTTTTTTATCTTTTTACTTGTAAATCAAACAGGACAAAACAATATTCATTGGTAATACTTTCAGATTTGGTTATCACAGGTACGGCAATCCTAGTCTTACAGCATTTGGGTGGAAATTGTATCCATTGAATTTATTTATTTTTAATTATTTCTATTCAATCACTCCATTAATTATGGCTAACAATCGAGTATGGAATATTTTCCATGGAAATGGCTTTGAAGGATGGCGATGTTAATAATACTATATATTTACCTGAATATAACCAATTCTTCACATACATTGATCTTGTTTCTCCATTCATTTCACTGATCTGAAACATAAAATACATTTATAATCACTTATTTATTACGCATATATTACTGTTAAATGTGAATAATATATGTACTTATCATATTTTTCACTATTTTATCCATTTTAGTTACCATTTCATATATTTTTACAATTTTTTAAACATTTTTATTTTTTCACTTTTTATCAATTTCAATCTTATTTACTTTTGAGTATTTATTTTCTGCAGCAATGTTACCACTTTTTAAAACATTAATATGTAATGTACATGTCATTAACCTTTTATCGGTCGCAGTCATGCTCGGTTCAAAGGATTGTAAAGAGTGTTGTGACCACCAACCCCCTTCCCCTCACACTCCTGCTAACACTCGACATTAATCATACAATACATTTTTCACATTTATACTCGTGGCTATACTGTTACTTGTTCCGCTGCTCATTTGTTCATCTCTGTACATATTTGTATACTTCATACATACAGTTCCTTCTCTGTACTTCACATATTTGATCTCCTACAAATACACACTTCTGAGACCTGACGTTGTAAACATCTTTATTAATTCTACAATAATTGTGAACACCCATCTATACAAACTCTATAAGATATCATAACTATCTATAAATTTTTGTAATCTTTGTACCTTGAACTAGCAGTGAAATATCGACACATCAATATATTTTTCAGATGCCGATGACTGTCGATACAGATATCAATTACCATCGATATTTTTTTAAATTATTTCATGTATAGTTTGGAATTTAGGGTTGTATTTTTCTTTAATTATGAATGAAAATTGGCATACTGGGTTTTCTAGCGAGGTATAGTTGCTTTAGAGTTTTTAAGTTTAATTCATTTTCTTCACTTGATGACTATTCATTCACAACCTATTTATTTAATTAATGTCAAAGTTTGAAAACATTTTCTCTTTCTACCAAAAATATTTTCAAAGTAGTTGAGACTGCGCCAAGAATCAATCTCTTCTGAATTCAACTAGGCCAAGTTCATCTTACTCGCTGCTCTATGCTTTGCAGTTTTCTAAACTTGAGTATTTTTCCATGCATAACCTATTTTTCTACTGTCCTGCAACCGAAGCCCTTCATCACTCCCCTTTCTCTGCCTGTTGAGACATTTCAAAACATCCTAATGACGTATTTACTCTATTTGACCAACTTGTTAGAAATCTTCGCCTTCTTGATCTACTTGGGGTTATATAATTTGAGATCATTAATTCCCCCTAAAAAATTTTTGAAATTGGCATTCTTGATTGACTTTTGATTTTCAATGTAATGAGTTCATTCTCATGTATGTTGTTTAATTGCGGCGTTCAACATTCTCAGAAATTTCGACAATGCTACATAATAATTATTTCCAGACAACCATCTCTAATTTCCGAAAGTCTCTGTAGTCTGTATTCTTGAGTCTGTTCATTTTTTGATTCTTGTCTACGAATGAACTTGAACACGTTTTAACGATTTTATCGCACTTGGCTCGAAAATACTAACATACATCTAGCTACATTCTGTACTGTATACTTGACCAGTTTGTTAACGCCACCCCTATTTCATTTTTTTTTCCCCTTTTGCTTGATGAACATTATAACAGGACAAATTAATTACTCTCATATTGCCAACATCATCGACCAACACTCGTGCTCAAAGAGCCTTTTTCGTTCAGCCAAATGCGTTGGGTTCATTTAAAGATCATTGTTCTCTAATTTACAACAGCTTTCGTTTTGCAACTAAAGAAACAAAACAAAAAAAGAACAGTGTAGCATTTAATTACTGCAAGCTGGCACAAATGAACTTTTATTACAACTTTGTTTGGACAAGTCTCGTGTTCATCGTAAAAATATCGTTCCTTGTTTAATTAACATTTCATTTCATCGGTGTTTTTTAAAATTATTTTGGTGCAAGTGATAACTGTAATTTTGCATCGTTTGAGGTACATTATATGCCCAACGTCTACTATGTAACAGAATGTTTTTCTTCTGTCGTCGGATTTGGTTAAGCAATTATCATTATTTTAAACAAGTGTTGCGTTGGCCATTTTTTCAAAATTTATTCTCTCTCTCTTCCCTAATATTCGGCTGAATCGTTTTTTGTAGTCGTAACGAGCGTGCAAATGAGGTATCTTTCCCTTCTACAGCCCATTTTCCTTTCACTCTCTCAAAAAAAAAAAAAAAAAAAATCGTTCATCAAAAAATAACCTTGGTGCCAAATACATGAACACAATAATTTATTATCATAAATTACGAAAATGAAGGCAATTTCAGCTTCGTTTGTTGTACCTATTTTTGTGCGTTTAAAATAAATCGAGAAAAAATAATGTATTGTTAAATTATAGGCTTCATTTCTTTTGAACTTCACTTTTTTTTTCTTTTTTTTTTATCTTTTTGTTTTTATTTTTTGTTGAAAATGTTAAATGTGTCGAAAAGGAAGCTACGAATTTAGACTTCCGTTTTAATTGGGTAGTTGACGAATCACTTTATTCGATAGATAATTTCATATACTCTTTCTTTGCTGGTAGATGTCTGCAGAGCAAGAAGATATCTACCTGCTAAAAAGTAATTTTATCCAAGTAGTAGAAGTACTTAAAATCTAAACTTCATTAACTATTCGCCACTAACATATACTTCGTTTCTCCTTCAATTTTAAAAATTACGCGAAATAATTTTTTTCAAGTTTGTTCCTCTCCTTTTCTGTCGGGACAAATATGTGATCTTTATTTGAAACAAATTTCTGTCGTTCAGATTGGTCTTTCGGTTTACTTTTTTTTGAATTTGCAATGCACAAAATTCTTAATAATTCTCTGGTGAAAAAATAATTTTTTAAAGTAAAATAACGTGCTGAAATAAAAAAAAAACTTTTTGAACTCGTTTCTCAAACGGTGAAATATTTTATCGAATTAATCAAATGCGATTTACATCTCAAAAAACATTTTTTTTCCACGAATTTCTGTTTTTTCTTCTACTTAGCTAAATTACCGTATGCTACTGAAAAGTTTAATATAAGTGACTCTTTCATCAATCACGAAGAATAAAATGTATGAAATTTCGTGCCTGAACACATCTAAATTGGATTAAAACACTGTAAAATCTCATAATAAGTAATTAAATATAAAACTGATATGATATGTGCAAAAAGAGCCTCGTTCGGAAAAAGTGTTGGATATCGAATAGACAGTATTTATGAAAATCATATAATATAAAAATAAACGAAACAGTTGGGATTGTAATATAATACTTTAAACTTTCGAGAGCCATAAAACGTCATCTATCATATTAAAATAGGGTTGATCACTTGATGTAACTGTTGGAACTGGAAGTTTGTCCAAAGACAGTTACAATGAAGGTGCAGACTGCTGGGCTAAAGATGTAGCTAACTGAGCCAAAGGAACAGATGCAATTTGAGTCGAAATTGAGGAAGCACGCTGGTTTGCTGAGTCATTGAGTAGACCACGACAAATTTGATCAACATGAGGATATTGAGTGGTGCCAGTTTTAATGTTTGTATTTTCATACATCATCCCAGTTGATTAGACAAGACGGCCGGATCGCCATTATTTAGGACCAATCGAACGATACCATTTTCAGTGCACAAACAGACATTCACAAAAAGCTCATTCAATTTTCATTTTACTTCAAATATAATTATAAGTAAAATTTTGTAATGACAAATTCTGCTGGCCAATACTTTTTCAATATAGACTATAAAAAATTTAGTTGAAAATCTAATTTCCTTAAAAGAATAAAAAAAACATTTTAGCAAACTGGGGTATGTGATTAAAATTGACTTCATGGAGAGGTTTAGGATAGAATGTTACCATTTTTCCATTTTGACCAAATTTTTTTGTGTGCATATACACATGGTGTCCCAGTTTCTCTTCCTATCTCGCACGAGTATGATAGAACTCGTTCAGACAAAAAACAGTTAGCTTCACATATACTCTCGCTTCAGAATTGGTTGACTTATAAGGCAGTGAAAAAATATAATAAGAGCAATTTCAGAAAAATTTTAAAATTTAAAAAAAACTCCTCTAAGACTTCTACTTATTTACCTTGATCAAGTCGAAATTACGCTCAATCGTCTGAAACAGATAAAAAAGTATGTGTGTAAAACTTGTTGCATAGCACATTTTGAAAGGCAATTCAAATTTCTTTTTAACCTACACTATGTAACTTGTATTACACTATACTTTTTACCCAGTTTGCTTGCAAATGGGGTATTAAACTTGACATTATTGTAGGTTTAGGGATGGGGTCAGTAAAATTATCCGTTTCATGAAAAAAGAAAACGTTGATACAATTTTCTCATTTTGACCTCATTTTTTCTTATGTAGTATATAGTGGTAGGAGACCACTATGATTCAGCACTTATAAGATAATAATGTATTTAGAGTCGAAAGACTATAAAATAGTTCATCATCACACACCTTGGTGTCCATAACCAGTCTTCCAAGACTAGGTATTGTTAGAAGCCTGTAAAAAATTGTTAAAGTACATAGGCACAAGTTCAAAATAAATGTTTATTAAAATACTAAGAACAGCTTTTGTACTATATGTATTGGGATACAACATAAAAAAAAATTAAAAATCAACAAAATTGTGAGAACAAAAAAAATTTTTTATTTACAAAAGAATCTTCTTTTTATTGGGGTTGGGGACCTCAAGGGTTCCCAGCCTTTTAGTTCTACCCCTACAAACCACGCAAATGTAGGTTTGTGTGGACTGAAAGAGTGTTCAATGGTTGGCGCCATATAGGAGTGACTCTGGAAAGAAATAACATTTGTATTAGGGTTGGCAGGTCTGTTTGTAAAATTGAGATAGTTAGTGTTATCTTAATTTCAGGTCAGTTGGATCGCAATTCGCTATCACCTCTCACCCGCTATATCCTAATTAGGTGACTGGTCAGTGAGAGTAAGCATTTGGCAGTGCAAGTGCTGTCTTGACTTTACAGATAGCAATACTCTAATGATGACACGTTTCATTGGGGTTTATTTGTGATTTGTGTGTCTATGTGCATTTTTACAGGTCTTTTGAGTAGGCATTAAACTGACTGAGTTTTGGCTTCTACTTCTGTAGTGCTTAGAACTACAGGTGCTAAGAACTTTGTAGGTCTGCTCACAATCTTAGAGCCATGTAACCTAATGTCAGTGTGATGTATCTGTCCATCATGTGATGTTAACCTTTGACCATATACATAATGGACTGCACATACTATAAAAATTAACATAGGCTTATATGGAGACACCATTAAGGCATATATTTCATTCAAAAGTTCCCTTTTTTCAGGATTTATCAAATATCATACGTCAATTAATAAAATAATTTGGAGGGATTTGCATTGTCATTTTACAAAATGAAAGTGTTTTTAAAATTAAATAGCGTCATTTATTCATTTTTAATATTCATAGGTGAATTCTCTTTGATTCGTCTCTGAATCCTGATTAATTTAAGGGCGACGAATCAAAGAGAATTTGTAGATGAATTCTCCTCGATTCCTCTCTGAATCCTGATTAATTTAAGGGTGATGAATCAAAGAGAATTTGTAGATGAATTCTCTTCTATGAATTCTCTTCGATTCATCGCTGAATCCTGATTGATTTAACGGCAAATTGGAGAGAATTTGTAGATGAATTCTCTTCAATTTGTAGCTGAATCCTAATTAAATTCTGTGAAAGTACAGTTTGAACGTCAAAGATATTTTTTAATGTTCAACTTTCTATTTTGCTGGGGGCGGCTAAAAAATTATGCGCATGATTTTTTAGTTGCTCTTACATACAAATTTACATCCATATAGTTTAAGATTTAAAATTCAAATTAATTTTATATCCTGTTAGGCCTGATTTGGTTACTTGAACAATAAACAGGGAATTTTGGTTATTGTTCATAATTGAAAAATATATGTGTCTTCAATTATACAGAATTACTAATTAGTTTTTTGTCAATGTTAATAGATGGGTGAAAATGTATTTGATTGTGGATTGTTTCCCATATGTTGCTGCACAATTTGAAAAAAAAAACGACTCTTTGGTATTCTTGAAATATTTATGACTAAAGATTTGAAATTTCCATCAATTAATTACTTGTAATTGATGGATGGAGCTCTTTTCATCAATATTCTTGGATTGGTGAAAATGCATTTGTCTGTGAAGCGCTTCATTCTTATTGGTACATTAGAGTAAAAAATTTAACTCTTGTATTTACGCCTGTTAACTCAAAATCTTATTCGACCTTGAGTTATATTTTTTATATATGAATTCATATACATGGTTCAATTTTATTGGTGAGGGATGGAAAAAAAATTATTTTCAAGTATATGAATTTTTGTTTTAGATTTGAAATTATTTCTAGTTTCGATTCACAAGTACTGTGAGGTTGAATTTGATGTATAAATTTAACTTTGTTTCCGAGTGGAAGCAAATTTAGCAGTGTTGGAAATAAATTCTCTAGTAATTCGTTGCTGTTTTTTTATCAGAGAAACTAAAATTCTTTCAAGTTTTAATTTCCGAGGTTATTTATTTAAATTGGATTCTTATAAAGGACCCAATTTACCAAGGAACTCTGATGACTCTGCTACCATATAGTGGTAGGAGGCCACTATGATTCAGCACATATAATATAATAACGTATTTTGAGTCCTAGGACTATAAAAGAGTTTGTCATCACTCATCTTCTAGCTCACTTATGTCCGACAACAACTGCTGGAAACCGCCTCAGCCCAGTCCTCCTATACCTATATTTCTTCGGTACAGGAGTTCTCCTAATGCCTGTCAGGCGCATAGAGGATCATAGGCTACGCCCATGATGGTATATATATAAAACAGTATGTATGTATGCTTTTTCTGGGATTCTGTGAAAATTGAAAAACAAATCTTGTTGAAATTTTTATGATAGACTTTTCTTGTGTTGGTGCAAGTTGTTGGGTGTTTAGATGTTGCATCAATCTCCTGGCCTGTTAGCAAAAAAATCATACACAATGCGTTTCTTATGTAGAAAAGGCTATTTTCAAATAACTGCTGTATGTTTATTAATTTGTATTCTGATGTCATATTTGGTGTGAGTGTTATATCAGTCTTTAAGATTGAAGCCAGGATACCAAAAATTATTGTTACAATGCAAAAATATGAATTTCTTTTAATTTTCAATGAAGTACTTTGTATTCAATCATTAGATTAGTGTGAGTGTTATATAAATGGGTACACTCGTGTATGTAAAGTGCTAACAGCTTTGTTTTTGTTTACTTTAGTTTACTTAGGTGTGGTATGGTAAGGTGAAGTGAAGGTGGGTGAAAACAGGCAAGTTAGGTATCTAGGTTATAATAGCGTAAATATCTGTGGTCTTACTTAACGTTAAAAAATGTTCTAGAGTATGGGTGTATGACTAAAGCATCAGAATATGACGCTGTTCTTGTACGAGGTCTGACAATAAAGTTCCTGGATTAATTTTAGCCCTGGCTTTCTGGTCACACTGCAACATTCAAATTTACAGCATGTGCTGGTACATATTTTTCCAATTGTCAGTATGAATTTGAAGGCCATTGGTTTTAGATTGCCTGTTCAAACGAAGTTTTACTATGTTCATAATTTTAGTTTTGCTGATAGCTGACAACTGATGGACGAGAAAGAAAAAAAAGAGCAACAAATTGTGATCAAATTTCTCACTAAAATTGGTAAGACTAATTTTGAAATCATGGAAATGCCAAATACAGGTTACCATGGCAACACCCTAAAATGATCAACCAATTTTGATTGGGAAAAACGAGGGTATTGGTAGTAGACAATGATCCACGCGAAGGCAGGCCTGTAACTGCACAAACGCCATCTAACACTGGGAAAATGAAGCATGCTTTGGATAAAGATTGCCAAAAAACAACAAGAGATCTTGCCAGTAATGCTAATGTGAATCAGGAAACAGTTAGACTGATTTTATGGCAGAATTTGGAGATAAAGAAAAAAAGTGCCAAGCTTCTTCCAAGACATTTAACAAGTGAACAGAAAATTTTTCAAAAACAATGCTGTGAAAATTGGCTTCTTCAGGAGGAAGGGGAGGGGATATTGAATCGCATGAAAGTTGGATCTACGAATATGATCCCTGTTCAAAAAGATTAAGCATGGCCTGGTTAGCCAAGGGTTAGCCTCGCCTAAAAAAAGAAAGAATGTAAAAATCAAAAATCAAATCCTTGCTCATCATCTTTTTTGACTGTCAAGGGGTCATTAGGCAAGAATGGCTTCCTGCAGGGCAAACAGTGAACAAAGAGTACTACCTCATGTTCATGAAAAAGCTACGGGAAAGAATCAGAAAGAAAAGACCTGAAATTTGAAGTGAAAAGAATTGGTTGTTGCATCAGGACAATGCTCCAGCACACAGTGCCTCAATTGTGCACCAATTTTATGAACAAACTGGAACTAAAATACTTACACATCCCCCTTAGTCACTAGACCTAGTGTGGTGTGTGAAAGTCTAAATAAAAGTGCACACACAGTGGAAGCACTGTTCCAAGTAACCAATCAGGAAATACAGATTTTTAAGACACAAGCTTTATTTCACCGTAAAATGGAATTGCCGAAAAAAGGGGAACCGGGCGCTTATAACATCTCCACACACACTCCACTTCAATAAGGTTTTAAGAAATTTCAAACATTCTAATATTTATCCATATAATCGAGATTCACATGAACAACTTTAGTGTGTGGAACATGCTTATGTGGGAAAAAGAATAAATAAGAGAACATTTAAGAATTTAAAAGGAAAAAGACAAACGATATACATTTTACTGGAGTTTGGACGGAGTTCCGACTTATATCCGTTGGAATAGCAATCGCCGATTTAACCGCATTCTGAAGGCCGGGCTTCATGAATTTGAATCCAGAATAAGAAAGAAATTCATTCTTAAATGAGTGTGTAGCCACTCACAAAAAGAAGAACATGATTACCGTTTGATGTAAAAATCAAAAGTGAAAAGCGAAGCGGACAAAAGTCAGCAGTTTAACAACAAAAAGAATGGTGGCCAGTGAGGCGATTGCTAGCCAACAGTAGGTGACAGCCAACAGTAGGTAACTCTGTCCAAATAAACATAAGAAAACGAGAATGAAGGAAAGGAAAATAACAGAAAATAAAAAAGGAAAATAATGGAAAGTAGGAAATAATGCCTGCATGCTACACTAGCTACCTCTGACTTGTACCTCTTCCCCAAGGTGAAGGACATCATGAAAGGAACCAGATATGGCTCCTTAGAAAACATTCAAAAGGAATCATCACGGGTGCTGAAGGCAATATCAACAGAAGATTTCAGGAATGCTTCCAGAAGTGGAAACAACGCTGGAAAAAGTGCGTTTGTGTCGAGGGGAGTACTTTAAAAGGGACCATATTGCTGTATCAGATTAAATAAATATATTTTTTCAAAAATACTTAATCCCGGAACTTTTTGTCAGACCTCGTACTAACATTTGGAGGTGCTAAAATCAAGTTTTATTTTTCTCTGTTATCATTTATCAACGTTCTTGTTTTTTCAACACAAGTTTCTTCGTGAATTTATAACCACCATTTTGGGATCTTGATAGCGACTAGCAATGTATTCTTTCATACCTAGTATCTGGGATGAAAATTTTTTTGTATTTTATTTTGAATATATTATAAAATTGTATTTTTTAAACACTCGTTTTTTAACCTAAACTTATTTCATTAATTAATTAATTTATTTATTTATTTACTGGACACTCTCTACTCCTTATAGAACAATTATCTATGGCAACGCCTTAGATGGGGACATTGATACTTTTTGACTTAGGTTTAAGGATACTTGATCTAATTACAATTTTAACCTTATAGTTATTTTAAATTCAGTACCATCACTAAAACTTTTCATACACATTAGCAAGTTTCTCAGAAAAATTTGTTGGTTATTCTCTTGAAGGCAAGAACTCACGAGTGTTTTTCCCTACAGATATATATTTTTTCACTTGAGCATAACACTGTTTTATTAATCTAATGAAGTATATATTATATTCTGTAGTGGCTCAAATTTGATTTATGGGTATTATTTGTAATGTATATATTTGTCTAAAATAAATATAGACGAACATATTCGTATACGAATTTATTCCCAGTATTAGAGGACAATTGTCGTATGGTAGGTAGAGTAAGCGAACCCCCAAGTAATAAATATTGTGAAATTTTTCGGGTCGTATTCAATTATAGGCTGAATATCTGTATTTTATTACTGAGAAAAAAAAACTTCATTTTCATCTGAAGTGAAGCAGCCATTTTCCTACGTCTTTTTTTCCCTTTTTTTTTGTTACGTTATTTTTGTGACGAATGCTGTCATGACCTTTTCACCTCTCTTGACGAGTTTTCGTTATTAAAATAATTTCTGAATAAAAAGGCGTTAAAAAAAAAAAGGAAGGGAAGAAGCATACCAACAGCTAAAAGGTTGAAGAATTTTTGTTAGTAACAGAATACGCACTCCCTCATCACCCGTACCGTTCGTCGTACTTGGACACAGCATAGGGTTTTAATTAACTGGAGTAAAGTTTCACAGACCCTTACCAACCTTACTCTATAAAAAATTTCATTCTCATGATTAATGCACGTGAAGGTCGAAGTTGATGTTTTTATTATCTCTCTATTTTTTGTTTTTCTATTTTTTTTTTGTTCCATTCCTCAGATCGTGGCTTAAATAATTCGTAATGCTAACGTTTTTAACACGTTTTAAATGTATTACGTCTCGGTACCTTTTTTCTTTGTGGTTTTTTCTACCCATCGTTCGAAACTATTCTGCACCGAAGTTACGTGCCTTTTTCCCCTATAAATCTTCAAGCATGTCGCGTTTGTATAGAAGATTATAAAATCTAAACAATGAGCTTCTTAGCTAGGACTCGATTATTGAGAGAGGATTTGTTAAACCCTATTTCAGCTTTTTTCTGGCAAAATTTTATTTTTATTATCGCATTTCTTATGGTTTTCTTTTTTGTCAGTTCTATTTTTTGAAGAAAATTATTTATTTGTCATAATGCTTTTTCGTTTCATTTCAATTCCAGTAGACTTTGTTGGAGAAATGTTGAAAGAATTATTTTTCTCTTTTTTGTTTGTATAAGAAAGCCACTGCAGTGAGCTGCTGTGGGATTTGGCGCTGCAGTCGGTTTAGTTATGGTCGACTCAAAAGTTGATGTTGTGTAATGTTGATCTTGCTTCAAATTGTAAAAAAAGTAAATACAATTTTATAAACAAAATAAACCTAATTTCGGAAATGAAATAAGCTTGCTATGGTGCAGAAATTCCTGAAAATTTTATTCTTTCAGTCACGACTGTCTCAGTGAATATACTGGGGTAACTAAACAAAAGATTAGGGTTGATAAGCCTCATTTTTAACCTTTATCCAAATTTTGAAGATAACTTATCTAGTGTTTCAGATAGTAGGTATGACGCGTGGTATACTGTAGAAGAATTGATGTTGATTGCTCAAATATGAGTGCTTTGCGGTTGAGAGAGAGAAAAATTTTAATATACTTTTAAAAGTAACTATTTCTTTTTTTAAATTCTTGTTTTGAAAGCTTCAAACAAAAAAACAAAATCTTTATAAATAATAGAAATGAATATGAAAAAGCATAAATTACAAAATAATTAAATGTTTTTTTTTTTCATTACATTATTTTAAGGTCGATATATTAGTGTAAATAAATATAGTTTATGTTGAATATTTGCTTTAAAAATCATTTTATTCTTCTTCGGTGTTTTTCTGTTTATTTCTGCTGCTTAAATAACCACCTACATATGTTTTGTATAATTTTACGTAATGAAAAAGATTTCAGAACATATTCTCTCCCTATTCTACGGGATGCAAGTTTTGTTTAATGTTTTTCCAATACGTTGAAAAATTTTCTTCAATACCAGAAACAAATTAGATCCCTTTCCTCTCCAAATTCTCGTATTTTTAATTTTCACGCCAGATACATCCGATGAAAATAACGTTTTTTCGAAGAAATTTGGTTAAAAGGCCGTAAAAAATTAAACTGATCTAAGGAAAATAACGAAGAAAAGTTTTTTTTTTTATATTTGAACTAACTGTTTCAAGCCCGGTTTCAGGATTTCTTCTTGGAGTCGATTGAAATACATTTTATGATATTCATGAATTTTTCTTCGAAGGCTTAACAATTTTTTACTTATTTTATAGTAATAAAATTTAAAAACCGAATAATTTTGTTTCAAGTTGATTTTTTTGGGTACCGTGGGAATTATATCTCAAATCCCCCCTTAAAACCGGCCTTAAATTGTATCTACCAAAATAAACTTCCTAATAAAACTTCAATATCGATAGGAGATTGAAATTTGTAAAAATTATCCCCTCTCAATTAGAGTTGCAAATGCAAAAAAAAAGAACTCTATATCACCTGAAAATCGCGAACGACTTAACTTTGAAACTCTGGCTATTAATAAAGAAATACAAACTATGAAATCACATAAAGGAGAAATCTTAAATTTATTAAAATAATGTAGAAAGGTTCTAAAAAAAACAAAAAAAAATAATGTTGAACTGTACCAGGTCCAAAAATGGACATCATCAACTCTAGTCCTTTCTATCAATTTCAAGTTACTTGATTCTGTATATTCAACTCTGAATACTTGTACTAGAATCAGTTCGTCGCCTTTTACCATTGGTGATGAGCCGCTGCCGAATAATTAGAAATCACTATAAGAAGTCTATTTATTCCGCTGAATTCTATATACTATGATGCGTTTGGAAAATTCGTGTTTATTGATCATTAGCCACCAGAAAAAATCGAACGATTCCTCATCGACTATAGATGAAATCCTACACACGTGTTGTTGGTTGAAACCCAATAAATCCCTCCCTTCTCATTTTCACCTTCTCATCTCATACCATTATCTGACGAGGACAGCTAAAATTTTTGTCTGTTTAATTAAAACTAGACCCATATGTTACTTAGGTAGTGCTCATCGACGTGAAAAACGAGAAAAAATTCATTTCAGTTGTAAGACCCAATCTCACTTATGAGTATATATAAAATGTAATTTTTTGAACGAAAAAAAAAAACTAGCGCCTCAAACCTCGTTAAAAAAAGTAGGTTTTTGAGAGAAAGAATTATGAATTTTGTCTAAAGAGTAGAAAGACAACTGCATCAGTACATAGGACATCACAAACTGAACTTAACAATGAAACAAATTTGAAGAATGCCATTTCTAATCACATTGAAACCATCCAAAATAATCAAAACTAGCTGTGACCCGGTTAGTTAAACTTAGAGACAGAATTCTCACAATTCAGAGGTATAGGGTTCGAATCTGCAAGACAACTGGAGTGGGTGAAGGGACGAAATTGACGTTTTGAAGTAATTCTGCTTTTCTGAGGCTAAAAAAAAAGTTTTTCCGTTTCTAGCTTGAAAAATAAATTTTTTAGGACTGTCATCTGAAGAGTAAAATAGAGAAAATCACACTGAATGACTAACTTGGGAAGAAATTGACCAATTGAAACCAAAATTGGTAGGGCTTGCCTTTACGTCAAGTGTGCTGTTTGTACTGAATTTCATGACTGTTGGATAAGAATTGCAAGTTTTAGTGAGTCAACATCGAAAATTAGCCCCTCCAACAGCCCCAGGACATGAACCATAAACCCAATCGCAACCAAACTTGGAAGGTATTAGAATAAGTTTAAATCAATGTTTTTACCAAATTTCGTGACTATTACTTTGAAATTATATTTTTTAGAACCATAAAACCGCCAAAACTGCAACATAATTGCCCATCCTTGACGTGTCGTAAAACCAATTTTCCCCAAATTCAAATGGTCTCATCTTCGACTTAATACGAATGTTTGGTCCAAATTTCGTGACCATCCAACAAAAATTACGCCCTGTATCGAGTTAACAAGAATTGGATATACATACATACGTACATATATAAATATATATATGAATTTTCAAAAATTGTGCCAAAATGTTCCTTGGGTCATGAAACGAAAAACGTACTTACTTCCACTTCTGGGTCCTTCCATGAGCACAAGATTAATAAATTGATTTTCGTAGAAAACTTACTTAATAAAACCTGTGAGTCATCATGTAGGTACTTATTTAATCATTTTCATCATTTATTTTAATATTGAAAAGTCGTGGAACAATTGAATTTTGATTTTTCAAAATTTCTATAAAATTTCTTACAATTTATTCATTTAATGGCTCTTTTAAGGTGGGTGATTGATAAGATCGATCATGTAAAACTTCCGATTTTAGATTTTTTGCGTATAGGAACAATATTTTAATTATAAAAATATATTTGTAGAGCAGAAGCAGCTTGCATTGAAAATGCAACAGAAACTTTCATGGTTTTGTTGTTGTGATAAGTAATGGAAAATGAAAATAACTTTTACTTTTGTTTTCCAATTTCTCCTTATGTCTCATGATCCATTGTTGATTTTAAATAATTTTGTCAAAAAGAGTAAGAGGTTTTAAAACTTTGAAATTAATTTTCTCTAAAAATAAGTTTCGGTAACATTGTTCATTGTACCCTTTAGATTTTAAAATATTTTACTAAAATAAGCTTTATTATAACTTCCTAGCACAACATTTTGTGTCGTTTTTTTTCTCTAAAATTGAAACCATCCAATGCCTGCTCTTCATTATTTTCATTCAAAGAATTCCACTTAAGTTATTCGTATTTGAAAATCATACTTTGTCCCATACTGCTGTGAGTAAATATAGATTTTGAAAAATAATGAGTTCCCTTTCGTTGAAAAGAACGAATATTTTTGTGATTAGTTCTAGAACAATTATTGTGAACATTTTAGAACCTTGCGGTCTAAAACTAAGTCGTAAGTGTAAATGGGAAAAAAATTTCCCAAATTTAGGGCTGAGGTTAGCCAAAAAAAAGGTAAAAGGGTCAAAATAATAGTTTGTTAAGATATGAAAACAGTTTTTATTAAATTCAGAGTAGAATAAATATAAATTTGAGAAAAAAAAAAAGAAGTTTAAAAAGAAGAAAAAAGGTTGGTATAAAACTAAATGAGCTGTTAGTTACGAAATGTAATTTATCAAATACGATTACCAAGTTTTTTTTTCTTCTTCTCTCTTCGTTTTCATTTCTCTAACGCAAGTAAGATGAAGAAAGCCAACCCCAGAAAATTGTTAACATTAATGACGAATAATCTAGCTGAATGGAAGCGAAACTTTTGAAGAAGGAATACAAAAGGAGGAAAATAAATAGGGCGAATAAAAAAAAAAATACCGACAAATTTAACGACGAAATCGTATTAAGTAGGCTGTGAAAGAGTGAAAGGAATAAAGGAATTGCTGCCATCAAAATAATGAAGTGGAGTTAGAAACATAATGAAGAGAGAGAGAGAGAAAAGAAAAATTCAAACTGAGGAGTTAGGGGATAAACTTTACTCTGAGAAAAAATTTTTAGCTTTGCTGTTGTTCCTACAATCAAAAATGAAAATGTTCACAGTATTCTTGAATAGAGTTACAATCAACTAATGGCACAGTTAATCTTCTCAGTAATTTTATTTTCTGTGAATGTTACTGTGGGGACTCACCGGTATGAGGTAAAAGGGCTCGGACCCCCAACGACAGTTGCCGCCCTAAAGGGCAGGCAAATAATCGTCCTTGCGACGTTAAACACACTAAATACGTTCGATCGTAATTACCTGCAAGTACATGCAGGTAATGTACGAGTACCAAATTGTGACACAACGAAACAATGTCACGATCTGTACACGAACCGGTCAGCCATCTCTTATCTCGGTAGGGGATAATGCGACCTGGCCGCCCTCACAGACGTACGTATATTCTTATGTACGTGTCTTAGTGTGCGTGTAAATAAGCCGTATATAAACCACCCGAACCGGCTCTAAAATCGCCAGTGTTCGCCTGGGTTTTGGCTTACCCGTACTTATGTACAAAGTGGCTGAACACGCTTAAATTCTGTAGAATTTCCTTCTGGTGAGAATATCTCTTATGACAAGGTATTCCACGGTTAAACCTTCAGTCAACATGATGGAGTGAGTATATCGTTAATGGTAGTTTATGAGCATTTTTCAATAAATAAAAAATTCAAGACGTTATTTTTATTCGTACTTCTGAAGGAATGATGTCAAAGTAGGAATATTATCGGCTTGTATAATTTGCATCTATCTCTGAAAAGTATTAATGGATTCAGGTATATTTATAATGTACATACAAATACATATATTATTATTATTATTATTATTTTTCTGAATGTATGTAAACTGATTACTCAACAACAGCTGCACTGATTCTGATGATTTAGAATTCATTTGAAAGAAGGTGGCCCTGAGATGATTTCAATAAATTTTCCTTGGGGTTGGATCAATACCAGATACATACAGGATCCAAAATTACTGACCCAAAATTCAAACTTTAACGAATTTCTGTGAAAATTAGTATGTGAGAGTTATTTTGATTACTGATCACATATCCGCAGTCAGATTTTCAGAATTTAAAATAGCAAACACAAAATGTCAGATCTGAAATTCTAAATTTAACCAATCTGTGTGAAACTCAGTAAGTAGGCATAATAGTGGATTTTATGCTAGGTTCATTTTTATTAGGTTGCATGTCCTGAAACACCGCTTCGTGGTGCTTTGGCTTGTGCCAGCCCAGTACTTTTTCCGGCATAAATGTGGTAACACTGTTAAATTTGTTATAGTATGTTGGAAACTACGAAAAATTTTTGGAAATATTTTTGTCAGTGTCCATATAAAATACAAATAAACACTTACAAATTTCATTCAAATACTTTCCACTGAATATTTGGAGGGTTGTATTTATTATAGTGATTATAGAACTGAAGCTATAAATTGAAAAATAATGAAACTTTTTAATAAAAAAAAAAAGATAATGAAATAAAAAGACGACTAAAAACAAAAAAAGCATTATAAAGGAAAAAATAATTTTATGTGGATATTTTAACACCATCTTTTTTTTCTTCTTTATTTTCTGAATAAAACTGTTAAGTCAACGCCAAATTTCATGCAAAAAATTAATTTTACACCTAAAACTTTAACTCCAAACTAGTTCCACCTGAATCTGGGTTTACAACGATACTTAAGTTAACGAATTTGCCACTTAAACAGAGTTAAAGAATGTAAAACAGGCTGCCTAACTTTGCTTGAAATTTGGCGCAGGCATAAAAAATTTTATTCAGAAAAAAAAATTATCTCCTCCTTTTTAGTATTTTGTTTTTTTTGTTTTTTTTTAAATTATCTGTTGTAAGTTGATTTTATTTTTTTATTATATGCTTTTATTTAACTCTACTTGGGAACAGAATTTAGACTTTATTTTTGGTTTGTATGTGAATAGACCCTTGAATAGTTACCGAGTTTATTGCTAGAGCATTACTAAGGCGTTAGGTTACAGAAATGTGTTTCTGTGTGAGTGCAATAGAGTTCACTGAGTTTCACTTCTCCGTTTTACACTTATAAAAGCATATTTAAAAAAATTATTTTTCAACATATTATTTACTGAGATACGTTATTGCTTAATTAGAGTTTTGAATCAATCTAACATACCAGCCCTGTCGCCTATATTGGGACGTTAAAACCAAGACAGATATAAAAGTATTGGTCTGTGGACATACATTTGTTCTATCCCGTAGATTTTTATGGAAAGGATTACCTGCAACACATTCCCAAACAATAGTTTTTTCTTTCTTGATCAAAAATTTAGTGAGAACTTTTCAACAAATTAATCTCTGTTTCAGTTGGTAGATAATGTGCTAAGCATATTCTAATAATTTTCATATTTTTGTGTAAAATGCTAAAATTGTTTAAATCTGGAATTAACCCCGTTCTGTCATATTTATTCTTGTTAGCTATGTCAAGTACCTCTGAGTTGAAACTGTTCAACGGGAGTTTTGAATACGACTCATAGCCACTAAATTTCGATAGACTCGTGTGGTTCTTTATTTTGAATTTTCAAAATTTATTTCTTCATCTATGAGTAGTGAAAATAAAAATAAAAATAATGATAATATTTAAAAGTAAGTGCGTTGATTTGTCTTAAATTATCATTAGTCTTTGAAACAAAATAAGAAATCTAAAATCGAAAGAATTTTCTAGATTTATTAGGTCTAGCTATTCTTATTTGTGAAGAAAAAATGAGACAGACTGATCATGCCCTGTAGCTCCCTTTTTTGTTTAAATATTCATATGGATATTATAATGAAAAAAAATTTTTTTTCGCTGTTGATAGTATCGGCTGTTCCATTTGTAATAATGGTCTTTGTCACGTTTAAGATTAGTCGACATAAAATTTATTTCCCCATTATTTGAATCATAAAATTGTGAATGTGCTCAAAATACCACTTTTTTTGCTTATGATTTGTTGCTCGATTCGACGATTATCGTCTAATGCTGAAATATTGTGTTCATCTTGTAGAACATACTTTTTTTCTATACTCGTAAATTATTTGTAAATTGCCTGCTGATGCGGCGAAGTGCTCGGTGTTCCATTAGAAAGAAAAAACTTCTATAAAATGGCGTATAATGAGAACTTAACGACAACTAACCGTTACTTTTTACGAGTCTGGTGTTAGCATTTCCCGATTAGAAACTTTCATTAGATTTAGGCGAGCTTTTGTTGAAAACGTGTTTAGATTTGTTAATTTCGTCTGTGTTAGTGTTAGTGTGTGCTCGTTAGAAAAACGGCATTGTTCATTTTTCACAGTAAAACTGTATCGGCTAGCATTTTCCCCGATAGGTACAGGAAACAATGCGAGACAGATCCTGGATATCAAATTAGCTGTATTTTTATTTCTCGAAAAAAGTCTCGGAGGAATTGGAGAAAGAAAAATCTTGGATTACCGTCCGAATTCCAGCGTTCTTTTTTTCTTCCTTTCCTTCTTTGACGGCTATTTTTCTACCGTTTTCCAGTTTACATCGAGTACCTATGCATTATGTGGAAGCACTGGTATTCGTCTAGCCCTATAAATTTCGACCGCTGTCGATTGCTTTGCCACTCACCAGTTTTTCACCTTATTTCCCTCTCACCCCCTCTCGTGTGTAGTTTTCAACGCTAGTTGTTGAAAAGTTATTTGTGCGTAAGTTTGAAGAATTCGTCAAGTGGTCGAACTTTTAATGCGGGTGAAAAGTTAATCTTTCCCATTAATTTCAGTTCCAAGTACGTATTTTCTTGGTACGTTTTTTTTTCTTCTGTATTTTCATCATTTGACGACGTCATTATTAGGTATACACCGTCTGTGACTCCCTACTGAATTTAAGTAGGCTACCATTTTTTAAATAAAACAAAATAATTAAAAAAGTGGCATTTCTTGGATAAAATTTGTTACGAATACGTTTTCTTTTTCTCGACGTATTTAAAATTTAATTTTTACCAACGAATTCCCGGTTCACATTTCCCTTGTAAAAAAACGTACTTAATTTAACCATACTTAAATCATAGAATTTGCCTCCTTGCGCCCAAATAGATTATTCATAGACTTACAGAAATGGAAGTCAGATTCAGTGAAAGTAATCAAAGTCAAATGTATAAGTATGTAGCAGGTGAATTTCAATCTTGATCAGCAATTTTGTGAAACGGTTATTTTAGGATAGATGGTCGCCAACTAAGTCCATCCTACAGGCTGGAAGATAACGCAGAATAAATTTTGAATGGAATAAAAATAACAAACATTTTACTCTTAAAAATAAAGCCTTGACACATATACAAAAATAAAAATTTTCTAGAACCTTCTCTCACTTTGAAAGGGCAGAGGTTCATATTGGCTAATAATGATTATCCCGTCTCCCCAAGTGCCTTAGTGTCACCAGCTACTTTCTTTTCTGGCTCACCCGCAAAAAAAACAAAAAAAAACTGGTTACACTATTGCCTTGTTCCCACCATTTTCTAAATTAGTAGGTAGTTTTCTCTTACTTATTTTCACCCTTTTTCGTACAGGGAAGTACAAATACATATTAAGTAAAAATTGTACAAATTAAGTACAAATTGTTCGTTTCGGAAAAACAGTTAATCACACTATTACATTGTCAGTTTGTCAGCCCATTACCTATTCAGAAGTGAAGCGTTTGTTTTGCTCGTATTTATAGTTAATTGGATGTTTACTTTCCACCCTATGTGCCTAAGTAACCGTTACATTTATGGGGTGATCTAGATGTGATCTAAATCGTTATTAACGTTAGTCTTGATTTGAAAGTGATAGATTTTTCTTGTCACGGACTCGCTCGTTGCTAGTGACACAGAGATGGGGCGGTTTTGGGTTAAAACTCCCCCAAAGCTGTAAAAAATATTGACAATTAAATCTTTGTAATAGACTCTATTAATTTATATTCTAATTGTTGATTGAGGTGTGGCTCACATCACAATGAACTAACGGAACTTGGACGTGTCCAGAAATCATACATATCGTCGCCAACGATTTTTCAATTTTGTTTACTCGTAGAAGAATGTGCAAAGACAAAGTTCCCAATGAACACTAGAAAAAAGCGTGAAAAAAATATTTGTTCATCCGAAATATTGATTAACTTTGTGATTATATGTAGAAATATTTGATTTTGACTACTTCTTTCGGATCATTGTTAAAACTGATCTGGATCAGTATATTTGTATGTATAGGCCTACATCTGATATAGATTTTTTAGGGATCTATAATCCAGTTCTCATCTATTCATGACTCATAAAATTGAGGCGTCAGCATTTCGTAGAATGTATTGCTGGATTATAGTAAATTTTTCGTGGGTTATTTCAGTCTCCTCCATCCCTTCCCTGATTTACACCTTGAGCTCAGTAAACGCTCATTTACAATTTTTCGTTTCGAAATCTAATACACAGTTTCTGTATAATGTATTCCCATTCCCCTGAACATCGTTTCGCAAAATTGAATTAATCCCGTACCCTCGCCTTAATCCCGTACCTCACCATTTTCCTACACAAAATTGCCACTCGTTTTGATTTTGAGTAGTGCTCATTATTTGAGTTGTCCAATGATGGAAAAACAAGATCACAAATCCAATAGCAGTTGTACTTACGAGTTCTCCAGCATTTGACAACTAACATCGCTTTTTCGTCGTCAAGAATGATAGTAATTATTTTTTTCTCCACTTCACAATATTATTAATGTGCACCTCTGCTCCACTTCGAGTGAGCCTCTGTGAGTTAATATAAGGAGAAAAAAAGTAAAAGAAGCAAAACAGAAAATTAGAAAACTTCTTCCTTAATGAGATATTCGCACTATGTTTTCGCGGTGATGCAGAGAGATTGAATTAGTGTGACTGGTGGTCGTGCAGGAGACGAGCTGATGGTGGAAAAAAAGATAATGAAAATAGATTGTCTTAAATCTGCTGCTCCAAACCGTACTCGAAAATAATACCGAGAAACAAATGCGAAAGTTTCACGCGTCCCTTTGTTGTAGCATCGTAATATTTTCGTATATTGTTTTAACAGAAATTCGTCGAAAAAGATGGGGTTTCAAACTGAACTCGTAAAATATGGAGGGTACTTACATTTATTTGCATAAATTATTTGTAAATTTTAGCACCATTTGTGTTTTATTTCTTATTCGAGTTCTTATGTTCAGTTCCTATCACTTAGATTTATTTTCGATCAATTATTGCATAGTTTGTTTGGCAACAACTTATAAATTCAGGAAAATGATACACCACGTCTTACCGGATACTCCGTGTCTCATCCGTGCAAGTTTTGTATTGCCGCAGTGGATAGAAATCACAATCCCTCAAATTACTATACTTCATACTATTTGCTTACATAAATAATTGAAAGACGATATTTCATCCCTGAGCCAAAATCCGCTGAAAGCCTGAAAATTCAAAATTTTTCACGTTGTTTGAACAATTATAACTTTATTATTGTTTTTATGAAGATTGTTTCATGATCCTTGATTTTGGATGTAAATATTTGTTACTTGATCATACTTTTAGTTGATAGGCCTACACGATATTCGACTCAGACGAAGGAGGCAGTGCCGTAACGAGGCAAAATTTTTTGGGGGAGATAAATTTTAAAATTTTCCAGCTAACTACAAAAATTCCAACTCAATGATAAGAAAATATACATTAGTTTGCCTGCAGACTATTTCCATTTTATTCATTTTTTCTTCTTTTACAAAAACTATAAAATCATAAATTTTCCAACTCTTTGGCTAATTTTAAATTATTTGGGTCAAGCGTCCTTTATGCTTCCTTTATTTACGACTTTGCTAGAAGAACTAAATATTATTTCTAAAACCTGACAGTAGATAGACTGAAACAGCAAGGTGAATATTATGACTGATTACTTTGACCATAAGTGATGAATTCACTATGACAATCTTATCATTAGTTCACATAATACCTGCCTAATTATGTTTTCCAAGCGATGATTTGTTCTTTTATACGAATTTGAACAAAATTTTTCACAATAAATACATTAATATAGACAGGTTAGCTAATTTTGTTGTTTACTTTTTTTTTTTTCGCAAGAGAATCTCGAAATAATTAATTTGTTCATTATATTATGCACGAAAATTAAACGATAATTTAGTGATTATTCGAAAATCGTAGTGATGCACCATTGCGTAGAAACAGTGAAGGATCTGAGGAGGGATAACGCAGCCGCCTGGCTTTTCCAAAACGTAATACGAGTTCAATTTTCTCTTATAATTGTGTCAGAAAACATATAAAATTTACTGAGGTGAAGAAGGATTGCTGATACACAAGGCCGATTTTAAAGGGAGTTTAGGGGTATGATTCCCCAATGCCAAAAAAAAGTCAATTTAAAATACAATTATACGGTTTTTCAAATTTTACCCTTATGAAATACGTAAATACTAATTGTTAATCCCCCCGATAAAAATTTATGAATATTATAAAATGTCAACATAGTCCCAAAATATCAAAACCAACTCCTCGATTCAGCAATAGAGAAAAGGGAAGAGAAATCAACAACAGTAGACTATATCATCCAAACAGACTTGAAATTATTGAAAAAATGTGAGAAATACGACTGATGGAATTTATGAATCCATATTCACGCATAAAACAAACATGCTAAACACAGACCTCTCTCCTTCGGAAAATCCTCTGATTTCATCTATCCTCATTAATCACTTTTCACCACCAATGACGGATCCAAGATTTTCTGAAGGGGCAAATCTTAATTTCAATTTTTATTTCCTAATAGTCTACTGATATTTCTCACTCTCCCTCCACCCACAATGCAAATGTTTTGTAGACCCTACTCATGTTGGCGCTGTATCGTTTTTGCCATATCAAACACCTAATAATGAATGACAGTGATAAACAGTTTGTGACTATTGTCCATAATTTATATGACATTGTGGGGTTCACCCGTGCCCGCCAAGATAGACTCGGCCTATACGCACACGACGACGAGGCGCGGGTAATAATAATATACACGAACCGCCAATCAAACACACGCCAATCAGCGGGTGAAACGTGACACTCGCTCACAGTGTAGCGAGTGACCGACGGTGTACAGCGAGTAGTGCGGTCCTACATGAATACACGTATACGCGCACTCGCTGATACACTGCCTAACCACCCACCGTGTCCTATGATTGCCAGCGTGTATGAGGACTTGGCTCTCCTTACATACCTTATACGGACACGCAATAGGGCGTACATTTGTACGCCCCAATATCTTCTGGTGGGAAACTCCCGTTCCCACAGACATATTTACTTCTTTTTTATTCAATTTTTATTTTTGTGATAGGGTAACAGTTTAAAACCTATAGTTTACAGACACCTAAAGGGTCTGCATCCAGCTACTGTGTTGACAAATTTGTTTCATTTATGTACACATTTTTCTTGTGTGCAAATTAACAAGGTAGTCCAAAAGTTATGGTTCCTGTGCTAGGAGGGGGGTCTGAGAGTGAAAAATGTTGGGAACAACTGTGATTGGGTAATGATATTTATTAAAAATTGATGCTAACACAACTCTTTTTCCTCATTTTCCTATATTTTCTTGGATTTCTTTAAACATTTTAGTTAAGAAGTTGACTTTCTGAAATTTTAATCCAAAAACTATCGAAACTTTCTCAACTACTACTCATGCTCTCAAACTGTACTCGCCCTAACACTGACTGAATAACTGAGCTGCAAAATACAGTTTATCTATTTGTATAAAATTTCATTAGGTACCTCATGTAATAACGCCATTCTTCAATGGTATGTTTACCTTTAACCCTTCAAAAAAAAAGAAAAAAAGAAGTGAGTAAGGCGAAATTTTATTTCAGGATCGTTGTCGAGACCTTTTCGTATGGAGTCTGTAAACAAAGATGCAAAATTGCGATGGCTTTTTTACCTATACCCTTCTTAGGTCGCTCATTCCGTCCCAATTTTGGAACGACTTGTCGGCCAAAGACACTACTTTTTTTTTTTTTTTTCATAACTGACTAGACGGTTTCATCGTGAAATTTTGTAACATATGTGACGTACATGCTTTTGTCTGATTGTAAATTTGTGAGATTTGGAGAAAGGATGGAAAACGAAACACAAAAAAAATCAGTAATGAAAAAAAACAATGTATCATTTATGCCGGAAAAAAAAGGTTATTTCTGGAACCGTATGAATTTCAAAGGTATCGTTTACGTCACTCATTTTCTTTCGTGCTAAATAAGTGAGAAAAATATGGTATTTAGGGTTATGGTTTCTATCCACGTAATATAGGAGTCAGCTTTTAGTTCGTTGAATGTCTTCAAAAAAAAAAAAAATTGCCATCAACTTGTTACATTTTTTTGTAGGGGATGTACTTATACATGACTACATGCGAGGTATGATCTGGTACATATTTTCAAATATTGAAACCAATATGTGGGCAACACTTACTTGTTTAGAATGTGCTTATAATGCCTACCCTTCCGATTATAGTGACTGTGATTTTTGACATCAACTCGTTTTCATCCGTATTGATGAGCTGTTTACAAATGACAATAATTTGTCGAAAAAATCTGTCAAAAGCGTAACTTTAGAGGTGAATAGAGTGAGGAAAATTTTTTATCTTAAACATTCGGATCATGGGCAAGAAGAATAATTACGATGGCACGTCAGTCGGAAAAATAGATTTCGCCTAAAATCGAGTTTAAAATTCATGTGTTTTGAGAATTACGTTCATTTTGGATTTCAAGAATTTTGTGTTTTAATAAAATCTTTAATCATCTGCTATTCGAAAACTAATAAGCGGATTTAGTCCATCTTTGAACTTAATGGAAATATGGACCCAAAATATGAACTTGCAAAATTTGGTTCAGATTCGTACAGAATTACGCTCCCCAATTTGTAAATAAATTTCGTTGTATCCCATGATGTATAAAACATATATGTACCAATAAATTTTTTGGGGAGGGTGTTTTTGGGGTCTTGGAACCATTATCGGAAAAAGTATCATAAAATTTTCTCAAAGTCGTGACGTGCCGATATCCGAAATAGTCAGATTCTATAAAATCTGTCTAAAAGGAACCTATTGCACAAAACAAGACTTACAGAAGAAGCGATTGAAGAAAATGAACTTTTCTTATCAGTTTCAATTTGTTGTTTTAGTTTGGAACAGAACTAAAAATATTTAACAGTGATTAGTGTAAGATTTTAATTGAATAAGGAGGTGCGATTGCAGGATAGGAATAAATTATGCAAATTTGGGCCAGATTTGTGGAGAAAATGTGTTTTGAAATTAAGTAGTGTAAAAGAGGAGAACTAGGAAACTTTGTACGCAAATTGTGAGCTAAGCCCCTAAGGAGAGTTGATGCAGCAATTTTGGATATGGCCTGTGAAAGAGTAGGTCTTCTTTGACATTCCGGATTGCTTTGCTCTTAACTTGCCAAATTTAAACAATGTTTCAGTAGCCTGCCTGTACAGCTCACCGGCTGAAACTCCTCTTCCTAATTTCCAGCTGACTGATGAAATTCAACGCCCTACGCATTGAACACCATTCACTGACAGCCTCCTGCGTTACCTTTACTCTGTTGTTATCTACTTCTTAGAGACTTGAAGAAGTTGAATGCTCAGTGCACTATAATTGTCGCCGTTGCTAAAATGTTGCCAATAGTCTGAGGATCCAGCTCACATAAAGGCTTATATACCATTACTGGAGCTTTTATCACTTTCCCTTGTTCTAATTCTTGCTGCCTGTTTGTTTGGACTACCTCTTACTAATTTTATTTAAACTTCTAAATCTCTACATTCTCGATGTTCTACCATGTATAATTTTTGGTGTTCGACGCTCATTCGGTATTCTTTTTGATATTCATTTTTCGTGTACTCTCTTCTTCGCGCTTCTGCAATAATCATCTCATGCAATAAACTATCTCATGGAAACAAGAGGGGGTGAGAGTTATAGTCTCGACCGAACTTAACCCTAAACTAAAATTTTCAAGGTGAACTGTTGTAAAAACCAGTTGTTTTGCTCAATAGGTCCTTTTTCTAGTCCTAGGTCAAATTTTTCTCATGCCTTTAATACAGTCTTATTATCAACAAACAATATATCTATCATTGTATGTTTCTTTACAAGATACAAACAAACATGCAACTTATTTTGATGCATGCGTAACTTTTGCGATTCACCAACCAAAGTCTGCGACTTTTTTATCTCAGTAGTTGCAGCATTTTATTCTTTGTAGTATATACTGGGTGGGGTCACTTATTCTTTTTATGGTCCATTATCAGTTTTATTCTTCAAAAGGTGATCAGCGCTTCCGTAGTGGATCCGTTTACTTATTGGTTTTTTCGAACGAGTATTGTGAAAGTGATCAGATTTATAATTTTAAAGATAGAGAAGTGGAATTAGCTTTTGGTTTAAAAAAAAAAGTTGTTTTTTTCCCGCAAAAATTCTTAATCTTGGTAGTTTTATTAGATACCAGAGGAAGCTGGACGCAGAGCTTTCAAGTATTCGTGCCAAGTAAAACATTTAGTCGGAAAAAGCGTCATTGCAAGATGTGATTTTGAATCGACCCATGAGGCAAGGTGAAGAAGGGTGCGAGAATTCATGTGAAAATTTTTTATTCTCACATTGGTGTGGTATTCGCCTGTGAATAACGATAACTTTTTTTTTTAGTCATTGTTTTCTCTTACTCCCTTTCTCATTCTTTCTTATTCAGAGAAGGTCGTAATTTTTTACTCAGTTTGCTTGAAAACAGGGTATTAAAAATGACCTCATTAAACGGTTAGGGGTGGGGATGATGAAAATTATCCGTTTCATAAGAAAAGAAAACAATTGATACAATTTTTTCATTTTGACCTAATTTTTTTTTTGTGTGTGTGTATGGGTGTGTATGCGTGTGTATGTTTGTGTATGTTTGTGTATGTTTGTGTATGTATGTATGTATGTATGTATGTATGTATGTATGTATGTATGTGTGTATGTATGTATGTATGTATGTATGTATGTATGTATGTATGTATGTATGTATGTATGTATGTATATATGTATGTATGTATGTATGTATGTATGTATGTATGTATGTATGTATGTATGTATGTATGTATGTATGTATGTATGTATGTATGTGTGTATGTATGTATGTATTTATGTATTGGTTAATTAGTTTTCAAGAAAACTTGAAAACAAAAAATTCCTGGAAAAATTGTTTTTCCGGGATTTTGACAAAATGATGAAATAGATCAGGCAGAAATTTTCACAATAGACTTCAATTATGTTGGTGCAAGTTTTTTAGAAGATTGGTGCTTATTAATTCAGTAGTTTCTGAGAAAACTGGAAAAGAAAAATTTCTGAAAATAATTTTGTGTTTACGGTTTTGAGAAAAATATCAAACAAATCGGGCTGAAATTTTCACAAAAAATAGCTACTGTATGAGAGCAGGTCTGAAAGAAGTTTGGTGCTTATTAGTTCAGTAGTTCTCAAAAAAATTGGAAACAAAAAATTTTTGGAAAATTGGTTTTTACCAATAAAACATTAATAGATCGATATTTTTGGACTATCTTTATAATATATTTTTACATTTTTGCTTGGTGCTACACTGTAACACTATTTCGCCGCTCACTCATTTGTCTTCGTACACCTTCGTTTGTCTCACTCAATCTGTACTTACAACATACATGATTGATGTAAATACATACGCTTCTGAGACGTTACTTTGAGTATATCTTTATTCATTGTTACAATTCTCATACTCTCTCGATTCACAACCTCTATAATATATCGATAACTATCGATATAAATATCGATCACTGTTGATATGAATATCGAGTAACTGGATTTTCTAGTGAAGCATTGCTGCGCTAGAGTTTTTTTTCCCTATACTTCGTAGTTTTATTCGATGTTTTTCAATTTTAGGTGTTGTTTCCCTGAATCTCCTTCCCTATTCTACTTTTCTTTTACATTCACCCCAATTGTTTTCCTCTTTAAACAGTGCGAGCGAGGTAATAAAGTTTTTAAGACTATTTTATCGCTAGATACATCTCAAATGTGGAAAATCACTAGTGAGTGTATAGTAACGGAAGTAAGTATTTGTTGAATTCGTTAAATGTTAATACACATCCCACAACTGCGGTGACTAAAGAAATGACTGAAAGTTGGGTGGAAAATTGTGGAAAATTGCTCACTAAGTCTTTTTGTTCTTGTGATTTTGTTTTTTTTTTGTATTTTTACTTTTTTTACTTTTTTTTAGCCTTACCGTATAACCATTTTTCTCGTGGTCCGTCGTCCATTGTATATTTTGCAGAAATTTTTCAGAAATAACTTACTGCTGTATTGAATTTTTCTGAGTGGGAAAATAAGGGGTAATACTTCCGCGACAAAATATCTGGACACAAATCTACCAGCCAACAAAACCGCGATTAATTTATTTCAGAAAGTTTTGAAGCTTCGTTGCGTGTCCTTTGAGAATATAAGGTGAAAAATTTTCGAACTCACTTTTTTTTCTTTTTACTTTTTTTTGGCGAGTTTTGACCAACTTTTAGATACGTTTGTGTGAAAGAAATGTTGAGGGAAAAATGAACGAAGAGTCGAAGAAAAGAAATTTAATTTTTGCGACACAATGGTCAGTGTTTTTGTTTTGAAGATTCTGTTTACCAGTATGAAGTAAATTTCCCTTTTGTGGTTATTTTTAATCATTTTTAGCAGGTATTACAAAACTTTATAATATTTTCGTGAAATTGAAAATTAATGATTCGGTTCGTGGAAACGTTTTTAAAATCCATAATGTACAAAATTCATCCTTTTTTTCCTACGAAAAAATAAAATAGTTTTTTTCCTGAAATTAAAAATATTTAATTCTGGAATAATTCTAACTCTTGGTATTTTTTAAGTAGGTTTTCTATTGAAAATCTACTTATTAATCTTGGTGTCATGCAACGACCTGGGCGTGGAGTTAGGTTCGTTTTTCATTTCATAATTCAAGAAAAATTTTGGTTTAATAACTCAAATTCATATGTATATATAAAAGCTAATTTCTTGTTACCGTGGTATATGTCGCAATTTTTATCCGATAGGCACGAAATTTGGAATGAACGTAACATTAGTCCTATGCCTAGGACCTGACCTATTGATTTTGTTGCGGATCGGCCCTACGGTACTTCCGGTATGTCTATTTTCGTTTTTGCTATACAATTTTTAATTTTCGACCAATAGCTACGAAATTTAAAACAAATATTCACTATTATATATTATAATTTATTATAAATTTTTGAGCCAATCGGCCATACGGTACTTCCGGTATAGCGATTTTTATTTTTGTTTTGGCTATAAAATTTATAATTTTCAACCAATTGTTATGAAATTTGAAACAAGTATATACTATGATATATTATAATTTGCTATAAATTTTGGTGCGGATTGGTCGCATGGTACTGCGGTAACATTATTTTCATTTTTATTTTACCTATAAAATGCCTAATTTTGAACCAATAAAAATGTAATTTGTTACAAATATTTATTACGATCTGTTAATAACTTTTATATAATAGAGGCAATGTTTATACTGGTATTTTTCGAGTGAAAAGTAGCTCATATCATTGATGAATATAACCTCGATATAAAGTGAACGCACCTCCTTTGTAAAACCATAATGTATCTTTTTACATGGAAGCATGTTCTGTTTACATCGAGGTAGAGGTTACATTTTCTAAATGAAATGTTAAATTTGCCATAATGAGGAGGTTGATATGTTGTTCCATTTTTTATAATTATTAAAAAAGACTTGTCATTATGATAGAATTTGATGTTTCGTTGCTTTGTGATTATTAATTAAATAAAATATCTTCCTTAACAAAATTCAAAAGTAAGTTAACACGACTTGGAAATTGGTCATTCGCTGCGTTCATTTTGCGAACTCTTTCACATGTAATTGCTCATGTTTGAAACTTGGTGTGTAATATATAGGGACATAACTAAGGGGTGATGGGGGAAGGCTCCCCTCAAAAGTTTTGGTCGGTTGATAAAATTATACAAGTTGTTTATTAGTTGAAAAAATTGCGCCTAAGAAAAAAAAAGGACATAATATACAAGTGTGTTGGGCGTTTTTTTTTTTTTTTTTTTGAGCAGTTGTTAATTTTAAAAATTTTAGTTGGCAATTTTAATTTTTCTCCCTCCTTAAAAAAAAGCCTTTTGCTATGTCCGTGGTAATATACTATTTAATGACTACCTAATTTTACATTTTTTGAAAACCTTCTTCTTCTAATGGAGCTGCTGCTACATTAGTTTTTTTCTGATTCAGGTTACTTTAGATATATTTTGCCATCTGTTCAAAATATTGAGTCTGCTGAAGAAATGAGGATTATGTGATTTGTTTGACTCCTTCTTCCAATGATCCGCATTTTTTTGTAAATTTCATCCAACTTAATCGAAATACTGTTCGAAACAGATTTGCTTATTTTTATGGAGAAATGATTATCAATATTATGAAGTATTTTAAAAAATAATGAAAAGTTAATGTACAATTGCTGTGATTCATGACAGACTTGAATTTTCCTCAATCTATCGTAATATTTTCTCTTCAAGGCAAATAAAATAAAATCAGATTTTTATTTTATCGCTTCAAAAACTCTATCTTTATTGTCTGCCGAACAATTTTCAAAATAGAATTTTACTTTGTTACCTAATTTTACTACTGACAAATTCAACATTTTTAATGATTTAATTTTTTAAATTTTTTACCAAAGTTTCAGATTTTTACTTAATTAATATTGAATTATGATTCTTATTAACATAAAATAAGTCAAGTAATTTTTCTCATTACATGTATAGACTGTAGTTGTATTTTCAAAATATTGGCTTTTATTGCTTGTTTCCGTTAAAAAAGTAGCCTTTTTTTTTTTTTTTTGAAAAAATTAACTTTAGTGACATTGTGTGGTAAAAATTGAAAAAAAGTTTTAGCCCTAAAACTAGACTCGCACGTACATTTTTTTATAATTTTTCAGTAACAACAATTATTTGTGATACAAGTGTATAAAGTAGGTGATTTTCGGCTCGTGCTGCAAAAATCACATGAGTATCAAACACCAACTATTTTTTCCAACATCTCCCCATAAAAAAAAAAAAAAAATTCAAATAAGAAACATACAAGCACCAGCTATCTCCCTTCTTTCGACAAAACCTTGTGGCGTAATGGACACGGCGCTGGTCCATTAATTTTAAAATTAGAGGTCCGAATCCCAGAAGGGAAGAAGTTTTTATGAAAAAAATAAAAATAAATAAATAAATAAATAAATAAATAAATAAATAAATGAAATGAAAAAAAATGACGATGTAGGCTTGGTATTGTAGCAAAACCAGTGTGTAAAATGAGACATGCGCCCAAGGCGATGTATAATGTACAGATTAATGTATGTTTACTTTATACATTGGTCCTAAATGTTTCTAAAATTGCCCGTCAAGGTGCTTGTGGAATACCTTGTCGTGAGAGATATTCTCACCAGAAGGAAATTCTACAGAATTTAAGCCTGTTCAGCCACTTCATACGAATGTATGGGCAAGCCAAAACCAAACCGAACACTGGCGATTTTAGAGCCGGTTCTGTGAGTTTTTATACAGGTTTTGGCGTGTGCACACAAACACACGTACGTAGTAAAATACGTACGTTGTTTAAGTACGGCCAGGTCGCATCATCCCCTACTATCGTAGGTGGCGGCTGGCCGGTTCGTGTACGAATCGTGACATTGATTGATGGATGACGTCACAATTCGGTACTCGTACATTACCTGCAAGTATTCACAGGTAATTACGATCGAACGTAATTCTGTGTGTTCGTTTAACGTCGCAAGGACGATAAGTTGCCTGCCCTATGGGGCGGCGACTGTCGTCGAGGGGTCCGAGCCCCTATACCTCATACCGATGAGTCCCCACAGCTACTCCCCCCCAGTTTTTGCGCCGCAAGAACGACCAAAAATGCGCAAGGCCTGGGGGACGTGCGGGTTTACTTTCGCCTCTGGTCAGCCTCCCACTTCGCCAGGGCACTACCTACCGCGGCCCCAACGCACTCGTAGGATTCTCTACGGGCGTTTGCTCGGGCCAGGTAATTCGCCCGGCTGCCTTCACCCCTATGCCTCGGTTTCGTATTTTTCGTGTGAGCATAGGGGTGTCGACGGGAGTGAGGGGGTAGCGGACGCCTGAACGTCGGCTTCCTGTGCATCAGAGAGTTTGAGTTCTCCGCTGTCCAGGTGGCCATCTTCGCTCGTTCGTTCGCGGCCCTCTCTGTCGTGAACAAAAATCCCATGGTCTCCTTTTTCTCCTCGGGTTTTGGCTCCAGCTTCGGGGGTTCCGGAGTCGGAGTCGTCTCCTTCGGGGATCGGGGAGGTGAGATGATTGGAGGCAGCGGAGTTATCATCTCCGCTAGGACATCGTTAACCGGAGGAGCCGTGTCCATCAGCAGCTCCTCTTCGATCCTCTCCAACTCCGTCTTCGTTTCGGTCTTCTGCTGAGTTTTCGTGTTCTCAGCAGTTTTCCTAGCGAATTGGAAGTTGGCGGACATCGGGATTGGAATTGGTAATTGTGACATTATAGAATGGGTTGTTAGGAGAAGGCACCAAAAATATATCAAGAATCACGTCCAAGTAATTTGGCGGTTCTGAAATGGATGATTTTACTTCATTTTTCGATTTACCATTACAGTTATTTTTCTTTATTTTCGCATCTTCTTATCTATACGTAGAGGGGATAGCGCTTAAAATTCTCGGCCGTATACAAGTTTTCCGGTTAAGTTCTGATCGGTTTAAGCAGAGTTATGCCTGAAATAAGCTCAGTGAATATAATTTTTCGAATTTTCAGTACAAAGGAATCTCCGTTTGTGACGTCACGCCGTAGAGATTATCTTTGTGTTTAACGGTACTCGCACGTTGCAATGTTTTGTTTCCGTATTGCACGTGGATTTGTTTATTCCTGTCTTCTTCTTTTTGTTGGCATTCCTCGTTTGCTTATCTCCGGAGTTTCTTTTGTTTCGCGGAGTTCCGATATTCCCCGTATGTTTTTAGTGGGTTTCGACTTTTATAGCGGATATTACTTTTCGGGAGTTAATTTTATTTTCTTCGCATTAACCTCTCAGACGTGCGAGAAGGATGTGAATTTTTACGTTTTTTAGTGCCAAGGGGCCTGCCTCTTTTACGTGGGCATAAGGGGGCCGCGGGATTGAATGTTTTGGTGATAACATCGTCCGAAAATCTTACTGATTTCTTGGGTTTTTCTTGTTGTGATGTATTTTTCTCACATTTTTCGACAGATTCTTCCGTTTTTATTTCGGAATCCGTCTGCATATTTTCTGGGTTCTCCTGTTGTAACCTTTTTATTCTTTTGTCGTCACTTACCAAGTATGCAGGCTTCAATCTGTCGATTGAAATTGTTCGAGGTTCGCCTGCAATGAGTATCACAAAGTTTTTCTCATCTCGTGATACTACTTTGTAAGGACCGGCGTATGGTTTCTCCAGCGCAGATCTCATTTTTTCGTCTCTAACAAATACGTGTGACGTATTAGCCAAGTGTTTTGAGACGTAAATCTTGGGCTGGCCATGACGAGCTGCCTGTTTTAGGAAGTTATTGGCATCATTTCTTATGTTCTGTACCATTATTTCGGGGCTAACTTCTTTTGATTTTGTGAAGAAGTCCCCTGGAAGGCGTAGCTCTTCGCCGAACGCTAATTGCGCTGCAGAGTGACCTGTATCGGTTTGTAGGGCAGATCGAAGGCCTAAGAGGATGGTAGGGAGTATTTCTACCCATCTCTTAGTATCATGAGACATGATGGAGGCTTTGAGAGCTCTATGCCATCTCTCTATTTTGCCATTGGCTTGAGGATGGTAAGCTGTGGTATGACTGTGTTGAACACCAAGCTTATTTGCCAGCTCTTTAAAGAGCGAGCTCTCGAATTGGCGACCTTGGTCTGTGATTATGACTTCTGGTACGCCGTACCTCGCAATCCAGGTATTGTATAACCTTGCAGCTACTGTTGGAGCTGACATCTCGTGTAGAGGGATTGCTTCCGGCCATCGTGTTGCCCTGTCTATTATCGTCAACAGGTATCTGTGTCCTTGAGATGGTGGCAATGGGCCTACCAGATCCATGTGAACCGTTTTAAACCGCTGTGTTTGTTTGAATGATTTGAGGGGCGAGCGAGTGTGTCTTCCTACTTTGGATTCTTGACAGTTCAGGCAACTGCGAGCCCATTTGTTGCAGTCAGACTTCATTCGTGGCCATACAAATCTTTCTGAAATTAGTTTAGCACTACATTTTGGCCCAGCATGTGACAGATTATGTACACTGTTGAAAGCCAACCTGCGATATTTTACCGGTAGAAATGGCCTGTTCTTACCTGTACTGATATCACATGTTAATAAAACATCAGTACCGGGAATTTTTCGCTGTCTCAATTTGAGGGTAGTATCATCGTTCGATAACAACCCCTGCAATTCTGCATCCTTAAGCTGTGCTTTAGCTATTTCAGCGTAAGGCAATTGGACAGGAACCGAGATAGCTTCGATTCTACTCAGGGCATCAGCTGGAGTGTTAAGTTCTCCACTTATATACTGTATGTCGGTAGTCAGTTGACCAATATAGTCTAACTGTCGTGCTCTTCTCGGAGATGCCGGTTCTGCTTTTTGTGTGAAGGCATATGTTAGGGGTTTATGGTCAGTATACACAGAAAAACATCTACCCTCTAACTGGTGCCTGAAATGCTTCAACGCAGCAAAAATTCCGAGCAATTCCCTATCGTATGTGCTGTAATTCTTTTCTGTTTTTGAGAGCTTCCTCGAGAAGAAAGCTAGCGGTAATTTGATGTTGTTTGAGTCCAGTTGGTACAGAGTTGCACCAATAGCAAAATCTGATGCATCGGTACTTACGCATAACGGCAGACTTTCGTCTGGATGAGCCAACAGAGTTGCATTTGCCAGTGTTTCTTTGATATTTTCAAAGGCCTGTTCGGCTTCTTCGTTCCATTCGAGTGGAGTTTTATCTTTCTTTTTGCTTGTCTTTATTAATGCAAACAGCTTACTTTGTTCGGCTGCTGCATTCTTCATGCAACGTCTATAGAAATTCACCATCCCCAAGAAACGCCTGAGTTCTGCGACATTTGAGGGCTTCGGGAAGTTCAATATTGGCTCTACCTTGGTCTTCAGGGGGGAAATGCCTTCGGTCGAGACTTTGTAGCCGAGGAAGTCAATTTCGGTCTGTGCGTATAAGCTTTTGCCTACGTTGATAGTGAGTCCGGCTGCGTGTATACGCTGTACCACGGCTCTCACATTCTCCTCGTGCTGATGCTCACCGCCTTCTGAGCAAATGCAAATGTCATCCAGGTATGCATATGCAAACGGCAATTCCCTAAACAGTCCATTGATGAATCGTTGGAAAGTTTGTGCTGAGTTGCGTAGTCCAAACGGCATTCGAAGGTATTCGAATAGTCCAAAGGGGGTTATGACCGCTGTCTTTGGAACGTCCTGGTCGGCCATAGGAATTTGGTGGAATGCCCAGTTGATGTCTATTTTTGTGAACATCGTTTTACCCTTCATATTCGCATTGAAGTCCATTATGTTGGGGACTGGGTAGCGATCAGGAACTGTTATGACGTTTAAGGCCCTGTAGTCGCCAACAATTTGCCACTCTCCACTTGCTTTTTTAGTCATGTGGATAGGGGAGCTCCATGAGCTTTTTGAGGGGCGACATACGCCCTCCTCAATTATGCGATGGAAATACTCTCGTGCCGCTTTGAGTTTGTCGGGTAATAACCTTCGTGCTCTAGCATGGCAAGGCTGTCCTTTGGTTTCAATGTAGTGAACCGTGTCGTGTTTGTACGTAGGATGCCTGCGAATTGAGGGTTGAGTGACTCCAGGATAGTCAGACAGGATCCGTAGGAGTTGTCCGTCGACTTTAGTACAGCTGGATATATTTGTGTCCAGTCTGTATGCTAGCGTTTTGCCTTCCACACTTTTGTTTTCACTATTGATCAGTTTGCCGTGTTTGAGGTCAATGATCAGGCCATAGTGTGCGAGAAAATCTGCACCCAGGATCGGGTTTGGAACGTCTGCAACCGTGAAGGACCACGTCATATTTTTGCTGAGTCCGATGTCGACTTTGCTTGTTTCAAGTCCGTAAGCTGGAAGGTTTTGACCATTCACAGTACGGAGATAGTATTTCGGAGGAAGTACTTTTTGGGTTCTATTTACTGGCAGTATGCTCAGGTCTGCTCCTGAGTCAATTAAGTAACGTCTCCTATTTGTCCTGTCCTTTATGAACAGGCGGCGTGAGTAATTTTCCGAGGGGTCTTCGGCCGCAGAGATGGCCCCTCGTTCTAGTTTGACGCCTCCTTGTTGAAAGTTTTACCCCACCATCTGCATCTGTTGTTGCATTTGGTGGCCTCTGCGCCAAACCTGTTGTGGAAAAAGCAACTCTTATCATCCCAATTTCGAGACTGGGTTTTGGGAGATGGTATTCTAGGGGGAGTTGAACTCTGACCCCTGGTTCCGGAACTAGATCTGCGGTCTCTTGACCGGGACTGTCGTCCTCTGCTGTTGTTGCTGTTGTTGTTGTTGCTTCTGCTTTTCGATATTTGTCGCCAGCTGCTATTGGGCTTCGTCGAGCTTTGACTTTTGTTCCTTTTCACTTCTTCGGTCAACTGAGCTATTTGGGCTCGAAGTTGAGCGAGCTCTCCAGTCTCTGCAGATACTGCACTGACCACCGGCTTTGACCTGGTGTACTCGAGCGCATTATCTGCGGATTTCGCAGGCGTATTTGTCCTCTTCTGTCGAAGGGCATTCCATAATATCCGGAATGTGGCGGATTATCTGTGGGGGCATGCCACCGCAGATGTGTGTATACCGCTGGTTCAGTGTTATGTTTTCTGTCCTGAACCTGCCTTCTAATTGTGTCAACCATAATTCTACCTCGTTTGGCAGAAATTCTGGGATATCTATCCTTCGTCTATAGAAGTTAGGGTTCTGTCCTGGCTGCATTTGCAAGAGTTGCAAGATCTGAGCCAAAACTTCGGGTGTCAGCTGTGGCTGACTACTACCTCCCTGTGATGGTTGTGGGTTTTCAGTCGGTGGTGGAACCATTGCTGTGTCTTTCTGTTGACAAGCGTATTCCACAGTACTACTTCCTTCCTTGCTGGTTGAAAACACTGGCTCCTGTGTTTGTAGGACAGGTGTTTTCGGGTCAGAACTTTGGCTTAAAGTTCAACCACTTCTCAATGTTCTAACTGCAAGTTCTTCTTTGTTTATAGCAGTTCCCAGTCGTGCTAATTCTGGGTGTTGAGGGCTTTCTTCTATATTTGCTAAATTCAATGAGTGTCGAGTCGAAGTCGGGGGAGTTGGGGGATGAGTCCAACCTTCTTCCTCCAGGTCTACTGTCTGGTTTCTCCTTGTTTGTATATTTTAAGGAGAGGGGTATAAATTCCCACTTCAGCAGACTCTTACTTCGACGACCAAAGGGTGTCTTAGTCTAGGTAAAAAAATATTTTTTAATTTGCCGAGCAAGCGAGAATCTCGCCAGCGCTACTGCGCCAGGTTGTAATAGCGCCGAAGCGCCTAAGACTCCTCACGACGTGGCCGAAATCACGTCGGGGTCACCACTGTGGAATACCTTGTCGTGAGAGATATTCTCACCAGAAGGAAATTCTACAGAATTTAAGCCGTGTTCAGCCACTTCATACGAATGTATGGGCAAGCCAAAACCAAACCGAACACTGGCGATTTTAGAGCCGGTTCTGTGAGTTTTTATACAGGTTTTGGCGTGTGCACACAAACATACGTACGTAGTAAAATACGTACGTTGTTTAAGTACGGCCAGGTCGCATCATCCCCTACTATCGTAGGTGGCGGCTGGCCGGTTCGTGTACGAATCGTGACATTGATTGATGGATGACGTCACGATTCGGTACTCGTACATTACCTGCAAGTATTCACAGGTAATTACGATCAAACGTAATTCTGTGTGTTCGTTTAACGTCGCAAGGACGATAAGTTGCCTGCCCTATGGGGCGGCGACTGTCGTCGAGGGGTCCGAGCCCCTATACCTCATACCGATGAGTCCCCACAGTGCTTATAAAAATTGAGTTTATAAATAGATGTTACAAAATTCGAAAGAAGGTATAAAATGCCGATTGTGGCGCACATACAGGGTGTCCAAGTTTTATATTTTCGTTCGTCGACGAGATAGTGAGGCGGTGGTAGGAGGGTAGAGGTTTGAAAAAGTTACGTTCGTGTTTTAGATAATTATGATGAAGAGGCGGGTAGGAGGGACAATCGAATATATGTGGTGTCCGAGAATTAAAAATTACATAGACTATGAAGTAATAAAACGATCGAGTTTAAAATGGGGGAGATAAAATGGTGGAAAGAGGTGGTATATGATAAGAGTAATAATAAGAGTGAAAAATTGACGTAAGATAAAATGTAAACAATGAATAAAAATTTTCCCACGTATGATTTTCATGTAGACCTATCATTTTTTCTGTGAAATTGGGCAACTGATAAATTCAAATTTCTTTTTCCCTCAATATAAAGCTAGTATAATTCGTACAGCCAGAATTAATTTTTACTCACGTAGACTGTTTATTCTCTTTCTATAATATAGGTATCCTGTGACCAGTAAGCAGGTACTGAATAAGTAGCCTAAATTTAGAAAGCCGATATTTCCTTAATGACTCTTAACAGTATAGGTAGGTATCCTGTAACTGGTAAGCGCAGGT
Source organism: Ericerus pela (assembly GCA_011428145.1). NCBI lineage: Eukaryota > Metazoa > Arthropoda > Insecta > Hemiptera > Coccidae > Ericerus > Ericerus pela. The sequence goes on from WOFM01000380.1 coordinate 621,973, forward strand.
ACATAGTTAGAAAGCAGATATTTCCTTAATGACTCTACTAACTGGTGAATTAGAGAAAGTTTCTCGCATTTTTTCATTCTTAGTGTTTCTATTGACAAATATTTGGGGGTTGAAAGAATTTTTGTTGAAACCAACCTATAATTGGAAACTAGCCTAATGACTGTCACATGACTGCTGTGTAAGCCTTTCAAAAGCTAGTTTGGAAAAAGGATTTTAGATATCTTCATCAGTTGTTCAGAAGTTTTGCTCACAAATTTTTCAACCAGTGAAAATCATTTGTGTTTATTTTAAACTGTGGTTTCGTGCTTATAGATGTGAAAAATTTCAGTTTTTTATTATAAATTTTTATAAGTTTTTTACAAATACTTCTTTAAATTAAGTAAAAGGTTTTTAATTTGCATAAACACTCCAAATAATAAACATTTTTTTAATCAATCAATTTTATTTAAAAAATTAATTACATTGAAATTTTAAATGGCATCTATATCGAGCTCTGTATCAGCAAGTGGATTGGGAAGTGGAGGATCTCGAAGAAATGACGTGAGTTTTTAAATTTTTGTTTATTATTATTATTATTATTATTATTATTATTATTATTATTATTACCATATAACCTTTAAAGCAGGGATGGAAATGCTACTGGTCAAAATTATTTTATAATTAAAATAGAAACAAAAATGATTGTACCTATTAGCAGCATAGTGTCAGAAATGTCTCAAACCCTTAAACCATATTTCTATTAGAAAATTCTCCAATTTCTTTTCCTATTGTTTTTATATTTTCACAGAGAGACTCGAGAAAAAGAGGCAACAGAAACCTTAACTTCTTACAATTAGTGAATTCAAAAATTGGCACTGGTGAATGTGAGATGAGAAAAATGTGAGAACTGGTGCTTGACCGTGTCTACGATATCCTTCAAATTTGTCTGGTTGCTACAGGCTACGGTAGATCAGTATTGGCAACATTGAGATCCAGTGAAGAGAATGTAACTTTTCGAGCATTCTTACCATCTAGAACCTCTCAATTATTGCCAGACGAAGAGGCTATAACAGCCTTTTTAAGAGAAGTGACGGTATACGAATCCTCGCATTAACAGATAATGGCTCCGTCCATTTGGAGTTTATTAACAATAGAGATCAAGACAATAATAATGGGGTGGAGGAGGAGGAGGATGGAAGCGATAGTCCTAGTCTTTGTAAGTTTGAAATTTTTTTTTATGATTTATAATTTATATGATCTCTCTCCCATTTGCATAACATACTAAAATTATGTATCTAATGTTTCAGTTTCTGATGCTCAACCTAACAAACCTCCAACACAGAGGAGGAGAGCCAGTCAAGGAGAAGTAGAAGAAGATGAGGAGGAAGAAGAAGAAGAAGAACCTCCAAGACAGAGGGGGAGAGCTGCTGAAGAACAGCTCAGACAATAGCAGGCTGAAGTATGTAGGCATACAAGATTTTCTTACTTAAACATAATACATTATGTATGAATTTCTAACACTTTGTTTTAAATGTTCACAGATTCGATGTCAGATATGCGTTGATCGGTTAAAAAATACAATATTCCAATGTGGCCATGGCTCCTGCAGAGAATGCGTCAATGGCATAGAAGAATGCCATGTCTGCAGAGTCGTGATACAGATGAGAATTTCAAGTTTTTGAAAAATGAGAATTCAACTTTTTTATTAATTAATATTCTGTATTTTAATCTGCATACATAGGTACATAATATATTTTACAGGGTATAACATAATAAATTATATTTCATATTTTAATGCAGATTTTTTGATTTTGAAAAATTCTCCACTACAACTGTACTTTTCGGCTTTAATTGGTCATCCACAAGAATACTTTTAATATGAATTGAATCAAATTTGGACTCTAGATTAATATGTAGATGATTTAACTCATTTTTAAGTAATATAAATTGGGAAGTAGTATACTTCTTAACAAAGTCTATATTCGCAGCATCTCTAGCATCAGATGTTTCATCAGCAAGAATGTTTTTAATACGAACATTGTCGTTTTCTGTCTGAATTTGAAGTTGTCTGAGATGTCTTTCCTCAAAGTTACGCTCAAGCTCGTGAATCTTGGAATGAACACAAATATTTTCTTCATAATTTTTATTTGCACTTGAGGTTCTGTTGTGAGTTCTACCAAATTTATCAATCTCCATTTTTAAATTTGAACGCAAATAATAAGGACTAAATGCAAGAGTAAAAAAATATTGTTTGAGTAGAATAAACTAATTAGGTACAAGAAAATAAAAATCAACTTCATCTTCGCCTTGATCAAATAAATATCTAAGCCACAATTTAAACTTTAAGGCTTGCACCAATGAAAAAACTTCACCCTCAGTGTTATCTAATGACTGATTTTGTAGGAGCAAATAATAGACTTGGTAATTTCTGGCAAAGGTAAGCACTGAGCTTGAGGACAATCTAATTTATCAAGGTCAATGACAAATTTTCCAGTAACTTTTTGCAGAAATAAGGTGCGTTTGCTACCTTTAATATACAAAATGTCCGCATCTCTAACAGCTGTCGTAAAACTGAAAACACTTTGTGATACTCCAGTTATCCATCGTTCCAATTAATTTTATGATGATGTTTCTTCAACCAGCGAACTTTTCTCTGTTCCTCTTCTGATAGGCAAGAGATATCAAATGGAGGTGAAACGAGGAATGTAATACATGATCACTGTAAAGATTGACAATTGACAATTCCTTTATGATGAAAGAATTATCATCCAAATTGAAGCCTTGAAAATCTACAATATACTTTGTCATCTTTGAATGCACAAACTTGAGACTCTCAGTAATAAATGACTAAACTGAAATGATAAAAATTTATTCACACACAACATTTTATAGTTCATCACATTAATAAAGGGGAGGGGATGGGAAGCTCATAGCTTGAGATCCTTCTTGTACTCCCATGTATTTTCACTAGATGGAAAACCATACCATTTCACCAAACATTTATTTCCTCTATGTTTAAGAATTTTTTCAACTAAATAAATATCGCAATGTTTAGCTTTTTGCAGTTCTTCACTGTAGAAACACCCTTCAATTTTATTATTATGAAAATCTCGCAATTGATATGTGACAGGAGTAGTTGGAAGGATCTTATCAATAGTGAATAGCTCTGTAGACCAATTTGCATTATAACCTTTTTCAAAAACTTCTTTTAATTTACTAATACGAACACATTCACCTTCCTTAAATTTAATGTGACCTTGAGAACACTTATTTTTATTTATATGATGAATGTCTAACAAATATGCTTCATCATTTAGAGTCACATCAGCAGGTTTCATTTTAATCGTTCTGTGTGTCGAATGATTATATTCACGCATCAAATCATCTAAGGTATGAATCCATTTATATGATCCATTTGCAGAAAATTCACTCCACATTTTTGTTTTCAAAGTTCGATTAAAACGTTCGACAACAGCGGCTTTCTTATTGCTATGTGTACTATATAATTGAATATTATAATCTTCCAACATCTTTTTGAAGGTATTATTATAAAATATCAGTTTGTAAATAACGAGGAGGCTTGAAAATGACACCATCTTTCGAATCAAGTATATTTTTCATAGCAGTTGTAACTGTAGTAGCCATTTTATTTTCAAAGGTCTAGCCCAAGCATATTTGGAAAAAACATCGATAACAGTCAACATGTAACGATTATTAGCATTTTCATTGGCATAAGGCTGCATTTCAACAAGATCAGCTTGAAATATATCCTTAAATCCTTTGACAACTGTAGGTCTTCTTGAATAATTTTTACAAGCTGGATTATGCAATTCAGTCGCTATTTCTCGAAGTATCATCTTATTTGAACTTGGAACTTTCTTATTTGCTATAGAATCCATAATAATGATTAGTGGATATATCCTGCTTCTTGTAATTCTGATTCGATGTTTATAATCTCATTAATCATATTATTATTTCCAGCATTTTGGGAGGCATGCAGCAAACATAAACGATCAACCAACTTGTTAGGGTTATCCCAGTAGGTATATAAATTTTTGATTTTATCCTTTGCTTTTATAAGCTTCATCTGCATACCTTGACCAGTTTCTGAATTATCAGTATCTTTTTTCGGAGTAATACTATGATTTGGTCCAGCTTTACTGAACAAAGTAGAAAGGGAATTCTCAGTTGAAGAACTAGAGGTTGGAGAAAATAAGTTTCGTCTTGTTGATAATAATTTATCTAATCGATCTTGTTTTATACGCATATTATTGAAAAATGGTTGGAACTGTGGAGAGTTTAGAGAAATCATTTGATTTTCTCCCTCTTCTTCACTGCCCACATCCTTGGTTTGAAACAATTTTTTAATAAATTTTGATTTTGCTCCTGGATTTGATTTAATTTTACTATCAGCTTTTCGCAAATGTGCACCAGTATCAATCAATATTTGTTTATAAGACTTAACATCTTGACTGGTGTAATCATGAGGCTTTTTCTTCGTTAGCAAGGATATTAATCCTTTAGTCTGTTCATATTCTTGATCAGCAACTGTAATTTTATCATTAGAAAATACAATTGGATATTCTCCAAGATAATATGTACCATCAACATGACGTTTAACTCCAAATGTAGTATCCTCGCTGTTAATTATATCCGACGTAATTAAAATCTGAGACTTTGATTGCTGTTGTTGATGTTTTAACTCGTTTTTTTCCAAATTTACCAGAGGTTTATATTTCCTCTCCATTCGCATTATATAATCAGCTTCTCCATGACGATATTTATCAAATTTTTGACGCAATACATTTGCTAATTCAACTAAACGCATTTATCGTCAATTTCATTTGAAGCCATGATTGCAACTGAATGAAAATTAAATTATTCGATAATTATAAATTCATCAAAGCCTATACGATAGCGACCATTGTTCAAATCTCTAGTTTTATCAATGACAATACAGCTATAATTTGAAGTATTCCAACAATGTTGACATATTTCACAAAATTTATTGAAACTCCTATCCATATTCACATGATCGTAGTAAATATGTTTCAAATTAGTGAAATCCTGTTTAAATAGCACCAGTAAATTTGCATTATCTCGTACTAAATGTTTGGGAATGCGAGTATATGTTTGAGCCAGGTAAAAAGAATCCATATTTTTGTGACGACCCATGCAAAAGTATGCTCGAATATGTTGTTGTTTCTCACAGGCTACATCATCAAAAATGAAGATGGAATTTGGTTTAGCCTCATTAGGAGGAATGACAGACTCATTATCATCGTATGGAAAATATTCAATTTCTGGTACTAATTGCAACACATTCTCCAATTCTTGGTATTTTGGTTGATAACAGGACTTTGAATATAAGTAGATATTTTCAAACGATAATCCATTTGGATTGTACAAGTTCATCAAGAGATTTGTTTTTCCACAATTACTAGGCCCACATATGATTGCTCGAATACTGTTGGCAATAGAATTCCATGTCTTTTATTTACAAGTGAATCATCATCAGATTCACACTTGATTTCATCAATAGGTAATGAAATTGTTTGCTTAATAGTCTTCATCTCGAATGATAAGTTAGCTTTCAAATCTTGAAATGAAGAAAAAAAAGTGTGTAACGTATTTATAGGTTGTGTGAAAGATTTGAGAATAGGAAGAAGAGAATAACCAGATGGAAGGATACTAAAAATTATGGACATAAGTTACAATAGCCAAGTGCTCTGCAATTCATTTATAAAGAAGATGTCAACGAGTAATAACATTTATGGATTATCATAATCAGTCTAGTGGTAATGGTTTATTTACAAATTTTTAAATTTTAAATTTATGCCAGAGTTGCATGTCCCATCCTATCAGTATTTGGGACCATTTACAGATTTAGAAAAACTGTTTAAACGAGGGGATCCTGGCATAAATCCTTTAGATCAAGCTGCAAAAGAGCACGATATTTTTTATTCCCAACATAAAGATACACCCTCTTGACATTTGGCTGATAGAAAGCTTGAGAATAAAGCTTGGGAAAGAGTGAAGGCATCAGACTCATCAATTCCTGAAAAAGTATTTGCTTATGCGACAACAAATGCGATGAAAATTAAACGGAAATTAGGACTGGGCTGTCAGAAGAAGAAGTTGAAGAAGATGAAGAAGAAGTTGAAGCAAATTGGTGGAAATGTATCTTTTGGTTCTCTTGTGCGTAAAGCTCGAAACTCTTTAAGAGGTACCAAAGCCAAGAGTATTAATGATAATTCAACTTTACAAAAGGTGTGCAAACTGCGATGAAAGCTATTGGTTCGCGTAAAGGTGTTGAAAAAGCTTTGAAGAAAAATAAAAATGGTAGTAGAATCATTCCTATACCCAAAGTCGGTGGTATCCTACCTCTTATACCAATTTTAGCTGGAATATCAAAAGTTGGAGCAATAGCTGGAGGAGCGAGTGCTATTATAAATGCTATACGAGATATTGTTAATTTAAGAAAAAGTATGAATAATAATTCCACAGACCCTTCAACTAGTTAAATAGGTAACGGACTATTTCTAACGCCATATCGTAAAGGATATGGCCTTTTCTTAGCTCCTTCCTCTTCACATTTTCCAAAAAACTAAAGAGTTTGTGAAAATATTACCTTGGCATAAGGTGTTAACTGATTATGATATCGTGGATATTGTATCAAGAACACGTATATTCCCCTTATTTCAAGGAGTATTTTCACGAGATGAAATATTGAAATGTAAAAGCCCACTCAAAAGCTACGAATGTGGAGTAATAAATTTGGATGAAAAAGCTGGTCCTGGCACTCATTGGACATGTTATTTTAAACACGGTACCACTGTAAACTATTACGATAGTTTTGGTAATTTACCTCCACCTAAGGAATTTGTAAAATTGTTTGAAAATTTAGATATTTATTACAACTGGGAGCAAGAACAAGATTATAATATGATAATTTGTGGTCATTTATCATTATGCTTTCTTTTTAATCAATTTTGTGTATATGAAAGGAAAATAAGCAAATAAAAGCATTAAACTATCTATCTAATCATCACTTGTGTTCTTCATTTTCTTGTGTAAAGACCTACAATGTACCGTTTATTTACACTTGTCAGTTACAGCAGCGAATTGTCTCAAGATTATTTTCCTCCTTTGGAATTGGATAGTGACGGCACATATGCCCTTGGGCTATACAGTTTAAGTACCTTCAATTCTATTCCAAATGTAATAAAGGATCAAAATGACTTGTTTCACTACTTTTTGATTAGAAAAGATCATGTCTATGTTGGACGAACTATTAGAATACCAGAAGGAGCGTATGAAATAGAGGCTATTGAAAAATTACTGTACATTTAAAGATCATGAAATATACCTTAAAGGTGATTTCAAAAAGGATAAATTCAAATTTTCCATAAAACCCAATGTGAATACTCAAAAAGTGGAAATTATTACGTCATTTCCAATCAGTTTTGAATTAAGTGGACATGTTGGAAATATACTCGGATTTGATAAAATTTATGTTGATGAAGGTGCGATGTTCACATCCAATACTTTGGTTAAAATCACATCTGTAGATATTGTCAATGTCGAATGCAACATTGTTAATGGATCCTACACCAATGGTGTGCCATCTCATACATTATACTCATTTTGTCCTAGTGACGTGTCTCCCGGATATAAATAAGTCACATCCCACCAATGTGCTCTATTTACCAGTTAATACCAAGAGTATTAGTAATATTACCCTGCGTTTAGTCGATCAGAGTGGAAAATTAGTCAATTTCCGAGGTGAACAAGTTGTAGTTCAATTAAATTTACGGAAGATACGCTAATCATCACCATCATCTTATCAACATCATGGGTTTTGTTTATAATAATAATATTGGATGTTCTAGTGATTATAACAATTTTCTTTTTGCTCTTCATCATTCTAAGTGTAAGCCTCAACATAAATACTCCTCCAAAATTAGCAAAGCTCGCACTTGTCAATCAGTAAGAAAGAAGTTAACACGTAAGAGCTGCTTGATTCTAGATTCATTAGGTTATAAAATTTGTAAAAAATAGTTGAAGTTTCAGTCATCATGAATGCTGCTCAGATTTTAAATGTTGGCTCCAATGTAAATTTTGAAAATTTAATCTCAAAATTTGTGTATCAAGCTCATCAACTCCTAGCTTCAACTCGATATGCTTTCAACGATGAAATTCGTATTCCCATTCAACAAAATGATATTTACACATTGCCTAGTCGGAGTTTCTTGCAAATTCGAGGAAAATTGAATAAAACAAACGCATCTACAGCTCAATTTATTCAAAATGGTATCGCTTTCCTATTTGATTATATTGGTTACGATTTAAATAGCATCGAAGTGGATAAAACCAGAAACCTTGGATCAGCTACTTTACTCAAAGGATTAGCCTCGTTTACCAGAGAAGAATTTGAATGTTCAGGGAATTCTGGTTTTGCAGACTTGAATACAGATCAACTATTGGATAATAACGGTGAATTTAGCATCTGTGTGCCTCTAAGAAACTGGTTAGGATTTTTCGAAGATTACGATAAAATTATAATTTCGATGAAACAAGAGCTGATTTTACAAAGATCTAGTAATGATACCAACACAATATACTCAACTGTAGATAATGATACACCATCAGTTCAAATTCATAGCATAAATTGGCTAATTCCATACATTACCTGTAGCGATGCTGCTCGAGTTGTTTTACTTACTTTGGTTGAGAAAAAGAACCAATCTATATACCTTTTCGCAGCTGGGAGATGATTGAGAATCCAGCTTTAAGTACAACAACTCGGAATAATTGGTGAATTATGATATCCACTCAACTGGAGAAACCTAGATATGTACTAATTTCCTTCCTAACTGATAGAAAGAATCAATTAAAGAAGAGAATGGATAAATTTGATAATATCCAGCTGAAAGACGTTAAATTATTTTTAAATAGCGAGTATTACCCCTATGCAAACTTGAATTTGGACATAGACAAAAAAGATGTTTCATTTTTGTATCAAATGTATTATAATTTTCAAAATTTCTACTATCACCGAAAGAATTATCACCCTGTTTTAGATTGAAAAGAATTCCTAAGTTCTAATCTTTTGGTTGAATTAGACTGTAATTTTCAAAATGATACCATTAAGACTGGATCTGTAGATATCCGCTTGGAGATTGAAACAAGTAAAGCTTTTCCAGCAAATACTGTTTGTCATTGCCTCATCATTCATGATAGAGTTATTCAATATTCTCCTCTTACTAATCATGTTAAACAAATGTAAGAATTTTAATTTTTCATTAATTAATTAATATATTATATATTCAAACTGTACAGATACATAATATATTATATTGATTTATCTACATTTATAGATACATAATAATCACAATATATTTAAAAAATTTATAAATTTTTATAAAATCATTCGTAGATACTTAATAATTTCAAAAACATTTACACTTCCATTTCATTTTCTACGATGGAATTTTTAAACTTTGATACGAGTGACTTGACAAATTTTGCACATACATGTTCATAAATTGAATATGCAGCTCTGAGACAAATTTCAGAGTCGATTAAAAAACATACGGTATAATGTAAATTTATATAATCACAACTTAAATTACTATGGGGCAGTACAGAAGTTTCAAGATTAATCAGATTATTTTTTAAATATTCGATCGTAAAACATAAATTATCCTCCTCATCTTGTAATTGAATAAAATAATAGTTGACAATTCTATCATGCACAATACAAGCATATTTGCGATATTTTTGAAGAAATAAAACTTTATATTGAATCGCAGTCTTATAATTACACATTAATTTTTGCCAATGTTCAAGACTAATATCTAAAAGTGGCTTAGAAATCATATAGAGCCGTCGATCTGAGAAACGTATATTTGTTAATTTAAACATGGTGAAGGTATACTTGCCAACTTCAAAATCAATTTCATTTTTCTCCATTATTTCGTCAGTTGTTATAAACTGATTAATAATGTACTTGAATTTTGAAAAATCTTCGACATTAAAATTTATTTTTTCTGTATTTTGAAATGAAGTATATGCCAATACAATTTTGATGGGATATTCTCCATTGTTTTCTAGCGAACACATGCCACTTCCATAAATATTTGTTCGTTATTCAAACAGTACAAATCAGATATTATTAAAGAGGAAGACATTATTATTAATTAATTTTCAAAACAACTTTGGTTATCACAACAATTAGTAAACATATACGCGCACTCTCACAAATAACTACACTCTTACACGAAGAACTATGGATTAAGATGAGCCAACTCTTCCTCTAAATAGTATATGCGATAGAAACCCCCACTTTTTCTCAAAACTAAGTAAGTAAGTAAGTAAGTAAGTAAGTAAGTAATAGGTTAGTTGTTAATTGTATTTACATACCCTTACTCTTCCACATGACCATCTACATCGCCATCTTCATCTTCTTTAATAGAAGCAAAATTGTAACGATCAATAATGTCATCTTCCAGAGGAATATCACGATGACCCCATGCCAATGTATGAATTCCATCTGGTAAGATGAATCGTTTATCATCCATCATAGAGAGGGTAACTTTATTCTGTTGAAGAATGAAGATCTGATGAGAGAAACTTCGAATACTTGTCACTATTCGATAGGCACGGTCCTTATTTATTAAACAATCATGATACTGCTGGAGAGTCAAAGATTGCTTGATGACATTCTTCCTAATACCTTTCGCCTTCTTTTTCTCAATCCCATCTACTTCATACGCATACAATTTTGCCTTCAGTGCACAGAATTGACTAATAGTCTTACCAGAAACCTTATTTTTCATTTTGCCAAGGACACCTTTATTTGTGAGATGGAACAGTGGATGGTCTCGAGGATAATTGGAAAAGTCAAAGTGAGCCTTATGGGGAAGAAAAAGATCAGTTAAAGAGGAATTAGAGGGAATGTTGTAAATAAAGCTATCAGTATCCGTATAGGCAAGAGAGAAGTTGGTATTGGGGAAAATTGTAGATTTCATTACTTTGTAATGAAAATCATACATTACAATTTTGGAAATATCCAGGATGGCACCACCAGCCTGAATAAACTTGTTAAAGAATAAGCTTCTTTGGGATTTCTCAATGAGAACTAAATTAGTTTCCTCATTGAGAATAACACGTCTTTTGAATGTAGGTTTTTGGATATTTTTAAGAATTTGGGATTTGTTATTTGTGAGGATATAGGAATGCCTTTTACGGATACTTTCAAGGAATTTTCCAAAACAGGAGTTATTCATCAGTTTGAGATAATTCTTGGCAAAATCTGTTGTGGCAACTGTCCTCCTATCATTGTTCAAGTTGATGTACGGCTGCATCCATTGTTCCTGATGGAACTTAATGCCTCGATGGATTTTCTACAGCTTTAAACCATTCTCCAAAGCTGACTGAAGATAACGATAATGCGTAATATAATTACGTTTATTGTGAAGAGTGGCTATCAACTTTGGAGGCATATTCTTACTATTTGAAGTTTTCAGCTGTTGGGAACAATACGGATAGTTGTTATGTTTAACATGCAATTCCTCTGGATAGTAGAGATCAACCTCTAGAATATATCCCACTGGACCATCCTCGGGAACTGATGGAACATCTAAAGATTCTATTTCTTCGGGTTCCAACCATTGAAAATCTCTTAATGGAAGAGGCGCACTTATTCCATAACCATAAAAGTTATTGGCGTCCATATAAAAGAGGTAATTTTGCTGCTGGCTCGCATCATATCTGGCAACATCTGGATTGTTTGCCTTGACATAACGCTCACTAGCAGTGCAATAGCCTCCTCTTATACTCGCCTCGTAAAACAAGAACATGTTGTAATCTGTCAACAACTCTAATTTGACTTTTGTGAACTTTAGCATAGCATTCCATGCCAAACCTGGAGCAGAGTAGTTCCAAGTGGCATCTAAGCTATAAACTTCTAGACATAAATTTTGAAAATTTTCAAATACATCAGCCAATAACAAAACATCTACTGTTAAATAGATGTCACTGTATTCGCCGAGCGACTGACAATTGAATGATTTAAACACATTCTGAGCATGAATGTAGTCCTGTTGAGAAATACTCTCAACAGTTAAAGTACTGAAAAACAAATTGATAGGAGGAAGTTGCCGTTCTTCATACTGGTCAAAGCCTGTGATATATTCATAAGGAAAGACGCCCTTACGTTTTGCCAAATCAAATAAATTTCCTCGAAAGAATTTTCCAACATGAAGAAGCTGGTCAGAATTCAGATTAGCAGCTAAAGTGCTTAATGATGAGGCCATAAAATGAAAACTATCGATGAATCGAGCACTTGGTGTCTTGGTTATATTTACTTCAAATGAAATAAAATTTTCACAATAATTTCACCAACTTTCTTTCCACGAGTCATACTTTCTCTATTTCCTGAACTTGTACCAATTTCTTCTTCTTCATTTTCTTCATCCTCACTTTCATCACCAATCACACTTGCCTCATCTACGATGAATTCACAACGTGGTCTCCTTCTACCTATTCCTCCTACGCTAGAATTTCGAGAAGGTTTCCTTCTCCTATCCTGATTAGGCCTACTGTTATTACTTTCATCAAAGTCTGAGTAAACTTCACGTATTATCATTTTGAAATCATAATTTAATCAATTGTGTAGAACAATGGGTACGAAGGAAGGCAACTTATAATTAATATTACATTCATAACAAGCCCACCCCCGTACTTTACCAGTTAGATGACAATGATTGACAATGAAATTTGCTTCTTCAGCAGTTGCAGTAGAGGGAATATTGCCACAAATATGGCATATCACCTCTTCTACCAATTGTTGTCGATCATTCTCTATTATATTTATGGGAACAATACGGTTATAAATATCAGAAATTTTACCTAAGTCAATACGAAGCTGTCTCCAAAAATGTTGAACAGCATTTGGACCTCGATATAATTGAGATATGTACACTGTTTCATCAGCCTCGTTGCTGCAAACGATATAGTAGCAGTAAGATGTTGGTAGATGAACATGGGTCTTCTCAGTAAGGGCTCCTTCTGCATTCAGATCACAATTTGCTGTTGAAAATGGGACAAGAGCACATTCAAAATCTGCGTAGACAATGTAAGGTATCCTCTGCTGGAAACGGTGATTTTTAAAAGTCTGGATTGCACCGTCTTCTTTAGGCATCAGCGACCTCACAGGTTCATGTGTTTCGCAGAATTTTTCATGATCAGTCAAACTTTTTTCTCTATAAAAACACTGTAAACACCTATGGCAAATGTGTACCTGATGTCCGTGTTCGTTATTTTGAGTACTGACGAGTCAAATCAAATTTGAGATATAACAATAATGGCCATTGACAATATCATTATTATGAGAGAAAGACTGTTCATCTTGTATGTATAGCAAGTTGAAATGTTTTTCTTTCACATAGTTCTCAGTTATTCGTATTGGATATACTAACAACTCTCCTTGATTATTGTCAAAACCACCATTTTTCTTCTCAGTCAGCCCATACAGATTTACAGATGCTTGATTATTTTTTTCAAAGATTGAGATGTCAGATATTGGGGTAGGAAATTGGATATTTGCAAAATTGAACAAGTTTTTGTATTCCTCTGTGTATCGACTAACTCGTTGTAAATCTTTAATTTTTGGTCGTATCTCATGTAAAATTTTTGAGAGGATTGCGTATTGGAAACAAAACTCATCATGAAAATTTTGTACATTTATTACGGCCTTCTTTTGCAAAATTTCTAGAGGTAACACGATATATGAGGAAGCAGTGAGAGGTGAAAATTTGCTTACACGCAATTCCAGGTTGTTGATTCGGAGCAAAGTCCAATTTGAACCTCGATGTGCATTCTCTTCGTACTTGATTAACATCCGTTCAATTAGGGATGAAAACCATTGCTCCAAATTTGAATCGACAAAAATTTCTTAGGCAGTTGTTCGGAGTGAAATGTCATCATACATGACTTGACCATCAGAAGTAAATTTTTGAATATTGAGACTTAGCGAACAGTGAACTTTAATGGCATCATGGAAGACAAGAGCCTCTTCTAATCTTCCAATAATGCCTCGATGGAAATGAGCAAAGAACATTTCAATCATTGATTGAACAGCATGAAGGGTCTCCTCCAGACCTGCTTCCTCAACTGATGTGAGTAATGGACGAGCAAAACCATTTTCATCGCTAGATGCGAATAAGATATCGTACACTGAGTTGCCACCTTATGCAGAATTACACCAAATTCAAAAGCTTTATCACCATTGATACCTCTTTGGCAAACTGAATTTTTATGCACTTTTGATAAGAGGTGGCGATACCAAAATGTTTTGATATGACTTGAACCACACGCGATACATTTAATAAGATCATTCTGGCAAGAATCTTTGTCTTTGTCCTCAGCTCCTCTTCTTCTCGGATTTACCTACGTATTAATAATAATAAAACGTCCATTGTAAATATTACAGAAGAATGATAAATATTTTGAAATTTGTATATATATCAAATATTTTACACTATTTATCTATCTATCTATCAATCTATTTATTCTGAACTACCTATGTATACCCCCAAAATTTATTTATAAAGTATTTATTGAATGTTATGGGAGAGACTGGACGTTGTGTTCTTTAAAAAAATTTTGAATATTTGCAAATTGGGTAAAAATATGAATAAATTTTGATTCTATTTCATATATGAAATTGTAACTTACATTTCTGTAACCACTGCCACTTGCACCACTGCCTCCAGCTGCTTCGAAATAATTATTGCTGCTAGATTCCATCTGAAATTTTAATTTTTATAATTGATTTGCGATTTAATTTAAAAAAATATTATTCGTGATTTTTTATAAAAATTTTAAATAATTTTACTTACTTTAAGAAGAATATTTGCGAATATTTTATTTAAAAAAAATTAAAACACAAAACAGAAAGTTTGCACGTGTATAGACTAGATACCCACGGATTGAAATGTATCAATAGTCATTGTAAACTCTGCCGATGAAAGTGTGCTAAAGTCATTAAGGTGATATCCACTTTCTAAATACAAGCTGCTAATTACCTGCTCAAGTTACTGGATAAATAGTTTACGCAAGTAAAAATTAATCCTGGTAGTACGAATTTTATATATAGGCTATAGGTATATAGGTATGTTTATTCGGGGAGAAAAAATATTTTGAAATTTGAATTTATATTAGTCGACCAGTTTTACAGCAAAAATCATAGGGCTAGAAAATTTTTATTCATTGTTTACATTTTATCTTACGTCAATTTTTCACTCTTATTATTACTCTTATCATATACCACCTCTTTCCACCATTTTATCTCCCCTATTTTAAATTTTAACAGCCCCCGTTGTAAATTTTATCTCCCCATTTTAAATTTGATCGTTTTATTCATAGTCTACGTAATTTTTAATTCTCGGACACCACATATATTCGATTGTCCCTCCTACCCACCTCTTCATCATAATTATCTAAAACACGAACGTACCTTTTTCAAACCTCTTCCCTCCTACCCCCGCCCCCCTAACTCGTCGACGAACGAAAATATAAAACTCGGACACCCTGTATGTGCGCCAGAATCGGCATTTTATACCTTCTTACTTTAACATCAAAGTACTATTTATCTGAAACTTTGTTTAAGAATTGGGCAACTTGCTCGTCCGTGAAGACCTTTGATTTCGTAGGTGTATATCCTTTGGCTTTATTCTTGAGGATTGCAATTAAATTTCTATACTTTCATATGTCTATATTCTGGTTCAAGTATATCACTGATCTCAGCATGGAGTAAGTTGACTATAGTGTATTTGGTGCTTTTGTGGAAAATATGTTCTTAAAATATGCTAGTATGACATTTTCGGAATACAAACCAACTGTTTTCCTTTCTGTTCGCCATGACTAAAATTTTTTGTACATGAATTCGTATCTGTGTTTGGATATTTTTGAAAGAACTTCTGTTCTTTCTGGTTGAACATTTTTTTTACCTCCGGAGGTGTACAAATTTGTGATTTACAATCTGAAGTATCAATTATTTATTTCAATTTATGTTAAAGCAATGAAATTTTTCAATTATATCTTGTTTTTATTTAAAAAGATGTAAAAAAAAAATGATAGATCGAACATTCAAATAAATCAACAAATTTGTATAGAAATACAATGTTATCAGTCGAAGCGGCTTGCATAGTAAACTGAGTGGCCTAAAAAGTAAATCAGCAGCCTGCAAAGTAAATTTGGTCAGTCTTTAGGAATACAGTTTCGCAAATAACGATTTTTTGTTAAAGATATGGATAACTATCGATAGTTTTTTGTAATTTCTCAACCTGAAACTATCAATGAAATATTGATATATCGATCCCTATTGATATTATTTTGTAATTTTTATATAGGTTGAAGAAGACAGATTTAGTATTATAAACAAAATAATAAAGATGTTTACAAAGTTACGTCTTAGAAATGTGTAATTACAGAAATGAAAATAAGTAATGTACTGAGATTTAGAAAGTGTTTAAAAACGAAAATACATAAAGATGAAAGAATGAGCGCGGAACAAGTATCAGTGTAGCCATGAGTGTAAAAGTATAAAAGTGTTTACAGAAAGATAGTTAAGTGTTCACAGGAGTGTGAGAGGAAGAGGATTGGTAGTCCCAACAATTTTTTCAAGTAAGCTCACTCACTCACTCTCTCTCCATTTACATCTCTATTTCTATCTCCTGAAACTGGGTTTTCTAGTGAAGTATTGCTGAGCTTGAGTTTTTTTAAAACAATGAATTGATTGTTGAAAATAAAAAACATTTGAGTAAAACTTCATTAATAATCAAAGTTCAGGCTACATTGTGTTTTTTTAAATTGAGTTTTGTCTACTAGCATCCTCTAAGCCATTTTACCCAAAATCTGGAGGATATATTTGCTGTCAGAATGGAGGAAGTGATGGGCCGTATTCGGCGGCTAATGGTCTATCAGCAAGAACTTTTCAGTCATATACTGGAGTACAAATAGAACTGAATCGAATACGCCACAGTTTTGAGGTCTGGAATGTGACGGCAGCCGGTCTCAAGCTCACAACCTTTCGATTAGAAAACCAAGGTACTTAACCATGCCACGTATGACGCATTCTTGAGTATTGTACAAGGTACGTTCGAAAATGGAAATAACCTAATGTAAAAATTGAATTTAATCACTAGGAATATAAACGCAATAAATCATGATGAAATGGCCAATGTACCTCGTCGATAAAAAGAGTTAACAAAAATAATTAATCTCTACATTATCCACATGAATTAGCATCTCAAATCATTAATGAATAGTAAAAAGTAAAAACACAGTCCAACATTATCATTACATTTTACCTCGTTCCTAGAACGTATACGAATAGTACGATTTATAAACAGGAAAGTAGTCTAGACAATGAGTTAATTACAATTTGATTTTAGAAAAATGAAAACAAACATACCATTCTCTGTCGAGTAGGTACTTAAAAGCTTTCTGCTTTATAGTTTAACTTCGAGCCCTAAAAGATATTTCATCATCGAATCTAGTTATTACGAGTGTAAAGTACCTACCAAAAGAAGAATAACCAATTTTTCACAAAATAAAATATAAATATAAAATACAAATTCTATCTGCTGAAGCGGAAATTTGACTAGTCGGCAATAAATAAAAATTGCTTACACGATTTTCAAAAAAAAAAAATTAATCAGAGAAGGATGTATCAAAAAAAAAATTTTTTTCAAGTTTAATTTCGAACAAAAAAAAGTAATCTAACTATAACGTACCAAATATTGAATTCGTAAAGAAGGAAGGCGAATTTTGAACGAAAATCATTTTCCAACTAGTCATTTTAAATATTCGGACTGAATAAAAACACATTTTTCCGTTTTTCTCACACTACGTGTTTCTCGAAGAGTTAACTTTATTCGATTATTTTAGGCTATAAAAAACCTCATACCCAGTGAAGAAAAAAAAAGAGTTAACGTTCTTATTGAAAAACACTTACAGACTAGAAATTTTTCACCATTGTTAACTTTTCAATACGAAAATATTTCACCTTTTTCGTAAACGAATAAAATTTCACAAAAGTCATTGACAAAGTAGACTACTAATTTCACTGAGCACACAGACAGCGCCATATAAAGTGTATTGTTTTTCAATTAATTCGTTATTACCTGAAGTTTTCTCCAAATCATAATTTTTATAGTACTTATATTTTAGGCTAAACGAGTTTTTTTTTTTTTTTTTTTTTTTTAAATATTTATTCCGAGTACACAACCCAATACACATGCAAAGTAATATCAAAAACAACTTGCACCACGTTTATAAAATAAATGAAACAGCTAGATGTCTCCACTATAGCGAAATACGTCGAACTAAAATATAGATTCATACATGAGAGGGCACGAGCTAATAAATGAATAAAAATCAAAAACACAACATGTTTACAATTTATTTTTAATTTTTAATCAGACCGTTATCAATTTCTATTTTTAAGAACGAGCACATTAGTTCGAATGAGGTTGCAAGGCAAAAAAAGAAAACGGAATTCTTAAAAAAATTTTTTGATGTATTTGTGTGATCAAACCCCGAAAAATCCCTCTTTCAGCGACTTGAATCAACTGTATATTATAATAAAGTAATTAAACAAGTATAAGACATATTTTATCAACGAAACGTGGACGAGTTTCATTCATACAGCAGGAAGTTAAAGAAAGAAAAAAAAACAAATGTTTGTTTTTCCACTTAATAATTATAAAAATAATTTTCGAGAAATGTTAAAACAAGGAATGCGAAGAGTAATAACGTAAACAACGTGACAGTGGTTCAGCCCAATTTTCAAGAATTTCGAAGTAATTTCCTTTCATATTTTGGGTAGGAATCCCACAAATTGACAAAACTGAATTTTTTATCGCCAACTATAATGGCACGAATTTTTGTGAAAGTAAGTCTGCCAGAACACATGTTTATTTAATAAAGCCAAAACTAAGCGCAAACATTCGACTCATTACAAAGATAAAGATTTCAACACGAGTATCTTCATCCAATAATATTCCACGGGAAGAGGCGAAAATATGAGGGTTTTTGCTCACATTGGAGCGAAACATTCAAACACGAAATACGATGAAAAACTTTGCTGAGAAGAAAAAAATTTGTACCCAGTTTAAAACAATGAAGATGATGATCGCTAATGGGAAAGGTGACTAATAATAGGTGAGGTTGACAAATATTGAATTTATGGTGACCTAATGAAAATTACGTGTGTGACATCAGCTGAGAAGCTACGAACTGCAGTGTGTAATTATATAGTATAGTAGAAGGCGTCGATATTGGGCAGGTAACACTGCGATATGCACGGAAGACAAGAATCAATGGCTAAAACATATTACATAGGCGAATGACATTAATGAATGACACACGTACCAATCGATGACATCGAAAAATGTTATTAATCGATGAACTGACGCGTGAATTATGCCAATGACGAGTGTTGTTGACGCAGCTAAGGTCAGAGAAATATTCATGAAGCGGAGCTGAATGTTCACCCGAGATGAATAAATGAAAACACAGCTGAAAAAAACTTACATTATCAGAGGATACTTTCAACAGTCTCACATTCAAAAAAAATTACCAACAAAATGCAAATTTTTCAAAAATACTTGTTCTTAATACAAACAAGTAATTCTTCAATATCGAGCATGGATAATCAACATAAAAAAAATATTCACGCTGCCAAAAACATTTTTTAAAACTTAGGGGCATCACAGCATCTTTCTCTCTCAGGGCCACGTGTAATACGACTCCTAAATATTTTGTTAAAATTAGTTTGAGTCAAAACGAAAATTTCCTCGTTTAAGTTGTTTGACGAATTCATCGTTTTCATTTATTAGGACATCCCCAGCCCTTTTCTGTCATTTTTTATTGTCACGGAGGTAAGAATGGTTAATGTTAGTTGTTGAGAATTTATTTTAATCAATTTTTTTGTAATATCAAAAATTAAAATAACACGGAAGTTAAAGTCTTCATAAATCCCCCTCTGGTGGATAATTAGACATACGGGCTGTTACAGGAAAATGAAAATTGAATAAATGTTTCACGTTTTTCAAAACTAACTGGGAGACAAGCGGAGAAACAACAATAAGCGGAGAAACAACAATCAACAACGACATTCATCCAATTTAAGCGATGCCAAGCATGAATGTTTAGTTTGTATCAATAAATGTAAAGCGGGAAACAAAACATAGATCAAGAAATTGTGGCGTTTATTAATGTTTTTGCAACGATAATTACAAGCTTTTAATGATAACACTGATAACTACCAAAAATTACTACTCGCTTTTGTCAGTGAATGCGCAATGATCATTTAGATTCGTTCTCTCATAAAGAAGGTTAATGCCATTTGTAAGCGGAAAATTTAAAGAAAATTGATAAATGAACAAAATTAACTTTTTTTTTTTTTTTTTGCGAAAAGTTGAAAAATAGTTTCAAAAACATTCAACCAAGAGATGAGAAGAACGAAAGCAAAAAAATATTAATAAAACAACTATAGAATTATTTAACAATAAATCATTTATGTCGCCTTTCTTGAAAAATTACTAACTTTATAATGTTTATGAAAAAATAAACCATAAAATAAATAATAATAAAATACCAATAATGATAGTAATAATAATAATACTTAATCTTATATTAGAGCTTTGATAGCTACGCACAGGCATGCTCATCCACCATTTTGGTGAATTACAGAGGGTACTTTATTGGAATCATTCAACCAATTTTCTGAGTTTTTCCACATCATAGAACAATAATTGTACTAAAACCAAAGCATAGAACTAACTTCTAACAAAAATGAACTTGCATTAAAATTTTTATTGAACGACTTACTTGCTATATCGAACACAGCTATTAATCACATTTCATTGATACCATAAAATATAATGATGCGAGAAATCAATTTTATATCATCAATGGTTTCAACATTCAATGAAATGGGATTCTAAAGGTTTTTCCTTTGACTATATACAGTACTGGACTTGTGAAGCTCCATAAACCTAATGTAATTTGTAATGTTCAGACATGGTGGCATAAAAGTAGGCAACCAACAAATTTCGATGTTTTGATTGAGTTTACCAATTTAGAATACACCCGATGAGGGTCATCCGTTAAATTCGTAAGAATATCGTACATAAAGGTAGTTCAAAGAAATGTTTAAAGTACGTCATCTGGCACACGGTGGTTGCCTATTTAGCGGCGGCATGTTTAACCAGAAATTATCGGTCTCTACTGGTCCAATGTACTATGAAGTCAAAGGGTTTTCCCCTTTATGTAACAAACGAAGAGCAGATTTCTTGGTTTAATAAATTCAGTTTATTGAGCACATCATATTGTATGGAAGTCTAATACGATTCGGAAAATATTTTGTCGATTCTTCTACATACCAGCGAGCATGTATCCTGTCATTTAAATGTTTGATTAGCAATCAGGTGAATTAGTCTAAAAATCATCAGCGATAATTTTCGAACTGTATGATCCATTACATACGCGAGTACTAGAGCATTTCAGAATACAATTTTCTTTATTTCCATCTGTTCTGGTTGATGATGACTCATTCTCACGTCACACACAAAGCACGAAATGATCGATAGACGGCAATTTTCATGACTATTGTTCAAATCGTTAGCGTTGAGACGAGGCCACGATAAGGTGTCATAAGCGTTTTTACTTGCAAAAACTAAAATTCAGATTACCTATGAGGCAAATAACAAACTCAAAAAATGGGAAATTCAGTGTGGCAAAAGTTAGGCATGAAGGAAGAGAACTTCTTTGCAACTAATCCGATGCAAAGCACACGGTCGAGTGATTCCGTTTACTTATATAATATAATCAAATTACTCCGACCTATTTTTTACGACTCGACTTACACGATAGTAAATTAAATTACTAGAATACTTTGCACTCGGCAATATACACATGCAATATAATATTGGACGCGGTTAAACGATAATGATGTATGTAATAAGGTCAAGGAATTCTACGTTTCCCAAATGCGAAGGAAGAAAAGTTCAAGCTACGTTCGAAAATTAAATGAAATGGAGGCGAAAAAAAGAATTTGGGAAAAATTCGCCAAAACTCTCATCCAATGTAAGCGAAACGGCAGAAGAAAAAAAAAGAAAAAAATGTGACTTTTATTCTCGATGCTCCGCCATACATTTTCGCAGGGTTCTCTCGAGGGTAATTTTTTTTCCCATTTCGTTTTTCCAACATCGGACGCTAGTTTTGAGAATTGGCTGAGGTCTTTTTCATTCGTTGGCTCAGGTGCGGAGAACACGTCTAATTGGTTTTGGTACGAGCTGATAATAACGGTTTTATACACGTAGGTAGCTTGAGTTATAATTCTCAAAGGAGTAGGCATCGGCACAGGCACCGGGAGTGTTTAGTCGGAATTCTTTTCGCGTAATTTTCGCTACGATTTCCTTGTAATAGTGATATGTGTGAACAGTACATTCATCCGAATCAAAATTCTGAAGCAGGCACACGTTCGCAGAAAATTTTGAAGTTTTCCAATTTTCAAACTATTCAAACTCGATGAAAAAAATTAAATAATTGGCATTTGCATTTAACGGAAGATGGAATTTAAGATTCTAATGACACAGCTCAAGTCGTTGTAGGTACATGTATTTGCATTTACAAGCAAATTTAGTTCATTCAACCCATCAAACCGGATGAGCTTCTTATTTTCTATCATCTATGTCATTTATATTTTCAAAAATAGCAACAGATGGATTCATTAACAGCGCCAAAAATAATTGTTATGGAGGATAGTACACAATAAAGGAAAAAACATTTCAAGGATGAATGTGGAATAATTTATTTTAAAAATTGAAGCATTAATGATATTATGTATTACTTTTGGAATAAAATATAAAAATAATGAAGGCATAAAAGTATTTAAAAGGAAAGACGACGATGATGCAATAATGTTAAAATCTCCCTAGCATATGAGTCATTAAGTAAAATAAAACATGTCCTTTTTTTCCCGTCGACAGTGGTGTCAAACTCAAAATTAATTTTCCACTATACATAATATGAGCCAATGCGAATAAATTTCTACTTGACTAACTTAGATTAACTAGAGAAATTCCCGTCAATTTGAAAAGCTACATCTACTTCGGTAAAGTTCACTAAATTTCAATAAATTCCAATTGGATTTAAAGAAAATCTAAATCAATCTGAGACTTAATGTTTTTTATATTTTGGTTTAACAAGTTACTTTATAAAAATTTACCATAGTCGACCTTATCTCCATCTCTACATATTACAAAATACTATAAGGGTTAAAAACTGTTGGAAACAATATCACTCCTGAACCGCTAAGGATCTGCATAAGATTTTCCAGAAAAAATTGAGTTATTCCAAGGAATATTTACACCCGTCGCGGAAGCCCGTAGCCACCCTACGGTCAAAGTTACGAATTTTTAACAATTTCTGAAACTAAAATAGACAAAACATTTCTTGAAATGAATAAAAATGAGTAAAAGAGAGTTGAAAAAAACATCTTCATCTCTCTTATATCGTCATCTATTGGTTGATGAGGCGGATATTATTCTCTGTCTGTCTGTCTCTGTGTTTAATTTTTTTTCCCATCGGGTTTCAATTGGGTGGACAAAAGAGAGATGCAGACAATTTTTCCGCATATTACCAAGCCATATCAACCTGAAACTTGTGCCATTTGATTTCTCGTAAAAGTTTGAGTCAATAAAGCTGTTTACATAACTTTGAAAATCTATTGAAAATTTTTTCAGCAGCAAAAACGAAAATCGGATAGAGTTTCCTATGGGGCCGTTATAAACTTAACACCCTGTATACATATTGTGGGGACATTACTCGTATGAGGTTTTAGGGGCTCGCACCCCTCGACGACAGTCGCCGCCCAAAGGCTGGCAAAATTCGTCTCTATGACGTTAAACAAATACACACGAATGCGTTTGTATGTTCGTACCTGTACGTACGTACAGGTAAGATACATCGTACGAGTCGAGATCAATTACCTGATAACGATCTCGGTAATGTCACGACTCGGTACCAAACGCACTGCGTCGTTTCTTATCATCTCGACGGAGACAGGAAACGACGCAACGTATGACATAATTACGTATACATACGTACGTATGTGTGTCCGTGTGCGTGTGCCAAATTCGGTATATAAACTCTCAGAACCGGCTCAAAAATCGCCAGTGTTCGCCGAGGATTTGGCTCTCCCATACTTATTCGTATGAAGTGGCAGAACACGCAAATACTGTTGAAGACCTTCTAGTGTGAATATCTCTCACAACAAGGTATTCCACAGTGGTGACCCCGACGTGATTTTTTGGCTACGTCGTGGGTGTCTAGAGGCGCGTTGCGCTATTACTAAAAAGAGGCGCGGTGCGCTGGCGAGTTACTCGCTTGTAATATAAATAATTTTTACAAGATCTAGACACCTTTGGCTGTCGAAGCAGAGGTCTTGACTTTGAAAGTGGGAAATTATACCCCCCCTTCCAAATATATTTGCCGGAAGGGAACCAAGACGAGTAGACCTGGAGGAACAAAGTTGCCCTCATCCGCCAACTCCTCCAGCTTCGACCAGAGACTCAGAAGTCTTTGAGACTCCGGAAAAACAAAAACGAATCCAGAGGCCAGAAGCCTTGCGTTTGGGAGCTGTAGTAAACCCGAACGAAACTACAGCTCGAACACTCAGAAGCGGTCGTCTATTGAGCCAAGACTCCGACCCTTCAACCCCAGACCGACAAACCACGGAGTCTGGAAGACTCTTCGCAGAAAAAACAAGTAAAGAAGTCCAGCACACGATGCCCAATGGAAACACGAACCCGAACCCATCATCAAACCAACCAGGAGCAGGCGGAAGTGGTCAGCCACAGCTGACCCCCAAAGTACTTGCACAGCTCTTACAGCTGTTGCAACTGCAAACGTTGCAGAACCCTGCCATCCAAAGACGGAGGATAGAGATTCCGGAGTTCCTACCCAATGAAGTTGAATTATGGCTAACTCTCCTCAAAGGTCGTTTTAAGACAGAGAATCTGCAAAACGACCAAAAATATTCACACATTTGCAGCGGCATGCCCGCAGAAATTATACGCCGCATTCCGGATATCATGGAATGCCCTCCGGCGGAAGCAGATAAATACAGTTGGTTTTGCAGAAAAATAAGAAATGTGTTTGGTAAGACTCAGAACCAAATCATTGATGATGTGATGGGCGGAATGAAGATTGGAGACGACAAACCCTCCACCTTCATGGCCAAACTCAGACAAAAGGCCGATAACATTGTGTCACCGTCAGTTATTGGAAACCAGTTCTGCAAGCAACTTCCCCAACATGTTGTGCAGTGTCTGGCAGCCATAGGTACCACGGTAATAAACAATTCCGAGGACCTAGACTTCCTAGCGAAGAGTGCAGACAGTGCACTGGAACATTCGAGATCAACATCCTCGATCAGTGCAGTATCAACCGAGACCGGAGAACTAGCTCAGCTTCGAGCCCAGATAGCTCAGCTGACTAGTGAAATCAAGAAGAAAAGTAATAATAATCCAAGAAATGGTAGAAACAACAACCGCTCGAAAAGCAGGAGCAACAATAGAAGTAACGACAGAAAATCAAGGTCCAGAGACCGCAAGAGCAATTCTACCAGGAGTCAGAGTCCAACTCCCCCAAGAAGAACATCGTCCCCTAAACCCCGGTCTCAAAACTGGGACGATAAATCCTGCTTCTTTCATAATCGGTTTGGCGCAGAGGCCACCAAGTGCAACAACAGATGCCAATGGTGGGGTAAATCATACAATAAGTCGTCAAACTAGAAAGAGGGGTCGTCTATGCGGCTGAAGATCCCTCAAAAAAGTACTCACGCCGCCTGTTCATCAAGGACAGGACAAATAGGAGACGTTACCTAATTGACTCAGGTGCTGACTTGAGCATTTTGCCAGTAGATAAAAACCAAAAGGCATTTCCTCCGAAATACTACCTCCGAACTGTGAATGGTCAAAACCTTCCAGCTTACGGAATAGAAGCCAGCAAAGTAAGCATCGGTTTGCGAAGAGACATGACGTGGTCCTTCACCATTGCGGACGTTCCAACTCCGATCCTGGGTGCGGATTTCCTCGCGCACTACGGTCTGGTCATAGACCTCAAAAATGGAAAAATCATAGACAACAATACTGGTCTATGGGTGGAAGGCAAAACGCTAGCGTACCAACTGGACACCAATATATCCAGTTGCACAAAAGTCGACGAACAATTCCTACGGATTCTGTCAGACTATCCTGGAGTCACTCAACCATCGATTCACAGGCATCCGACCTATAAACATGATACCGTTCATTATATAGAAGCAAAAGGACCGCCTTGCCATGCTAGAGCCCGCAGGTTACTGCCTGATAAACTCAAAGCAGCACGGGAATACTATGATCGCATAATAGGAGAAGGCATATGCCGCCCCTCAAAAAGTTCATGGAGTTCCCCAATCCACATGACCAAAAAAGCCAGTGGAGAGTGGCGAATCGTTGGAGACTACAGGGCCTTAAATGCCAAAACAGTTCCTGATCGCTATCCAGTCCCAAACATAATGGACTTCAACGCGAATATGAAGGGTAAAACGATGTTCACAAAAATCGACATCAACTGGGCATTCCACCAAATTCCAATGGCCGAACAGGACATCCCAAAGACAGCGGTCATAACCCCCTTTGGACTATTCAAATACCTTCGAATGCCGTTTGGACTCCGTAATTCTGCACAAACTTTCCAAAGATTCATCAATGGACTGTTTATGGATTTGCCGTTTGCATATGCATATTTGGATGACATATGCATTTGCTCAGAAGGCGGTGAGCAACAGCACGAGAAGAATGTAAGAACCATCGTACAACGTATACACGCTGCTGGACTTACTATCAATGTTGGAAAAAGTTTATACAAACAATCCAGGATTGACTTTCTCGGCTATCAAGTCTCGACCGAAGGCATTTCCCCTCTGAAGACCAAGGTAGAGCCCATATTGAAATTCCCGACACCCTCCAACGTAGCAGAACTCAGACGCTTCTTGGGGATGGTGAATTTCTACAGACGTTGCATTAAAAATGCTGCAGCTGAACAAAGTAAGCTGTTTGCATTGATAAAAAATCACCAGAAGAAAAAATAAAAATAAAGAAAACGGTAAAGTTCAATGACGAGATCGTCAAAATACAATACGATCCGTCGGCCCCCTTGTGCCCACGAAAAAGAGGCAGGCCCCTCGGCAGCAGAAAGCAGAAAAACCAAATTCCAACTCGAAAATCTGAGAGATTGGGACGGAGAAACTGAAAATATTCACGAAAGTTAATATCCGCAGCGGAAAATACAAACCGCATAAAAAGACGTACGAGAATCTGGGAATATTCGTAACAAAAGAAATTCTTCAGATAAGCAGAGAAAAAGTGCGTACAATAAAAATACGACACGAATAAACAAATCCACGTGCAATACGGAAGAAAAACATTGCAACGTGTTTCTATTGACAAACAATACCGATAATAAAATAGTCAATAGATCGTGACGTCACAAACGAAGAGTGCATTCCTTTGTGAAATACAAAATTCAAAGTACGAAAATTCAAACACGCTTAACTCTGCTCGTACTTAACCAAATTTAACCGGAAAACTTTTAAGCTAAAGAATATCGAATGCACTATCCCCTCCGAACAAACCTGAAAAAAGATAACAACTTGGAATAAAGCTGCGATCGAAAATATTCTCGCAAAGTTTTTCATACGCCTTTCGACTGTCGACTAGAGCACGCCGAAAAGTTTCTTATAATTTCTTTCTTTTTTCTTAAATTTTGTACCCTTGTTTCCTTCCTTATGTCGTCCTCATCCAGCACCCCGTCCTCGAACCAGCCTTTCCAATTCGTAGTCCCGCCTGTACCTCAGCCTATCAAGACGAAGGAACAGACGGAACGCGAAAAGGAATTGGAGCAAATCGAGAACGAGTTACTCATGGATACGACTTCGGCGGAGGACATAGTTAAAATAATGTCCGCCCCCCTTCCTCCGTTAATTTCGCCCCCAAAATCGCCAGAAGGAGCACCGGGAGTGGCAAACCCACCTCCTGAGCCCCTAGCCTTAGCAAGGATGGAGGCGAAACAACAACAGGTGAAAGAGGCGCGAATCCCACGCCCTCCCCTCACCACCAGCCTAGCCTACAAGCCATCTGGGAGCTCCAACTCCCCGATGTACAGAAGGCCAAGGCCCCTGATGCTAACCGACCCCCGCCTGTCTCACCGCTCCCATCCCTACTATCCAGCTCCACAACAACGACCGCCGAGAAGGAGGGGGCAGAATAGCAGGGACGCCTACCAGGCCCATTTAGACGCAAGGAAGCAGTCCTACGAATGCGTCGGGGCCGCGGTAGGGTCTGCCCTCGCTAAGTGGGAACGAGACCAAAGACAGTAGACTCGATAAGTCCCCCCAGGCACGCGACTTATCATTTTTGCGGCGCGAAAACTGGGGGGAGTAGCTGTGGGGACATTACTCGTATGAGGTTTTAGGGGCTCGCACCCCTCGACGACAGTCGCCGCCCAAAGGCTGGCAAAATTCGTCTCTATGACGTTAAACAAATACACACGAATGCGTTTGTATGTTCGTACCTGTACGTACGTACAGGTAAGATACATCGTACGAGTCGAGATCAATTACCTGATAACGATCTCGGTAATGTCACGACTCGGTACCAAACGCACTGCGTCGTTTCTTATCATCTCGACGGAGACAGGAAACGACGCAACGTATGACATAATTACGTATACATACGTACGTATGTGTGTCCATGTGCGTGTGCCAAATTCGGTATATAAACTCTCAGAACCGGCTCAAAAATCGCCAGTGTTCGCCGAGGATTTGGCTCTCCCATACTTATTCGTATGAAGTGGCAGAACACGCAAATACTGTTGAAGACCTTCTAGTGTGAATATCTCTCACGACAAGGTATTCCACACATATATTTTATTTTAATTAAAATACGCACTTATAGATGCCATGACTAGAAACCCGAAAGATGGACCATTCGATGAAACATGTGATAGAAACAAGGTAGTACAATAATAGAGAAATTAATTCGTAATGTCAATAGTTGGTACACAGCAAACCGTAAGTTTGGATTTGTCAATCATATCCGTAGTTAGAATGTCAATCAGCAGATCAGAGTTACCAAATTTTCGGATCTTTTGAAATTTTTCCAATACAATTCGAATGCAGCGAAGGTTTAACTATAGAAAAAAATGCCAAGATTTGATAACGTTGCAGTAGATTTCATTTTTGCATCAGGAAATTTGGCAGAGGTAGGATTTGAATTAACGGAATTCGGGTGTAGCGCCAAATTCTTACGACTAGGTAAAATAGATTAAAAAATAAAGTAATTATTATTATTTATGGACTAGGCAGTGTCAGTACAAAGACTTGAGAAAATTTTGCTCAATGATTCAACCAATCGAGGAAAAAAAATTTTTTTCAATAAGTATTTTAGGAAAATAAATTAATCTAAATTAATAATTTAATAAAAATTTTCAATTTTCTATAACTTTAAACTATTTTTGTTTTCGAATTTCGTTTTCATCAATTTTATCCAGTAAACACGACTACGATTTTGAAAAATTTGCTCCTCTTCACACAGTCGAAAAAATTCAACTGTATCCTAAAAACTTTTGAGTACCACATAGGAAAATTATTAAATGCCTCCCTAAGGCAGAAATTGAACCTATATATGGTATGGCCTCGAACCTAAAACCTTTAAATAATTTTAATTATGAAGCCAAGTACCGAACCACCGCGATAACACGCCACAATAACATCATTCATTTACAAAACATTCAGAGGTAAAATTTAAAATCTTACAACTTGATTTACAAACCACAGCTCTTTAACCTAGGACGGTTCGTGCAATCTTTCAATAAATTTATGAGAAAAGAAGAACAGCCGTAGAAAACCATAAAATAGAGGTCACCTCTTTCATTTTCATTAATGTCATTCTTATACATTCTCACCAACAAGCACGGATGTAACACATAACGCATTCAAGAAGTAATTAGGAAAAATTCAGCACAACAAGCGTGCATGAGGAAGCTGTGGCCGACGTCATCATGTAAATTGAGTTTGGGTTAAACAACCCTACCTCGAAAGACAGAAAAAAAGATAACCAAAAAAAAAAATGAGTGTGTCATGGAACACGTGGTGGTGGTGGAAGTGAAACTCATTATGAGATATTGCGGAACTACCCCTGAATTCAAGTAATCTTTAAAATGAATATCAAATTTGAAATCTGTGCCCCGAAAAACATATCCACTAATGCACACAAAAAAATGACAAATTAAAATTTGGCCCCTCTTGAAGCCCTCGGTGATGGAGGAATGGGTTGAATGAAAAAATGAATATCAAATTCGAAATCAGAGCCCCAGAAAACATACCCGATGATATATCATATAACAAAATATGAGAATTCAAAATTTGGCCTCTTTTTGAAGCCCCTAGGGATTGAGGAATGGGTTGAATGAAAAAGTGAATGTCAAATTCAAAATCAGCCCCCAAGAAATATACTCGCTGATGTATCACAAAATAAACTACGAAAGAAGAATAGATAAAAATCTAGAAACCCTTTTTTATAGGGGTATTTGTCCTCTAAGCTCGTATTTTTCATTTTGTATTATAATGAAGGCCAACACAAACCCCGTTTTTCCTTTTTAAATTCTTCACGATTCAGCCCACTGACGTCAAATATTTGTAGCCAATATTAGGCCTTATTATTGGCTCCTTCTACTAATTCTGATTTTTTCAGCCGATAACGCTTTTTGTCGTCAGATTCGTTGTGTCAAAGTCATACCTACGAGTTTACTATACTGAGGAAGTTTCACTTTAAAAAAACCCACCAAAAAAAGAATAAAATCAATAAAAAAACAAGGAAGTTACCCGCACTACTCGTGCATCTAACCCAAAAATATAATCTTCTAGAAATGAAGACAGCAATACCCCATGATAATAGATCAAGCAGGGACAACGCAGAAGAAACAATATGAAATTGGATCGACAATAAATAGACTGCACCCCTTCCCTTAGACGCTATGCCTTGTCCCCTTGAAATAAAACTTAGAAAGTACCAAACGAATCATCGAATTCGTAACTTTTTCCTCTCAGGGAGAAACAAAGACAATTTAAAAGGAAATAAAAACCTGCTAAAAAAAATGAGGAAAGAAAACAGAAAAATTGTAAAGTATCTAGTACTTGTTTTATTTACGCAGAATATTATGCGAAGAAACGCAGCCAGAATATTTTATTGTGTATTAATTCGTTTAAACAGAAGAATTCTACACAAACAAGTGAATAGGGTAGAAGAGGAGGAAACAAGAAGGAATAAAGGATAAAAATAGTGTAAATTAGAAAACATTGTAAAAAAAGGTAAAGGACTTCATTGTAAGCCATGTAAGATGAAGCTCATTTTAATAAGATTATTCTACCACAAAAAAAATATTGATACCTCAATCATAACGTTTCTTCTCCTTTTTTTTTTTTTTTCTTCACTAGGGCTCATTAGCCAAGTCATTCATTCAACTAGCAAGTTTCGAAAAAAATAAACGATTTTTGAATAAATAAAGAAAATTATCAGGCTGAAAATTTTGTGCGAAGAAACCTTAATACTGAAAAATATTTTTATCTCCATCTTTTCATTAAAAAATAGTTATTTGTGAAACAAGCGTACATGATTTTGATCCAAGTGTGATTTTTGCAGCACAAGCCGTAGGCGAGTGATGCTAATTACACGAGTGTTAATCATCTACAATATACACATGTGTCACACACTATTTTATGCAACAGCCCCCTGAGAAAAAAAAGTTTAACCAAGAAAAAATTAAAATACCATTTTTATTTCCTAACATAAATTGTCGCTGTAGTGCTCTCCTGCTAAATCCGGGCATCAAAACACTTTTACAGCTTAGACCCATGTTCGAATCCCAGGCATGAAACTGTTTTTTTTTGTTTTAAAAAATACTTTATGGTGTATAAAGTAACGCATGTACACAAACTGGTGTATAAACAATTCAAAAATTTACAGATGATACATAAATAAACGCATGGGCATAAGCCGCATGAGCACAGGTAAGGAGATTAATAAAGGAAAAAATGATGCATAAAGAATTTACATTATACATTGTTCTAAAATCGTCCACTTTATGTACTGTCAAGGTAGAGGAATTATTGTATAATCTACGATTTGAGAATAATGAATAGTTGTCATTGAAGGTATTTGTTTTTTTATTTTTTTAAAATCTCAACATATTGTAGATGTAAGTAAAATAAGTCGAAAAAGTTTAAAAGTTTCACAAAATGGAAAAATGTTCAATTCTCACTTCGGATAAAATTTTCAATATTTTGTCATATATTTTGCTAGAAGTACCAACTTACTACGCAATTCACAATAAAGAACGTTAAATAAAGGTAAACTCACAGTCCTATCAACATAAACTGCTGTCATATTTGTAATAAGATTCTTAAGATTTAAACTTGTGACATACTTAAGAGGGGATTATTGTGGATTAATGTCTCAAGTGAAAAAATTATTATTCAAATATAATATTAAAGTGCATGTTGATGAACACAAGTAGAGTAGCAAGATTTTTCACGGCGTGGTATACGAGGGGATACCCACACAAAATTCTTGGAAAAATGAAGTTATGATGGATGAGAAAAGAGTAGTGGTCAGTAATAAATTCAATTCAAAGAGGCTAACTGGCGTCCGTCAGACTAAAGAATTTGGCTGATGCCAATATATTGTCTCTTTGAAAGAATTTGCTACCATTTTGGATAGACAAACAGGTGAGAGGAGGGGACAAAAATTCATATTGCACAAGTCTCCCGGAAAATATCAAAAGATTCGAACACTTTGTCAACTACACAACAATAGCTAAAGAGAGAGAATGTGATTTTAATTGCCACGATCAAAGAAAATGAGATAAGAAAGGAGAATAGTGGAGGTGTCTTAAAGAATGCCAAAAAATTGAACACCTACAAAACCAACACAGACACAAAAACATAAAAATTTATTTGATCAACGAATTCCTTAATCAGCTGCAAATCTAAATGAGAATAGAAGCATCAAAAATATCAAACAAAATTTTGATATATATATATATAGTCTGTCCTTAATATTACGAAAATTAAGGTTTTATTATTAAATATTGAAAAGCTAAAATTTCTTATACTATACCCTGATCCTACAACGGATGAGTACAGGAGCGGCATAAACAAAACTGAGTCCAACACTGGGCACAAATTACAGATTGTGCCTCTGTTTAGCATCATGTACATTTATATTTTTTAGTAACCAAATCATTTTATCTCATGCTTCCTCTGAATAAGTGATCAATTGTTTTCGACTACTCCTCATTTATTGAAAACAAAAATCATTTTTGGGATTATACTAACATATAACCTAGCTATTGGAAACACATTAAATCGAAAATACAAAAAATAAATATTACGTTCAACTGAATTGAGTTACAAGATTTAAAAATTGGAACATCGTACTTCATGCAACACATACGTTATAAAGTTGACAGTATGTAAAAATTTTAAGCAAGGTTTTTTGTAAGAAAATATATGGGCTCTATTTTTGTACGGACTTATTTATACTGTAACATTGAAAGGGAAAAAGTTATAGCGAAAAAACAGATTTGAATTTTCTTCTAATATTTTCACTTGCCATTAACTGGAAATGACACTGTTTCTAGCGAAATCTAATGATAAAAATTAATATCACTAAAAAAATTTTTCTATACAATTACAAGTTTTTGAAATAAACAACAATTTAAATAATGAAAAATTTTCCATCAATTAGCTATTTTTTATTTCTTAATATTACGAAGAAGTTATTGACGATGAAAATAAAAAATTATTGATGGTAAATTTGATTTAATTTTCTCTTTTTTTCAGCAATACCAACCTCAGCTTTCTAGCTTCAATAGCTGCTGAGAAATTGACAAGACATTTCTCTCAAAATAAAAGATGTTGTTTCAAAATGAAAATATGTTGTTATTAAAACAAGACTTCCATGATGTTTCATTGGGAACACTGATTTTTTTATCCTAGGAGCGAAAATTCAACTTTTTGGACTTGAACCAAAAATATATGAATGTGGTTATTTTTTAGAATTTTTTGGTTTTATTACCAAAGAGAAGTCCTCTGATCCAAAAAGATAAACTTTCAATCATAAAATGAGGGCAAAAAACGAGCTATTACGGACCGGAATTGCATAAAAGAATTTTCATGAAAATAGAAAAAGAGATTCAGTAAATTTTCATCGAAAATCTTCTTCTCTCCGAGCTAAAGGTATTAGAAAAATGAATACTTTTTCGAGGTATTTACATACCTAGAATGATAGAGTATGTTTAAAAAAAATTAACATTCAGTTACAAAGAAGAGGCAGGCCTGTGTTCAGTATGAAAATGCTTCTTTTGGCATAATCGAGAAAAAAAATGAAATTCCTCATTTTTTAATACTGGTTCTAAATAAATTGTATTTCATAAAACCATTATTGAGTCAATGTAACCCATTTTCTAGCAGAATTGCGATTTAATTTGTACATCTTCAAAAAAAAATAAAAAACAAAAAATAAAAAAAATACAAAAATAGCTATTAATTAATTTCAGAGCACAATGACAGGCCCCGTCACACAGTTCAAGTTGGAATCAAAAATTTCCCAGTAGAGAAAATATATAATCAACGATACAGAGATGAAAATATCGAAACTCACAAAAGAGAAATTAAATTACACATTCATGGAACGTACCTAATGTATCCACAGAGGACAAAATCCAAACAACACTAATATTGTAATGAGAAATTATTTACTAGTTTTGAGTTTAGCTCATGAAGTTGTTGTATTGACGACATATAGGTACTACGTCAACGTTTGAACTCGTCATCAACCAGGTTATACACAAAAAAAAAAAAAATCGAAAAATTAACTAGCAGTAGTTAACTGGTGCATGACAATGACATGATTCCTGTATTTATACGGATTAATATATTTCAGCCTGAGCCATTCATCTGACCTACTTTCTGATGAAGGACTACCATGGAATCACCATTTTAAAGGTTATTTAAAGACATCAAAACGACGATATTTGTTGTTTCATAAGGAGACGATGACAAAATTACACAACTCGAATTAAAATTTCTGCTTCGTATACGACTAAAATCCGATAAATCAGGCTACAGCTCAATTACCACAAAATGTTAAATGTCGATTACAACACTTTTGGCTCCTAACATCAACTCTTCTATGATAACGTACCAACAGAGCATTCAACTACATATTTTGACGCAATTCTCGCTCGCAGGTCGACTGTTAGACAAATATAATCGAAACCTTGAAAATCGACCTTTTCGGAGAGATATAAAAATAGATACGTCTGAAAGATTAGCCAATATTGACACATCATTAACGTGATCAATTATAGAACCAGGTCTGAAATAAGTTTGGTGCTTATTGGTTTGGTAGTTTTTGAGAAGACTGGAAAACAAAGAATTCCTGAAAATGTTATTTTTCCAAGATTTTGAAGAAACCACAATGGATCGGATTGAAATTCTCACGACAGACTTTTCTTATGTTAGTACAAGTCTGATGAGAGTTTGATGCTTATTCGTTCAGTAGTTTCTAAAAAAAACTGGATAAGAAAAAATTACTAGAGAAAACTTTTGGTTCGCGGTTTTCAGAGAACTACTGAAGGGATAATTTGAAATTTTCACGATACGTAGTTTTTATATACTGTAGAACCAGGTCAGAAAAAAGTTTGGTGCCTATTTATTCAATAGTTTCCGAGAAGACTAGAGAACAAAAAATTCCTGGAAAAGTGACTTTTCCAAAATTTTGAAGAAATAACAAAAAGGATCGGGCAGAAATTTTCACGACAGATTGTCATTATGTGAGTGTAAATTTGGTAGAAGTTGGAGTATTTTTTTTTTTATTCACGGCACAAAGAGTTACAAGCGTCTTTTCTGCATTACATTAATTTAGGTTTTATTTTTCAATTTTTTTAACATTGCCGATGAAAATTAGCAAACTAGGTTTTCTAGCAAAGTATCATTGCTCTAGAATTTTTTTAAATTTGAATTCCAGTAGAATTAGTGTCACACGATTTGTTCAAAGTTGAAGAAGTTAAGAAATTCATATTTTTATCAACACTCTCAGTTTTTAAATTGTTTAACTAATGAAAATTAAGACATAATTAGATCAGCTACACACACACACACTCGCGCACGCACGCGCGACACACACAAAATTATAGATACAGTCATTAAAGTAACAAATAAAGGACTCAGAAGACTATTTGATTCAAAATCACTTGGAATAGATCGGCTGTATCTAAATTTATTAAAAACAATTCGACCTACACAATTTCTTACAGAAACTTGAAAAAACATGAAATTTTTCATAACACAGCTGAATAATCAGAAAAAAAAGTAAAAATAGACAAACGTTCTTAAATAATGCTAAATTAAACCAAAAAATGTTTGTAGCATAAGAAACTTCTCGATGTGAGTTTTCTATTTCCTTTGAGAGGACTTGAAGGCATTTTGTGGCAAGATACCCAGCAGGTTTAGTACCATACATTACTGTAGCGAGTCTGTATTCCCGAATTTCATCTTGAAATGTGTCGCACCAAAGAATTGATTGGAACCAGCAATCATGTGAATGTACTGAAGTTTGCCGATATATTTTACTAATGTCACTAGAGAACACAAGAATGTACTTGTGAAAGACAGAAGCAGCTGGGAGAAGTTGGGTTGAAGTGGAGGTACATTGAGAGTATAATTTAAGGACACACTAGATTCGTTTTTTGCTGAATCATTGAAAACCACTCTCAACTTAGTTGTAGAACTGTTTGAGGAATGAGATATCAAGGGCATTATGACAAGTAATGGGCTTTCTGGCACATGACACAATGTAGACTTGAATAAGTTGACTTTAGTTTGGTGGTGGTAGAAAACATAGATTTTTCCTTCAGCTTTTTGACTGGTATGGATGGTTTACAAGGATTGGTCAATTTATGGAACTGATTTGCATGAGTGGTCTCATATAAGAAGCAACAATTTTGTAAAGAGGTAGTGAGTGGGTCGAATGATGAGCAAGTATCTTTACTCGTGATCAAATTTTCCCAATCTGTGTGTAACCATTTGGGTAATTTTGAGACAACAACATACGTTATTAATGGAGACATCTTAACAACAGCTAACAAACAAACTTTGAGACCACAAATTATCACGTTAACTTTATCAAGAGATTTGCACAATGTTGCAAATGTGAGTGTAAGCAGATTAATGAGATCTTGGAAATGAAAGGCGATGATTCTGTGTTTGTCGTAAAATCATTATTTTACGAACTTCCAAGCCTCTTCATACATACCATTTGTGTAATCCATAAGCAGATTTGATGCACCACCAACCATTGCTTGTTTCAAAAAATAAAGTTTCTGTACAGGTTTTAGATTTTCATTCACATTGATCATAGTTTCAAAAAGGGAGTACCATTCAGTAAACTTTTTAATGTCATAGTTAAACCTTAGAACTGGAGTATCTAGCAACTTTACCATTGAATTAGCAAGTGATAATTCCATAACAAATGACAAATGTATTGAGTGACGTAATACGGTTTGTTGCATTTTGAGTTTGGATTTCACAGCACCAAACTGACCATACATTTTTGAGTATGACAGCTTAGAATGAATCAAATTGTTATAAACCAAGGACTCTAACATAACAATTTTGTCAGAAGTTTTATCCTTTGTTCTATGTTTTTGAGTAATTCTTTTGTGATTTTCTTTAAATCCTTGAGATTGGATTGCCAGGAACTGAGATATGAGCCAATACTGCATAATTATATCTTCCATAGAGGGATTTTCAATGATGGTACTTGCAAGTGTTTGACAAGTAGCTAGGATAAAGCGAAGAGTTGTACGTTTATCACACTCAAGAGATTCAACACTAGTTCTAGTAAACATTGTGCAAAATTTTTTCAACACAATCAAAATTTAATTCTTTTGAGAAAATGTCTCAAATCACGTGATATATAACAAAAAATTTTGATCAAACAAATTAAAAATGATCAAAAATGAGCATGAGACAAAGCAAAGGCAGAAAGTTGATAAAAAAAAAGTAAACAAAGTTTTCAAAAAAACCAATCACTCTTTGTTCAGTTTAATTTGCTATAAGTAGAGAATTAAAAAAAGGACCTTACTGTGAAAATCACAAATTTGAATTTTATTGGACTGATGATTAACACTGTGATCACTAAAAACAATTATCAGAAGGTTTCAAAGCATATAACAAGTAGAAAATAAGATAAAACAAACTTGAGCTAACTGATTGTACAGTAGAGACCTACACGAGTACATAAAAAAGTAATCGTGTAGGAATCGCCGATTACCTTACAAAACTATGCAAGTACGTAATCGGAAAAATATTACTCGTAGCAGTGTGCCATCGTAGGCATCGTAATGATTATACTCGCATGTGATTGCCGTGCATTTGATTAAAGTGTATTGGTTTTCCCTAAAGTTCTGCAACAATATTATAAACCTTAACTTGGAATGCATTGCATTTAATAGTATTCACATTCAAGTGATTACTAACAATGCCACAATGCGATGCCAATTACTTACTCACATTGTTTGCTATATGAGTACGAGTACATATGGGTAATTGTGTTAATCGTCTGATGAGTATTTTGTACTTGTAATTACACAATGCCGTACCTACTCGTGCAGGGCTCTATTGTACAGTGAATCGAAAAAAAACATGACGATTGCAAACCTTGCTGAACCACAATTTACCAGTTTTTTATCAGTGAATCTGCCCTGAAGGACCAAATATTTT
The DNA here is from genome assembly GCA_011428145.1 of Ericerus pela. Taxonomy (NCBI): domain Eukaryota; kingdom Metazoa; phylum Arthropoda; class Insecta; order Hemiptera; family Coccidae; genus Ericerus; species Ericerus pela. The sequence goes on from WOFM01000380.1 coordinate 660,920, forward strand.
GTGAGTAATAGTGGAATGTATATAAATTAATAGAAAACAAATGAAATATGAAAATATAACATTCAACAGTGTATTAAAAATAAAATGGTAGAACAACATTGTGGAATACCTTGTTGTGAGAGATATTCACACGTAGAAGGTTTTCTACAACGTATTCTGCCACTTCATAAATTTAAGTATGGAAGAGCCAAATCCTCGGCAAACACTGGCCATTTTGTAGCCAGTTTCGAGAGTTTATATTCCAAATTTGGCACACACACAGACAGACACACATATGTACATATACGTGTAATAAGACGCTGGGTCGTCTTATCATCAACTGGTTGGTTTTGGTAAATCCCACCAGTCGAACATTACAGTTAACGAACGAGCTAATATTAGTTTGATTATTTCTTTATATATGGCAGTTACGATAAAAATACCTTGATGTACACATGTACTACGTTTCATACCTTTATATTTCACAGATACCAAACGCATCTTATTTTAACGATTCATGTACTGTTATGCATCTGTAAATTAAATAATTTGACAAAAACGCAAATTGAGTGTTGTCTTGTTATAAATCGTTAAATTCTTACGTTCGCAATGTCTGAAAATTGTCGCGTTTGCGTTACCGTGTACACGGCGGCAACTACTTCCGACCCAAAAACCACAAGTGTCTATATTCATAGTTTGGAAACACTTAATGGCGAAACAATCGGCAATTTCGGCTTTTCAGAAGCACATCGATCGATTCAAAACCACAAAGAATTGGTCTCCCTTCCCATCATATCTGGACTAGTGAAATCAATAAAAACCAGAGGTCAATTCCGACGTGGAGTGCTGACATTAACGGATGACGTCCAGAAACTATATTTTGATAGAGATGGAAACGTTGTCTTCAAGAACGAGTACCTCGAAGAAGTAGAAGGACTGGAAAAACCAAAAACCGAAACAAAAATTCCGGTACCCACACCTTCTCAGACAACAAACATACAAAAAAAATCCATCCAGTCCATTACAAAGGATGCAGTAATATCAAAATTTGACAAACACACGATGAATGGGAATACGTGGATGGAAGGATTTGAAAAAGAATGCAAACGTTTAGGAATTACGACAGAAGACTTCCCACAAGCACTACGACTTTTTTTATCCAGATCAGCAGAGGATTGGTACGCAACAAATTTCATATTGTTCGAGGATGTATCGTGGGACAACTGGAAAAATTCATTTTTGGAAAACTTCACACCGAAAGGATGGTCTCAACCAAAATATGCAGCAAACTACAAATTTATCGGAGGAGGTATCAGTGAGTACGCCCAACGTAAACTTAAGCTTCTCGCAGAAACCGATAAAACACTTTCTGAATTGTGGCGCATAATTTTAGTTGTTGCTGGTCTACCTGATAATATTTCGAGTAAAATTAATCGCGATAAGATAAAATCTGTAAATGAGTTGATTACCAAGATTAACCAGTTGGATAGACCTCCCAAAACATCGCAAAAAACCTCACGATAAAGCGGATAAAAAAGAAAATATAAATAATAAAGACGATAAAAAACGGTTCAATCCGGACCATAAACCTTGTAGATTCTGTGAAAAGATCGGAAAACCAGGGTGATTCCATCCAGAAGCAGAATGTAAAACCCGTCTAAATCCGCTACCGGTAAAACATACGCAATTAATAATAAATCAACTAACGTCAATAAAAATTTTAAATTAGCAAATAACACCGAAATTGAGGATATTTTAAATCAAGAAACGGTACTAAAAAACTAAATGCGCCACCCCTCATTTTCTTGGACGTAAATATAAACGAAAAACAGGCAAACGGTCTTTACGATGGAGGATCTAATGTCTCCATCTTAATATACAAATCATTAGAAAAATTCAATGTTAAGTTGAATGAAAAATGCATTCGTTACAAGACAATGAGTGGTGAAGCAAATTTTGTTGGTACAGCCATAATAAACTTAAAAATATTCGATATATTAAAAAAAATCCAAGTTTACGTAGTAGACAAAAATAAAATAGATTACAACCTATTATTAGGCTTAGATCCAATAAAATTATTTAAATTACGTCAAGACGAAAACCTAGAGATTTCTCAAGCACCATCTGACAAAATACAAATAAAATCCGAAACAAATAATAAAAAATTTCTCAGAAAACACCGAAAATTTGATAAATTGGAATGAGGCTATACCCATTGAAGAATTTGATCTAAAAGTTCAACACCTAGATGAATAAAAAAAAAAGGTAATCTACCATCTGGTTGATGAATACGACACGTTATTCGCAAAAAACAATTACAATGTGGGTACAGTCTCAAACTATGAAGTACATATAACTCTTTCAGAAATGAAATACGTAGCAAAAAAACCCTACCGTTGCTCATTCGAGGACCAACATGAAATTGAAAAGCAGGTAACGGAATTGTTAAATCACGCACTAATCGAACAGTCATGTTCACCATTCGCTGCACCAGTGACTATGGCATACAAAAAAATCAAAGAAGGTAAACCAAAAGAAAAAGTTCGAATGTGTGTGGACTTTCGGGAACTCAACAAATTATTGGTTCCCGAAAGTCAACCATTCCCCTTAATCAAGGACATGATTATTCGTACTCGCGAATGCACATGGTTCAGCGCTTTAGATATAAACAGTGCCTTTTGGTCTATACCAATTCGAGAAAAGGATAGATTTAAAACGGGATTTGTAATACAACAAGGGCATTGGCAATGGCGTAACATGCCGTTTGGTCTCCAAAATTCACCAGCGATATTCCAAAGAATATTATCCGGAGTAATACGTCGACATAATTTACAACCTTTTTGCATAAATTACATTGACAATTTTTTAGTTTTCTCGAAATCATTTGAACAACATATAACTCCATTCGACGCTGTTACTCAGGAGGGCTGGAAACTAAAATTTATGAAATGTAAATTCGCATTAAATTCCGTATCCTACCTAGGTCACATTATAGAAGAAAATACGGTTCGGCCTCTTCGAGATAACCTCGTGTCTATAAAAAATTTCCCTCGCCCATCGAGCCAAAAAAATATAATACTCCAATTTCTTGGAAAAATAAATTTTTACCACAAATACATACCAAATTCGGCAAAAACACTCGATGTATTTCATAATTTACTTCATAAAGATGTACTGTTTGAATGGTCCGATGAGTGCGAAAAAACTTTTGAAAAAATTAAAAATTACTTAACTTCCTCACCAGTTATCGAAATCTTTGACCCAACTCTTCCAATAAATATTTATAATGACGCAAGTGGCGAGGGGATAGGGGCAATCCTAAAGCAGGTGCAATCGGATGATGAAGAAAAACCAGTCGCATACTTTTCAAAAAAATTAAACGATGCACAAAAAAAGAAAAAGGCAGTGTATATAGAGAGTTATGCCGTACGTGAGGCAGTGAAATATTAGCGATTTTGGCTGATAGGACGCCCTTTCACGGTATACACAGATCTTAAACCTTTTGAAAAACTAAACCTTAAGTCACGTCCAGATGAAGAACTTGGCGATATAGCAAATTACCTCCTCCAATACGACTTTAAAATAATTTACCGTCTGGGACCCTCAAACTTGAAGCAGACTGTTTATCAAGAAACCCTGTAATAGAAACTGATATGCAAGACAACAATATGGATTTAAGAACAGTAAACCTACTGTCTTTAGAAGATGTCAAAGCAATACAAGAAAATCTACCTGCTTCTCCACGAAATTTTAAAGAAAACGATATGACTAAACGTAAAATACGATGGACAAACAAGATTGTTTTGCCAGAATCAAATGGAATTGAACTATTAAAAAAAGTTCATCTTCATTTTGGACATATAGGCGCCTCAAAAATGTACGAAATGTTAAAAGAACATTACTTCTTTCCAAAAATGTACTTACACACGGTAAAAATTAGTATGACCTGCAAAACTTGCTTATGTAATAAAACAAGAAGGAGAACATGCGTAGGTATTCTAGGACACTTTGGACCAGCTGAACATCCATTTCAAATTATGTCTTTAGACACTATTGGTGGATTTGGTGGTTGTCGCTCCACAAAACAATATCTTCACATCCTTGTGGATCATTTCACTCGTTTTGTATACATTCTTCCAGCACAAAATCAAAATTCCTCAACCTTTGTGAAACTCATTTCCACAGTCCTTAAAGACCATCAAATCGAAAACCTCTTGACTGATCAATACGGTGGCTTATCCTCAAACGAATTCTCCAAATTCCTAAATTCTAAAAACATCACACATTTCTTTACTGGAGTCGACACCCCTTCGTCTAATGGACTCAATGAGAGACTGAATCAAACGTTGACAAATCGAATACGCTGTAGAAACAATGAAAATAATAAGAAGCAGGCGTGGTTGTGGATCGCGCATAAATGTGTCGAAGAATACAATAGCACGGTTCACTCCTCGACTGGGTTCTCACCAAATTACTTGATGTTTGAAAAACTTATCCTATCTCCCCACTACAAACTCTTCCCACATATTCAATGGATAAAGAAAAAGCTTTCCAAAAATCCCAAATTTCACATATGCGAAACAAGGTCAGAATTGACAAAAATAAAAAAAATATAATCTTCAAAGAAGGTGATACAGTCTATATCGAAAACGGAAATAAGTTAAACCGTGAAAAATTAGATCAAGTCAGTATAGGACCATTTAAGATCAAACAAAAACTTTCCAATTCCATTTATGAAATAGACGTAGGAAAAAAGGGAAAAAACGACACGCGTTTATATCATATTTCAAAATTGGTACAATTAGAATAGAATCTCTCTCTTTCCATTGAAAAACCAAGTATGAGAACCGATAGTTGTACGTGCAGATTAGAGTCATATAACGGATGTATACGACCTCATAACAACTTATCGGATCAGAGTGAAAACTCCAGCTTGCGATATCTCTCTAAGTTGCATATAGTCTGAGGAAAAGGGTTTCCTCGCAGCACCGAATTGAGCTGCCGTGAATCATCTACGATCTCACAAGACTGCAACATCTCAGCTAGGGCAAAGTAGGCAACTGTTTGTATTACTCTGTATTCTGTCGGAGACCCCCGGTCAAATAGAAATGGTAGGGGGATGTAATAAGACGCTGGGTCGTCTTATCATCAACTGGTTGGTTTTGGTAAATCCCACCAGTTGAACATTACAGTTAACGAACGAGCTAATATTAGTTTGATTATTTCTTTATATATGGCAGTTACGATAAAAATACCTTGATGTACACATGTACTACGTTTTGTACCTTCATATTTCGCAGATACCGAACGCATCTTATTTTAACGATTCATGTACTGTCATGCATCTGTAAATTAAAGAATTTGATAAAAACGCAAATTGAGTGTTGTCTTGTTATATACGTATGGTATTATGTCATAAGTTACGTCGTTTCTTGCCTCTGTTGAGGTGATAAGAAACAACGCAATGCATTTGGTTCCAATCTGTGACATCACCGAGATTGTTATTGCGTAATTAATCATGGCCCATACAATGTATTTTACCTGTACATATGTACAGGTACGAACATACAAACGTGCATGTGTGTATTTGGTTTAACGTCTTTGAGATGAATATATGCCAGCTTTTGGACGGCAACTGTCATCGAGGGGTGTGAGCACCTAATACCTCATACGAGTATTGTCCCCAAAAACATTAAAGAAGTACTAATAACACTAATGTAATAACTCAACATCAAGTTAGACAAATGTTAAAAAACAAAAAGTGCAGTAACATAAAAAATTCGTTTTTGAATAATATACTCACAGTTATTCATTAATCTTCATAATTAGGGTATTGCTATTAGGTATTTCTTTTGAATGATGATTTATAATTTATCTTTCACTCATGAGCAACATGAGAAAATTGTTATTCAGAGAATAAAATGGTCATTATTAATACTCAAATAGTTTACTCTAATGACACCCTACTTAAGTGATGCACAACTAAGTGAAATATATTTGGACCCCAATTTGGAGGAAGGGATCGATGTTGGTATTTGTCCCGATACAAAATGAGAATTCAAAAAAAAAATTCACAGGTTTCAAAATTTGTAACAATGAGAAGAGAGCATTGAAAATGAATGAAAATTAAAAAAACTCCAGCGTTGCAAGCCTCGCTAAAAAAGTAGGTTTTGAAGAAAAAGAATTATAAATTTTTATGGACATATTAATTGTCAGTAAGTTTATATGCGTTAATGTTATGTTATGATTGTGTGAAATTTGTTAGCTGCTGACGAAATATTAAACAACGTGAAATTGAAAAACATTATTTATTGAAAAAATGAAAAATTAATTATGATGATAAAGTATAATAAATAATCATATAAAATCAATTAAATATAATAATAAAGTTATGAAATAAAAAAGAAGAAAACACGAACATGTGGTTGATTTTTATAAAAAGAAAAGTTCAGGCAAATTAGAAAACAAAAAGAGGAAAAAAAAGCTTTATCGGAAGTATCGTGTGGTCAATCCATACCAAAATTAGCAGTATGGTACAATAAAATATAATAAATATTTATTGTAAAATTCGAACATATTGTTTCAAAATTGCGCATTTGGTGACAAATATAAAAAAAAAGCGGTATCCTAAGTACCATCCAGCCAATTCATGCCAAAATTGATAGCATACTACAATGAATAAAAATAAATATTTTTTCTGAACTTCGAGGCCATTGGTGCAAAATTGAGAATTTTATAGCCAAAATAAAAACAAAAATAGCGGTATTGAAAGTATCATACCGCTGATCCGCACCAAAATCAACTTGGCTCAGCAAAAATGTTTGTACCAAATTTCGTGATTATCGGACAAAAATTGCAACCTGTACCTTGGGAACAAGAAATTGACTTATATGTATCTACCTGTCCATATGTGTAATATATATGAATTTGAGCTATTGGTGTCAAAATTTTCCTGAAGTCCTGAAACGAAAAACATACCCACCTCTAATCTTGGAGGCTAATACTGCACCAACAATAATATTTAGTAGATTTTCTAAAGAAAACCTACTTAAAAATTAAGAGTTGTTCATTTTTCATTTTCTTTCATTTTCGTATTTGACTTTTTTTACCGTTGTTATCTACCACTTCTCATACAATTCAGGAAAAAACATTGGTAAAAATTGGGCGGCAAACACTTTTTCACAACTTCACTCCAGAAGCATTTTCAATGCTAAAATTTAACGATTTCACATGAATGCAACAATAAGGGTTATTGAAAATGAAAAGGACAAAGTACAAAAATCTAGTCAATTTAATAACTTCCATTTTTTGCTGATAATCAAGATAATACATAAGTAATTACATCAATAAATATCGATATAAAAATCATAAAAAAATCTCCGTAAACTACTAACATACAGTAAATATATTAGCATTATTTCTACATTGATATAATATATCAATTATTGTATACATATTAATAACATTTCACTCCATAAAAAGGTGACTCAATAGTACTCGAAATTCAACACACCATATCACACTAGCTTCATTTTTCGATGCCAATCGGAAACAGGAGAAAAATGGAAAATTTGTGGAGACGCTCATTCTGGTATAAGTATTAGTTTCGTTAATTCTTGAAAAAAGGGAGATGAAGAAAAAATTTACACTTTAGAACAGCCTATGATTCAATGTTTCTCAAAAAAAAAAAAAAAGGAAAAAGGTAGGAAAATTCGCGTGCACGCTAAGAGATGCCTAATCGGAAAAAGAGAGAAAAATGTGAAATTTATTATCTCGTTCATCTTAGTAAGCTTTGATGACTTGGAAAAAGGATGGTAAAAAAATAAAATTTTGTATTGTCGCTGGACCGAAGATTCAACGGTTTTTGGGGAAAGGGGAAAAAATGGGGAAAATTCATGATTTCGCTTAAACTCGATGCCACTCAGAAAAATAGGGAAAAAAAGGAAAAAATAAAAATCTGTCAGTCGCGAATTTTAAACACGTCCCCCAATAGAATAATTTTCAATAAGTAAAAACCAAACGATTAAAGCGAAAGACGAACAATAAATTTACAACGTAATTCTGTACTAAGGTAAATAAATTTCTTGAAAAACGTTAAAGCAATTTATTGATGCTTTTTCAAAGGGAAGAGCAAGTGGTACCCCCAAATAACTTGTAAGCCTTGCTTCCCCGAAAGTGATTCTCGTCCTGATTAAGAGATCATCACCGGCACATTTATCAACACATTAATCTCTGCCTTCACACGAGCATACACGAATATCGTTCATCTAAACATTTTAGCCTCCAAATAACATCGAATTTTCCCTACGAGTCAACGACATCCATCTTTATTCGGTGCGTTGAAAGTACAAGAAAATGTCGACGTACTTCCGCTCTCGACGCTTAGTTAAACGATGCCCGAAGCCCGCTGTTAGGGCTCGAGCTTCTGTAAGGTAAACAAAAGGCTACTGGGTCAAATACCATGAATGTAGGACTCGACAAAACGAATGGATGGCCAAGAGTCTGGAAAGAAGGAGGTGCAACGCGATGGGCCTAATTTTGAGCGCATTCGGCGCCACGCCGATGAAATACGTCTATAAAATGCGTCAACTTAGCGGAGAATAATGTCGTATGTACACACGTTATCCACGCAAACACACGCACAAAACACCAACTTGCGTCCTTAAAACCACTTTTTACGCGTTATATTACATTATCCAATCCTGGTATCACTCGAGCGAACCAACGCAGTCTTTGTAACTTTCTAACAGATAAAATTTAGCTTGCGAGTCACTTCTCTCCCCTCCGAGCACTTTCTTTTTGTGTTCATTCCTCAAAAGCTTTCATGGAACATTTGTATAAGACGTTATCAACGTTCGGCCAACATGACATGGCGTCGCACGACAAATTCTTCTACCACAATGTGTAAAGAGATCATTTATAACATAAGCGTCTACATTCAGTCAAAGAGAATATTTTTATTTGCGTTTTCAAAGGTTATAATAGGTGTTTTTAGGGTGGTGTTGTATGTAGTTATGGTTAAATCAACGATTCTGCAAGCTTTTTGCGGCTCTGTGCTAATGACCTGGACTGTCACCCCTACAACCCATGTTCGAATCTTTATGATACTAAACTTTTTTTTTTGTAATTTTATTTATTCATTAGTATTTTTTAGTTTTAATTTTATATTGTATCTGTCAGAGTGGATTAGCCATATTGTTTATTACATAAATAAATAAAAAAATGCCGAAACTGCCAGAAGTCTTGTATTTTATTCTTTCTAATCTGTTATCTGTTTACAGATGCAACCAGAAACACCCGAAAAAATATCCTCTTTCTCTGATCACAGGCGTTTATGTTTATAACAGGCCTCCCATTTTATTAAAGTCCCTTTAGAAAGCAGTATATTGTACGCACAATAGCTTGATACAATAAGAATTTCATAGAGTAAGCCCATTGAAAATGTACAAAAAATAATCAGAATCAGGCACAAGCAGTAAGTGATACTCCAAACTTTCGAAGAATATGGTTAAAAAAACATATAATAATATTAAAAAAATCAAAAACTTGAAAAATTCGTCTAAAAGCTTAGAAATTTTTGTTTAAACTTTCATGATAACGCAAAACTAAGGCAAAAATCCGAAGACAAAATGAAACTAACTGAAATAACAAAACGAATCAACAACAAATCGAACAGATTTTCCAAAAAAAAATCCAGCAACAACGAAATCAGTACGAACAAGTTAGGAAGTTGGAGACACCAGAAAGGAGAAAACAGAAACCTCTAACGATTTTAAAAACGAAAATAATAAAATTTTTTAACTGTTTAAATAATTTGACCATAAAAAAACTCGAAGCGAAAACAACGTAAAAAATTGGTTTAAAAAAAAAGAAGAAAGAAAAACGGCTACGAAACAAAGCGAAGAAAAAAACAATTCAAAAGCCTGTCTTCTAAAGGTAAACTTTCGAGATAAAAATCGGTAAAATGACGGTATAGATGCCGGATTGGAAAAATAAAAATTCGATACAATATAATCGGTAAAAAAAATTTAAGGTAACGGTTCACTTTCGACAATTTAAACGAAATCAAAAGAAATGAAAGTAAGACTTTATTCGATACTTACGATAACCATCCAAGCTTTTTGTTCCCCTCTAGTACTTCAAATTTTTAAGATTTTTTTAGACTCTCCAGTCAAAATCGACATTTTTGAAAACATATATGGAGAAAATTTTAGGCTACTCGTCCGCTTTTCATACACCTTGAATTTGTTCAAAAATTTACAATTTATTACGGTTTTTTTTTTCTCCTCGCGTTTATTGTCTTACAAATTACAATAACCGAGTCATAAAAAACGGTGCAGACAAAAGTTACTTACTGGAAAAATATTTTCCGCCTAGATTAATGGAAGAGATAAAGAGAAAAAATAATCAAATCGAGTTTTTTGAACCTACGAGACTGACATAAAAACGGAGAAGAGATGGGAATTTGTTAACATATTTTTGATTTGAAAAAACCAACTTTCCATCTATTTCGGTTTAAAATAGGTATCTATCTGTTACGCTTTTTGTTTTTTTTTTTCCAACATTTTTTCTCTCCAATTTCTTCGAGCTGTCTCCGTATTATTGGACGTATTTCGATTTTATTCAGGAGAAAAGGATGTTCCCAACAAACCTTCGTCATTTCCCCTGTGTATTAACGAAAATATATGAAAATTCAAGTAGAAGGTATAACGGCTATTATTTTCTTCGTAATAACAATATCGAAAGCGAACACTCGCATAATCAATGACGAACACTGGTCGTAAATGTGAGAATGGGTACTGTAAGTACACGTAAGTTTCGAAAAAAGGGTCGAGTACGTGCATTAACGGCGAAAGAAAAATTTACAGAAAAATTATGAATAGCTTTATTTTGAATAAAATTCATGTCAAGTCGAAAGTAAATTTAGAATATGGGGCAATTGTAAATATAATAACCAAAGCAACAAATCAAAATTAATTTGTTATCTGCATAGACATTTTATGATCAAACTAACTTTAACCGATGTATAACTCACATGCTAAGAGTAAAGTGGTTTGAAATAAAAGGAAATAACTGACTTGTTTGTTTGATTTTCATTGCAAACAAAATTTTTCATGAAGCAAAACTCAGGACTGTATAACATTTTTATGGTAACATGACAGATGACCTAACCAAAGACAGATGCAAGCAAGAATAATACGTGGATTGCTAAACGTATTTCACAACGAAAAAACAAAGAATTAAAGAAGTAATTATTTCCGTTTTGGAGCAAAGAAATTTTTAACAATTAAAAATTTTCCATTAAAAACAATTTGAAAATCTAAAATGAAGTTATTATCTTTTCAAGAATTTGAATTTACATAAATTCTGAATTTCACCTTCGAAATTATCCAAAGTCTATCCAACTCAATACAGTATCAATAAATACACAGTCTATTCGGGTTAAGCATATAAACGTTCATACGAATTCACAATCAGAACGAATTCAACGGAACAACAGGAAACTGTATTCCATTACTATTTGGTATTTGCTTTTCTGAATGTTTCAAAAATGATATTCTAAAACAATTATAATTATCAGCGAGTTTTTTCCCCTAACAACCTTTTATTTTTGCATAATTGTGACCAACATCTTTAAGGTCACACTTGTAACGGAAAAAATGTGAAAGGGAACTTAGAATAATATTTTGATCGAAATATTTCAATAACACTCAAATCTCATCTTTGCGAGTAATAACATTCAGAAGAACTGGATTTGCTCAAGGTATACCAAATGGCATAATACGCTGGTGTAACCATTTAAGAAGAGAATAAAACGAATTTTTAAAACATCGGCTTTTATTATTTTTTTTTTTTTGGCTTTAGTTCCATGCGCAATAAACATTATTTCGTTCGGAAGCTTAGCTGCGGTATTGGTATATTTTAAAATGCCAGTATTGAATAGAATATAAGCTTAATAATAAAAACAGAATTAAGAAGAAAAGCTAGAGAGTCGAGCAAATATGAAATGATCAAAAACGTAGACAGTACGCTCTAATTTCTCGTTTTTAACTTTAACAAGTTTAAATTATTGATAAGAACATCCAAATATATTTGAGGACAGAGAAAATTAAAAACTATTTCTATTTCGATCGAAACTCGAAAGAAAATTATATTACTACCCTTACAAAATAGTAAATCACTGTTACGATAAAGGAAATTTTTTGAGCTTGATTTGCAACAATTTTCTTTCAATGTACAAGGACAAGCATTCTCAAAATAATTTGGTAACGGTGCTTTTTAGTAAGGACGATGACGTAAGGAGCGGAAACCAGGAGTTCTTCATTTATTCTTCTTTTTCTTCACAACCAAAATTGTTAGTAATTAGAAAAATTAAAACCCATTCCAATATTTTATGATTACGAATTACAACACTGAGCCTACAAAGACTAGATACAACCGTATTTTTGTCCCAAAATAGAAACCAATTAGTGTCCGAAAAGAACTAACTAAATTCTTGTACGACGTATTTCGAACACCAATTTCTGTCCCTGTGATACGAGAATAAAAAATTTTCAAAGGGTAACTTATTTTACGACCTAAGTCACACTCTGCTCACATTTACCTACTATCTACCTAAATTAGGCACCAAAGCACTGGAGGAATAACGTAGGTACCGCTATTCGCGTCATAAAAGCACGTTCGCGTATAGGCTATAAAGCTATATTTAGCGAGGAGAGGGGAGGTGAGTAGGCAGCCAAGAGTTTCGTAGAAGAATAAAATTATAACTTAATTTAAGCCCGTGGAACGAGCTTCACGCGAATATAAATTCAAAATTGATGCATTCGAGATGTCTTTCTAACGACTTTGATCTAATATATTCCGTGCAACGTCGTTTAACGTTTAATATATTTATGGTACGGCGACTTTTACCTCAACTTTATCGCGATTTTGATTTACTTTCATATGACCTTAGAGCGTAAAATATTCGTTTGACATACGGTAACTTGCTTCACCCTTTCTTCCCTCGGCTCTTTTTCACGCTCATCATCCGAGTAGGTACCAACCTAAATCAAAAACTTTCAACGATACGAAATTTATTTTCCTAACTTTATGCGAAACGAACAACAATATACGCATTCCGATGAAAATTTGTCGTTGAAAAGAAAAAAACGAGTGAAAGATATGCAAAATGGAGAACAAAGAAAGACATGAGGCATGAACGTATAGAAAATGATGGCATCACATAATATTTCCATATGGAAGAATACAAATTTCAGAGAACCCAATACGATGGAAGAAGGCAATTAAGGGTAAAGAAAAATGACGTATTCAGAAAGCGGAAATAAGTTTACAAAGAAAAGCGATCGACTAAGTACGATAACACAGCAAGGAAAGCCTGCTGATGAAGATGCTTCTTATCAAGCAATTAATGCAGGCTGAAATCAACTTTTTTCAATATCAACACTAGTACACGTTTGGCTATATTAGATAGCCAATATTTTCCGAGCAGGTTTTTTTTTCCTTCAAAACTGACCAATCAACAACATTATTATAGACCACCCATTAAGTCTGTTCAAGCAACAAAAGAAACAACAAAATCTTTAATGTTCTGTAGGTTTTCGTAGCTTCACATACAGAACTCCGTTCAGATGAAACTTCTATAGCAACAGAAACCTGTTCGGAAAATTTCTACGACGAACATCTTGATTTTTGAAGAGTCTATAGAAAAATCTGCAGCAACTTTTTCTTGCTGTAGATTTTAGAGAGATAGGATTTCATTGTGAGATACATGGGTTGGCTAGATGCGTGGTTTTTGTTATCAGTAGCTTTTGTAAGAAATTTTTTTAACTCAAAATCAAATACACAATTATCCTAATAATTCAACTTAATTATAATTAGATGATACACCAGTTTCGCGATATCACCTCATTCCTGTACAATTCCGCGCCATTTTCAGGTACCAGTTCTACGCGAGTCGCTTGCTCTCTCTTTTTAAATTTTGTAGCATGCAGGCTACGTAAAAACAAATAACTCTAGTAGGTACAGCAATACTTGGCTAGAAAACCCAGTTTGCCAATATTCATCCATAATTCAAAAAAGAAAAACAAAAAAAAAATGAATTCCAAATAATTGAAAACATTGCAAAAAACTATCGATAGTTCTTAATATCTGTATCAATAGTTATCAGTATGGTAAGTATTTATATCAATAGTTATCGGTATCTAACAAACATATTGATCTATTAATATTTCATTTCTGGTTTTAGGTAAAAAAAAATTATAAAAAACCATCGATAATTATTGATATCTTTAACAAAAATATCGATCTAACGATGTTTTATTGCTAAAAACTAATTTTCCAGGAATTTTTCGTTTTCCAAATTTTTTGGAAACTACCTATACCAATAGTTGCCAAACTCCTGTCAGACCTGGTCAACGTTTCATTATTGGTATTTCTTGGACGGAATTGATATAAGAAAATATGATCAAATGGCGCGGAACTGGTACCTACAAAATGCTTCTTCCACGTACGGAACTGTTATTGAAAGAAGTCGATGTTTTTGTGATAGCGCGGAACTAGTGCAACCCCCTTTCCAAGTTATCCAGTATGTATGTGAAAATAAAAAACTCTAACGCAGCAATACTTTGCTAAAAAAACCCAGTTTGTCAATTTTCATTCATAATTCAAAAAAAAAAAAAAGAAACCTGAATTCTAAATACTTGAAAATATTGCAAAAATAAAATAAGTTTAGGTTAAAAACAAATTTTAAAAAATAAGTTTTTTTTTTTGGCTTCAGTTTCATACGAAATAAACATTATTTTGTTGCTGAAGGTTGACTGCAGTATTGGTATATTTTGAAATCGCAGTAGTAAGTAGAATACAAGCTTATAAAAGGGTGTGAGTTCTCCTGGGGCTTTATTCATGAAGGATTGATGAGTAAACATAATAATAGTGTGGTTGTGTGACAACCACACACCCCCACATCATGTAACACACACAAACAAGGGTTACAATAAATTGTAAAAGTTACAATTACGCAAATCTGACGATTGTAATTCTCATTTAGCCCCTACCATAGACCAAGTGCTAAGATGTTTATACATCAAAAACCATCTATAGTTCTCGATATTTATACCAGGCGATAGTTATCGACATCTGACAAACAAATCGATCTATTGATATTTCATTAATAGTTTCACGTAAAAAAATTATGAATAACTTTCTGAAAAATATCGATCTAATAATGTTTTTTATTGCTAAAATCAATTTTTCAAGAATTTTTTGTTTTCCAGTTTTCTTAGAAACTATAAGACGAATAGTCGGCAAACTCCTGTCAGGCCTGGTCAACCTTTGCTTAACGGTAATTCTTGAGTGGAACTATCATAAGAAAAAATTGGTCAAATGGCGTGAAATTGGTGTCTACAAAATGCCTCTTCCGCGCGGAACTGGTATAGAAAAAGTCCGAGTTTTTGCCCACTCGTGGAACTGTTGTAAACCCTATAATTATTCAAGTATTCTAGTGATTGAACTTTGAATTTATTCAATGCGTCCTAAATAGTGAAAGATTTACTATTTATTTCGTTTAGTGGATTACAAAATATGGCCAATGATAAGTTACTGATGCGGGAAATTATTATTCGACCAAATTGATGATGAATGAAGGTAAAGAATAATATCCTACATCGCATTTGTATCAACAAGATCCTCGAGTTTCTCTAACCGGACTTTTTTAAACTGTTATTTCCAGGTATAGGAATGAGGAGTTTGTTTCCTATTTACATGCAAGACTAAAACTATTTTATGTAGCAAGTGAAAGATATTAAAATAGCAATGGATATCAAAGGGTAGCTAGGCATGTAAGGGTTCTTTTACCGAGAAATTGCTCATCATATTCATCTGGTTTTGTGTTCATGAAAGAAAAAGCTTGGTAACATAAATCAGAAGTTTGTTCAGTATTATTTTTATTAGTAGGATCCATCAACTTATTGCTCGTATACTTGCCTTTGTGCGTAAAATGGCAGAAGAAATTATACGTTGACCCAATTCAGAAAAAATGAAAAGTGAAATCAAAATTTACAAAAATTCAGCAGGGATTTCCCAAGTAATCCTCAATAAGGTTTGTATAATTTTATTAATTTGTCAAATATACTTTGTAGTGGGTATTATCCTTTTAAATAAGGTTCAACAAAATATTTCAATTAATTAATTCTTCTCCGTACAGTTTTTAGCACAAAACCAGAAAATCTGAAATTATCGAAATGTATAAAAAATGTAAACCCAAGAACAGGCCCAACTGTCATACGTACAGCGTCTATAATTTAAGCAAGTAGGATAACATTTTAGAATGCTTCCCATTGTGATTAGCTCCAAGCAGTTCGTGAGGTTCTCTTGTCAATCAAATTTTATTGATACCTAGAATACGCTTTCGACTCTCGCAAAAAACTAGCTCCAATACTAGCAACGTTTGGAATTCCTACCTCCATGCATAGGCAAGCATGCACGCGTACATAGAATAACGGTCCCAAAATAGCCTCATTAGTTTTCTGTTTTTTTTTTTTTCCTCCTAAAACCGTAAGGTCCAGTAGTTGGTAAAATTCCTAAACCCGAAACGGAATAACAGCATATTTTGACAAATTACCCCCAGTGAAAACGTGGCCGCGGACGCGTTGAAATTTTCGTGCAAATGAAAATAATATAATCCGTCCACGTAGGCTATACGTATAACGTTTATTTCAGTCGAGGAAACTAAACACATAAAGGGAAGAGAGAGAAAGTGAACGAGACAGAGCGAGTGAAAAGTTTATTGGAGCAGTAGCTTTTAACGCGTTCGACAGTGATTATTTTTACGTTTTTCTACACCCCTGAATTCTTTACCTTTTTCGACGTAATGGCAAAGTAGCTCGCAGCCAATTCAGGAGGGTTTGTGCGCCGAGAAAAATTTTCGAGCCGATCTTTCTTCTATGAAAATTGAAAACGTACAGCTAAAAAGGGTAGAAGTAAAAGAACAATTCACTTTTTTTTTTCCCTCAAGAAATGTGGCGAAACGAACACGTTGCCTCTAACGCCACGACGAAGAACTCATGCGTAAGGACGTGTGCGGATGAAAGGGCTTGCGCGTATACTTTTACGAAAAAGAGACACTTTTTTTTCGCCCCTTTCACCTGAATTAGTCTCATGTTTCGACAACACACCCCTCTCCCCTCGTGGGTTTCACCGTCTCGTACCTTCAACCCTCGCAGATACGCGACCTGGTCCTAAAGACGGAAATGAAAGCGGAATTATTTCTAAGACGGATAAACCGAGTAAGAGAAATTGAAAGAGAAAATGGCACTGTAATGTAATGTCAAGGAGAAGCGACGGAAGTGTATGGGCTAACATTCCCCCGGAAATTTAATAATGGGTATCCGGACCATCCAAAATGAAATACGAGCGAGCAAACGATATACTTTTTCCAGCGACTTTCAACCGCGATGCGAGAGTGTGGGTGGTTGAGGGATGGTGAGCGGTGGTGAGGGACGCGATTAAAGCCAAACCATTGTAGGAGCTAATTACCACGAATCGTTGCAAATGGTTAGCGTTTCAGACGAACGGTTTTTTACTGTCACTGTAAAAGTTAGGCTTTTATACTTAGCAACATGCAAACAACGACCTTCTCTGTACATCTATTTCAACGGAGGTATGTCTATGATTTTTTTTCGAGCTAAGTATTTTTATCGTTACTTTCTTTCTTATTCACTGAGATTTTATTCATTTTTAAATATTATGAGGACGTTATTCCAAAAATTTTGGACCCCGAAAAAAATATTCTTGGACAGCCTTCGTCTCACGTGTAAGAAAACTGATTATACATATAACACCTTTTCTGTTATCAAAAAATTTCATTAAACTTTCTCTAGACATTGTTGGACATAAACACACTTTACGACTCGTTATTTCATTTTTAGCCATTGAAAAATACCTTTGCCTGAGTGAATTTTAATTTTCAATATCTAACTAACTAACCAATAACAATGAAACTATCGATGTTTTCATTGTTGTTTTTTTCCACGAACTATTCTTCGCTATCTACCTCCGATACAACCGGATTAGTTTTCTTTAAATTTTCCGTCACATTTTGATTCGTGAAATTAGAGACAATCCATGATGGATTTCACAATCACTTGTTATGTCGATTTCATAAGAATGATAAGTGATAACACTTATTATAACACATAGAAACAAAATGAGATCCGAAGGCTTTGAATCTTATATGGTTTTGATTTTGACTGTCAATTTCTTGGGCAAAAAGTTTCGAATAGGGATGAAAAAAATATTGGTTTTGGTCACGTGTTTTCAACTAAATTCAAAAATAAGTGGATTTATGTTATATTCGATCGGTATATATACCTTTTTTAATGTTTGTTCCAACATAACTTTTCACCCTAAGCACCGATTTTGATGAATATTATAATAAATGATAAGAGAATAATCCCATGGTGGTCCTGTATAATTACCCAGTTTGCTTGCAAAAGAGGTATTAAATATATATATATGTATATATAATATGTATATATGTGTATATAATATGTATGTATAAATGCATACATTCATGTATCGCTCAAATTTTATATTCACGGTTTTGAGAAAACTACAAAACGGATAGGACTGAAATTTTCACCAAAAATAGTTCTCATACAGGAACAGACCTGAAAGAAATTTGGTGCCTATCGGTTCAGCAGTTTTGGAGAAACGGAAAAAAAAAAATTCTACAAAGTTGTTTTTGAGGAAACGACAGAAGGGATCTGGCTAAAATTTTCACAAAATATTTTTTTTACACTGATGGAAGTTTGGTGCCTATTAATTCAGTAGATTCCGAGAAAACTGCAAAAGAAAAATTCTAGGAGAAAATTTTGCGCTCAGGGTTTTGAAAAAACTATGAAAAAGATAGGACTAAAATTTCCACAAAATGTGATCCATATATAGGACCAGGTTTGACTGGAGTTTGGTGCTTATTGGTTCAGTAGTTTTCCAGAAAATTGAAAACAAAAAATTCTTCGAAAATTGGTAGGTAGTTTTTTGAAATTTTTTCAAGTATTTGGAAATTTGAAATTCAGGTTTGTTTTTGAATGATTGATGAAAATTAGCAAACTGTGTTTTTTAATGAAATATTGCTGCGCTAGTTTTTGTTTTTTCTCTGAAATCCATTTGTAATTTTTTAGTTGTCTCCAAAATCTAAAAAACTGTTTGTTTCAAAGAAAAATTGACGCTGCTGCGAAACGCAAATAATTAATAAACCAAAAAATCATTAAGCCTAATAAACAATTGTTTACAAAAAATGGAATAAACTTTTTAAAAAATATTAAAAAATTGAAATGAGCGAGAAAATAAAAATACCTGTTTAAAATTTCTCCAGCCAAATCAAGAGACTAGAAGTCGGCTCTAACTGAAGAGTTTTATTATACTTAAAATTAGACGTAACTGACAAATAACCCTACTTGATAAAACAAAAGGCCGTCGAATTCAATAAATTATTAATTCTGTTCCCTAGATTGTTCTGGAAAAGTTTTAAAAATTTTATTTGTATTTATATATATTTTAATACAGTTATTTTTACAAGATCAAGATCAAGACAAAGAACAACTATGCGAGACTTACATCATGATCAAGACTCGACGAAGCAAGACCAAAACTGCGACCAAGATACAACTGTGCAAGACCAAACCGCTCGAGGCAATTAATTGAGGTTAACTCAGGCTGCTCTTTTCAAAAAAGACGCCTTCTTGGATACTCAGTTATGAGGTAAATTTTTTTCAATTCACCTTTTTTTTTCTTTCCTGTTGCATGGTATAAAGCGGTTCAATCGATCACCTGCTAGCTGAGTAGGTCTTGGGGCCCTTAACTCGCATCTTCACCAAATTCTGTTGATGGAGATGCTCTCGGAACACTCAATTGAGTGGATTTTTCAATTATGGGGAAATTATGTTAGGTTATGTATTGGGTTGGGTTGAGCCACCCAGGGTCGCATACCACAACTTAGCCTCGACTGTTTACAACAAAAACACTTTTTCTCTCTCCATTTAAATTTCTCTCACCATTTTCTAAACCTTCCCTTTACCCTACCTTGGACTGACACTCCCTGATACAGTAAGCAGTAATAACATTTGTGTACCTCGGTACCATTTCTTTTCACTAAACTTGTTTTTCTCCCACCTTTGCATTTTTTCACCAAACAGCCAAATAATATAATCTAGATATAAATTTTTCCTGCTGCTCAGTTTTAACCAGCATTTATCTCTCATACAGATAACACATTTTTTTCTAATCGTTAATATTTTTATATTTTTTCATGTCTGTACCTTTTTTCCATATTATACATGATGACTTTTAACATCATAGTTTAATTCTCTTATGACAATGGCCTAAAATCTCGGTTAATCACTCGTGGTGTTTGTCAGTTCCTAGTTTCCCCAAATGGCAGTTTATCAGAAACATTCAGCCCATTTGGTATTTTTAATAATCGAGGTGCATGGTTATAATTGTGGTGTTTAGGACTCTGGTAAGGCTGAACAAAGCTAGATTTAGACTCTCATCACCATCAGATATAGTTGATGGTAACATTTGAGGGGTAGGTTTGTTTTGTGGTGTTGGACTAATTTTTTGGAGTGTTTTCCCCAGGATATGTCCCCCTAGGGTCACATACCACAGATGTTTTCGCAGATCACTCATCTCCACTAATAATAAATAGTTTTAGTAGATATTTTTTAGGAAGATAGACCAGATGATAGACTGAGAGATGCCTTAAGTAGATACCAAAGGAAGCCTGATTTTGCAGGTGTATGGAATGGTTGCATTTAACCTTGAAGAGAAGGCACTCATTTTTATTAAATTTTTGGATACTACAGTACTTACCACATTTTTGTACATACACCTATTATAATATAAAATTATAGACGTTTTGCCATACCAATGATTGCCCAAATTGAAATTCATTACGAAGATGGACAAGATAGTGCGAGTAAGTGCGATGATTCGAGAACTCTCCCGATGCACATATTTCAAATCAAAATTCTACAAAAATCAATATTTCCTACAGGGCTAAGGCCTTACCTCTTTTCATTGATTTTTGTTTGACATTTTCAACTGGGAAAAAGTTTGTTCTAATTGAAGTAGGGAGGCCGAACAAAAGCGAGAACCCCCGAACTAGAATACTGAGGAAACGAGACTTTCATCTCAGAGCTTTCCTTTAACAAAACTTAAATAAGTACGTAGATACTGAAAACCAAAACAAAAGGAGATCCAGTGTTTGAATCTCATTATCTCATTTAAAGAATGTACATGTTAAAATGGATCTAATTTTGCCAATTTACAATTAGATTCATATTCAAAAATTCCAATTTATCATTTATAAATACTAAGATAAGTTAACTAAATCCAGATCTCATTTTGCTCGTTTATAACAAAAACTGCGTTTTTTCTTGAACTTCACATTCAGTATATTCGCCAAGCCATACTACCAAAAATTATTTTTTGAAACTCAAAGATCGTTCTTAAAACAATTTTTCTTTCTCCTCACAATAAGGTTCTTGCGAATATGTGGCAAGAAAAAAAAAGGGAAAAAGCGTAAAGATATTGTCCCCGTTGTGTTTGACGTATTACAGTTTTTTTTTATTCACACAAATATTTTGTTTTGCCTACGGAATAGTATACTCGTTGTTTCACGGATCACGATATTTGTTAACATAAAAAAATCTAAATTCAAAGTTTACCGGTACGCTATACGCTGTTTCTCTCGGATTTCTTTGAATCTGATCCGAAAGCATCGGTTGCTGTATAAAATTCTCCGTAAGAGCAATCTACATTGACTTCAAAAGCCGAGATTTTCGTCGAAAACAAAAATATTGCAACGAGATTTTCATTTGATTTGGGGGTAAACGCGCCGTTCAAAACCCATTGTAAAAATATTCAAAATTTTCGAGAATGGTTCACCGCACTCGCATTAGAAATAAAAAGCACAAAAAGCCAGAAAATATGGTCTCGTGGGTAAATACACGAAAAGAAAAATTTAACGTCCAACTGCCAGCCTACGTTAGCATTTTATGAAATCACGCCATACAGAAGAAGCAATAATTGTTACGTTGAAATAATGAAAAACGAATATAACTTTTCGAACAACGACGAACTGAGACCTGAACTAACGATGAGAGCGAGTCGAGTCAACGTCATTAAATTTGTTATAGGTGAAAATAAGAATTTAAAAAATTTAAAACGTACATCTGCAAGATGAAGGATTTAAAGTATGCAAGAATATTTGAGCATCAAACCACAACTTACAACACAAATTAATATCTACGGTAACGAGAGAACCTTCAACTTTGTGAGCGGTGGGAAAATTCCTAGTAGGTAACCAAGTTGACGCAAAAATTCGAAAAATTTCACCTATTATCATCGACAATGATACAGAATATAAAATCTACAAAAACATCAATTTATTAAATATCTAAGGTTGCAAGCCAAATATAAAGACGATTAATAATTATTTTCAAATTTCAAGCAACGACCAAATAAATTCACGGAGACACGAAAATTCTATTGATGCGATACACGACTCTTCCTACTGTATTTTGCAGACGTATCTATCCGTTCAAAAAATGATGAAGGTACTTTTTGCTTGTACCGGAGAGTTCCGAATGGAGTAGGGGAGATCAATCACATTTCAAGCGAAAATGACCTTACAATATGAACTAATTAATAAAAGCACCCGAGGAACCTAACCAAAGAACCCATCGATTGCAAGCCAGAGCACCTCAGTATTGCCCTGAATAAGGCACTATGCTGAAATGATAGGACGGTTTACCTGTATTTTAAATAAGAAGCGGAATAATTAGAAAAAATAACACAGTAAAACCTTGTTATAACGTTCTCGCATAATACTTTCCCCAAATTTTCCGGGTAAGAAGTTACTGGTCTAGACATTTTCCCGTTTTTTAAGAAATGTCTGGTCAAGTTCATCATTAGAAGTTTTAAATATTTTGAAAAAAAAAAGTTTTCGTTTGAATTCTGCCCTAGAAATTTAAATGGCCTCCGTAAAGAATTCGTGCCGCACTTTCCAAATTCAAAATCCAGTTTATAAAAGTGCTGAAAGTTACACACATGGACCTAATTATTAATTACACCTGAATTTTTGTCTCCTTTAAATTCTCCCTCATAAAACATTTAAAAAAAAACAATATTCTGTTTTTCTTTAACTAAATTCTGAGTTTTTCTATTTTCCGCTTGTTACTTTTTCCTGCATAATAAGTTTTTTTGCTGTGGCACCTTGAAAAATTGGGTTTTACTGCAGTTTCTTCAACACATTCAAACATTTTTTTAACTATACCTATACTGGAGATGAAATAAAATTATTGAATTATAACAAATTATAACAAAATAATTCAACTACAACTAAATTAAAGACAGGCACCATGTTCACAATACAGCCTGAACCTTTTACTATATATTATAATGGACTGGAATTAGTCGAGCTCACAGCTATGCAAATATCCTCTCCTACTATCCCCTTAAATTTTAGTGTGCCTTTTGTACAACATAAAGAGTTTAAAAAAAAAAAACTCATTTTTGTCACTAACCATCAAGTCTGAACACACATTTGTACACAAGGCGGCTCACAGGACCAAATGTAAGAACATTACTTAAGTACCTAATTCTTACATTTCCATTATCAATTATATCCAGATACATTGACATGTATACAAATAACTTCGTTAAGGTAAGTAATTCTTAAGTCACGCATTTGGGAAATATAATTGTGACAACAGCAAGATTGAAGAAATGTCTGTATAGAAAACATACAGTTACAGTTATAGGGAATTCCTGCTCCATTAAACGTAGTAGGTATATAGGCAAAGGTTTGATCTGACATGAACCTTCTTTCTCATAATTCCTGCATACCTATCGCTTGTTCAGTTCCTAATCCTGAACCAATCATTAATCGAGCTCTCAGGAGTCATAGAAAGAACAGAATGAAAAACAAATTGTTAATATTTTGAAATAAGAATTTAAAACAGTGTGAAAACAAGCAAATATTTTTTTAAGATCAATTTTCGTTTCAAAAAATGATAAACAAAGGCCTTAAACAAGTCACACTGAAATAAGTTGAGTAGAAATGAATTTTTAATGAAATACTTTTATTAAGACAGCGTAAAACTAAAACGCTGCTTGAGACCTAGTGCACTCATACAGTTGTCAGGCCATACTATACTCTATTCACGCTAAGAAGTGCGTGACATCATAAATCATATCCACACTTATCTGCTTGAAATACGATGTTTTTTTACTCTAAAAAATGATGCTTGTTGTTGTATAACAATATGCATCTATACCTTTTCCTTTCTCCTCAACCAACTGCATTGTCTATTGTGATTCTGACATTACGCACTTCTTAGCATCAGCAGAGTATACATTTTGGTTTTCGAGTGAGTGCACTATCCAGTTATCATAAAAAGTCTAAATTCTATCTCATCTTTGACTATATTCTTATACAGTCAAAGATCTTCACTTAATGACTTTAACATTCATAGAACCAAACAAAGAAATGGCCTGAATTAAAGCATATAAAAAAAATTAAGTCGCTAAATGCTCGTATTTACGCAGTAAGAGTTCATTAATACCCTTTGACTATATGTATGGTGCTGGACTAATAAAAAATGATGATTTCTGGTTAGACATGCTGACGCTGAATAGGCAACCATTGTGTACCACTTGACGCACTTTAAACTACATTTATGTACCTAATACTTGGGAAAGTTTAAAGGATGACTTTATCAAATGTAGAACTCAAACAAAACATCGAAAGAACGCACAAAATATACGAGGGTTGACTAATTTTACACCAACATGTCTTGATATTAAAAAGTACATTGGTCATATGGAGCTACTGATTTGGTATTATAAAGTCAAAGTTAATAATGAAAGCTTGATTCACACTTGGCTAGTTTTCTAGCAACTAGCCAGCTACTTGGGGCACTATTCTGTTAACAGTTGAAGTTATTATGCCATTTTAGTTATTTGAAGCCAACTTAAACTTGGTGGATAGTCTTATAAGAATCCCATTAGAATTTCGTATGGCGAACTGCCTAATTTAAGTTGATTTTAAATGGCTGAAATGGTGTAATGAATTCAACGATTAACAGAATAGTAGGTACCCTAAGTCAAGGACTGAAAAATGCTACATTTTTTCATTTTGTTTCCAACAGTTGAGTTTCTGAAATTTACCACAATGTTAGTTATTTTTGGTTTCAATTTCCATTAGGTTTCCTAGTTTTAGCAAAAATTTTCGTTTGGTTTCCATTTCAGGTTCCATTTCCATAAAAAAAAATTTTCCAAATGCGGTTCAAGTATCAATATATCGATATTTTTTCGATATTTTCAAAACAAATATCGAAATTTTTTCTCCCATATTAAAAGTTATTTAAGTGAGAAATGAAAACGGAAACAATTAATTATTTGGTTTCCATTATTGGTATTGCAACTAACTGGTTAGTTATTTCCCATTCAGTTTCCATTTCAGAATTTTAGTGATTTTGTTTATTTTGGTTTTCAGTGCAAAAAAATATAGTTTCTGTTTTCATTACCCAATCCCTGCCCCAAGTAGGTGGTTAGTAGCATAAAAACTAGCCAAGTATGAAAAGTCTTTAAAATAATAAAATCTTTACAGTACAACCAAGTTCCTCGGTGCAAATCGATTTTGTGTTGTGACGTCCTTCGTTCCAATATTGTCCGACACATTGAGCTACTTGCTCATCTTGCCCATCTCTGAAGGTAAAAAATGTTGTCTAAAAATAGTCTAATTTAAATTGGTGGAATCAACAACCAATAGAAAATGAGATAGAAAAGAAATGGAACGAAGGACGTCATTTGTCTTGCAAGTGGTATTTTTGTTTATATCGAAGCTGGCTGACCTGTAGAGATTTTAATGACTGAATTAATACGAAAACAAATACAAAATTCAAAAAAAGCATCTCAAAAAACATACCCATCGATAAAAAACATCTAAAATAAAATAACATTGGGATATGCCCATTTTTTTAAAAATTCATTTTCCCCATTTTTTGGATGGGGAAGAGCAGATTCAAGAAACTTGATTTTTTCTCTTATTATCTACTCCAACTCCAACTGCAGGTCATTTATGACTGTGGCATATGGTCTACATCATTCTAAGAATTCGTTAAATAAAAAATAAAAAAACGAAACCTCGAATTGAGATCTTTCACTCGAGATTATCTTTTTTCCAATTTCAACTCGTGCGAATAATAAGATATGTATCTATACGGGATATGTATTATATTCGTCATTTCAACTACCGATTTACAATAGAATCCGAATTCAAATTTTCCTTTGCTTCCTTTCTTATGATTTCTTTAAATTTCATATGAAAAATGTCAGTTGCTATGCGAAAATCTATGTCGCAACCATCCGTTCAACCGTCAAAAGCAGGGATTTTCGCTTGAAAAGTGGGAGCTTCGCAATAAAATTTCAATTCAACAGACCTTTCTTCGAATGCTTTGAATTTTCTTTTACGGCATCATTTTCGTCGTTGAAACGGAAAAACCACTCGAAAAAAGCGGGTATTTAGAAAAACTTTGAAGTGAAAAATAATAATTTAACAGCCTTTACTAATCCTTCGAAACCAATAACGCGTTTACTGGTTTGCCACGGCGTTAAGTCCGGAGCATTGTTTCCTCGTTAGCGATTTACCATTTTCTTTTCATTTCTTTTTTCTTCTTTTCCACTCCATCTTTCTTTCTCGCTTTTTCCGTCTCTCTCGGGTTTCGATCTTTATTTGTCTTGTCTCGCTTCTATTCGCGTATTTTTAATTTTATTATTCGATTAACGGCTGGAAAAAGAAATTTTGACTGAAAATGAAACGATTTTCAAGAAACAAAAAAAAAAAGAAGGAAAGAAAAAAATATCACAACGCTCCGAAGCTAGAAAGGGTAAGACGTACTTTCTTTACTCTTTTACTTTCAACTTGATAAAATCATGCAAGTGTGCGCGTTTTCTTTATTTATTTCTTTACAGAACCATCCCATTGACCATCGCATAGAATTTCCGGAGCAGAAACTTCAAAAAAAAAATAAAAAGAAAAAAAGAGAGAAAAAATAGAAAATAATGAAAAGAATAAACGATAATCCCAGTTAACACTTTCAAGATAAAACAACAAAAAAATGAAGTAAATGAGTACTTCGTTTTCATCAACTAACCTTGTTTTAACTAGTCGTCAGTGAAACGCATTTGCGAAGAAAAGGAAAGTTAAACAAAGATGGAACCAGAAAAGCGAAAGATCATTTTTATTTGCATGTAAAAGTAGGTCTATCCATTGCTGAAATAACTAAAATTCGAAGTTATCTATTAATGTACCTACATCTCACGACTAAAGTTAAGAACAAGGATCAGCTTCTGCCCAGATTCTGCCCCAATCTCAAATCGTGGCTTCTGCTCCAACTTCAAAGAATAATTAGAAAACATCCTGAACCTACAAGACTAGCAAATAAAATCAGTAAAGAGTAGAAGTAGTGATACTGGAACTCAAAAATCACCCAATAAGTATCTAACTTGAATGAAACTGTGGTGTAGAAGATTAAGGATTTGAACTGTATGCAAATAAGTAAAGTAGGTCTCTGAATCGAGTTAGTAAATGAGGGGAATGTAAGATGGGAAAATATAATTTTTGAAGTAATTGTTTTTTTTTTATGATGAAACAAAAGATTTTCATAATCCACTTTGAAAAGCAGACTTTTTACAAGTATTATTACCTTAAAGAAAAATAAAAATTTTATCACAGAAAAATTTATTTAAAAAAAAAAAGACTGCCTTAATCTGAATGATTAGCTCTTATTGGTGGATACGCCCAAATTTATGAAAATAATTTTTTCAATCTTTAAATTCTCAGTTTCTTCAATTACACCCTTCTAATTTTCTAATTTTCAAATATGAATCGTCTAAGATATTCTTAAGATGGTCAGGAACATTTTAAGCCTACTTTCATTGAAATCTATATCGTAAGACCTTTGTTCTAAGCAAACAAAATTTGGTTAGTTCCAGAGATAGACATACCAAACATATAACTTACGCAACCTGTAACAAAGTTTATCTAAAAAAAAACCCAACGGCGTTAATCTGATTAAGTAGCTTTTATATTGGTGGATATGACCAAATTCATGACAATAACTTTTTCAATCTTTAAAATCTCATTTTCTTCAATTAAACCTTTCCAATTTTTTAAATTTCAAAAATTTGAATGATCTAGGACATTCTCTAGATGATCAGGAACATTTTTGATCTACTTTTAGTAAAATGTCTAAAGTAAGACACTTTTTCTAAGTGAAAAAAATTCTGTTAGTTCAGAGACAGGCATACCAAACATATAATCTCCTGGGTACTCAGTCGGTAAAAAACATGATATATGTATAGCTAATGACCAGTTGACTAATAGTAACAAAAACTGCTAGATCTGGTCCTTATGTTAATGTTTGTACTAAACTTTGTAATTATTGGACAAAAATTGCAACCCTTACTGAATTAACATCAAACATTAGTCCTTCCAACAGTCCCAAAGCAAGAACTATAAAATCAATTGAAACCAAATTTGGAAGAATGTCAGAATAAGGACAAATCAATGATTGTTTCAAATTTTGTAACTATTGCTTTAAAATTAGGCATTTTATAATCGTTTAACTGTAAAAAAATGCAAATAATCGCACCAACTGGACATACCATAAAATACCACAAAACCAATCAACACCAAACTCTATTGGTCTTGTTCTTGTTCCAGTATCGATAAATGTACAAAATTTTGTGACTATTGAACAAAAACTGCAACCTATATTTCATTAGAAAAGTCTCTACAGACATACCTACATATATGTATATATGTTTATGTTACCGTCAAAACAAGAATTTGGTCGTTTATACTTTTGACTCATCTAAACTAGAATTGGAAAATGACGTTTGACCCTTCTAGTAACAACCAGTTAAAATTAAAATTAGAAAATGCATTGGGAGGTTCTAGTTCTGACCAACATACAAATGTCAAAACCCGAAATAAGTTAAAACCAGTTTTGCCTGAAAATTTAGTCAAAACTGTTATCAACTGCCACCAAATCTGTAAATCTGTATTCCGTTTTACTGGACTACACCATTTTAGGTTTTTTCAGCTGATCCTTATTGAATCTTAGTCAACCTCACAACCCCGCCAAAAAAAAAAAAAAAAAAAAAGTCACCTGATATTAGAAATTACATATTTTAAACCTAGGACTGGATTTTTTTTTTCTATTAAAAAAAATACTGGTACACTCAGTAACTGGTTCTGACTAGGCACTATTAGTTTCAACCAGAAATTTATTTTCTTGTTTTAACCAGTCAGAACTAGAACTGCCCAACGCATTTTCCAATTCTAGTTTACCAGTCAGAATTATGACCAAATTCTAGTTTTAACGGTAACATATATACGTATTATATACTTTTTTATAAAATGTACATAAATTCGGAAAATGTTGCAATTTTCTTCAGTCATGAAACAAAAAACGTACTAAATCTCACCCCTAGGTCTTCTTATAAGGACGAAATTATTAGGTAGATTTTTGTAGAAAACCCACATAATTTTTGTAGAAAACATACTTAAGAGGGGGAGCAAAAAATCAAAAGTTTTATTAAAGATGCAATCCGATGCTTGATATAAATCCCCTTTCTAAAGCTTACCCTGGTCTATCTTTCATAATCGACGCCTTTATGAGTTTATTATTGCATCGATCTCCATTAAGAGTCAACACTCTCTCTCGCCCTTAAACCTCATACTTAATTATCAATTTCCCATAGATACGTTACAATTATTCTTTGGTCGCATGTTAGGCCAACAGCTAATCTCTTACTAAATACGAAATACAAATAAAATTAATAACTCCATTACCAAAAAAAAAAAAAAAAAAACCACAACCCATTAACCCATTCCGTGTAAAACAATGTTGAATATTTTGACCAGAAAGCTTTTTTTTATCTTTCCCTTCAAGAAAATGGATTATTTCGTCATCTCTTTTCCACTTACTTTAAAAAATCTGACGGTAAATTTACAACCTAGGTTAATTTAACCTCGGTATACTATGGGACCGAAAATTCGGCTCCCACATAGGGTACAGACTGTCAGGTTCAACGACACCGCAGCAGCCACCCTCCTCACCGTTCGACTTCTAGTTTTATTCTCAGCTGGTTTACATTCCATTACTCACATATACGCGATCGCCGTTAAATCAGATGAGAGACTGAAATGAAATTGACACAAGTAACTCGGATAAAAGAAAAATCGAAATTTGCGGTTATACAGAAGTGAACCGCGAGTAAACAATAATTAATTTGTCTGTCGAGTGAAAGCTGGAAACAACTTTGGCAGATGCGCACCTCCTCACCTACATACACGTTGGTACGTAGTAATACGTACGTATACTGTGTACGAGGTTCCTGTTCAACATAAACTGGTATTTGCTCATTAATGAACGGAGCAATGTAAATTTTACGGTATCGATTAAAACGCGTTGTATGCATAGTGTGCATGCATAAATGGTACATATGCAAATAAAATAAACAATCGCATTTGCGATCATAAAATATCGAAAGGAACGAAAACAGGTAGGTAACCGAAGAAGCAAACGCAAACTACACACATCATAAATACCACAAACTAACTTTTGAATACTTTTATAAAGTCGACGAGGACGACGATAACGTTGACGATAAGATTACTATACGACTGAATAAACAAGAATACTCGGGCCGCAGTATCTGTATTTGCATCGATAAATGACAATATTGGCTTTCATGGCGGAACAAGTGTTCGTCAGCCGGTGACTTGCAAATCAGAAGGCAAAATCAAGTCCACGTAGAAGTTTACGCAGCATAATTCAGGTTTCATTTAACGATGTGAGAACGAAATTATCCAATGTAAAAATAATTAGAGCATCGAAACAAAATGAAATTCGTTACGTCGTAAAAAGTTAGGGAATATTTGCCCACATAGCTATACATGAGTTTCCTATTCATCAAGTTTGACTTAGACTTCAAACACAACTTGAACGTTAACGCTTACGCTCATTATTAAAAAATTTTGATGCTGAGCCTGTGAGTTGAGCGTTTTTACCCAATGACGCTCAACGCTCAGAACTTATTGCTCACGTCGCGCCCGCGATATTAAAACATCGTTCTTGTATTCGGGCCTAAGTACCTGTAACAATTTACTAATTTATGATCAGTTTAGAATTAAGCTGGACAGATAACCACGAACCAGTTGAGAAAAACCGAAAATTTTTAATTGTTTTGAGATTACCCTTCATGCGAAGAAATCGAGTCAGTCGTAGTAATTTTTTACCTCCTCTCAAATTAAATTTTTCTAAGCAACACAGATGAAATACTGGCTAAGCGTTTTTCTTTATTCTCCTCTATTTTCAAAGGTATTATAATTTCGCGGTTTTTGGCTAACAGCCCTTTAAAATAATAAGGATTTTTTCTTTATTGCCTTTACGAAGTATTATATTTAATAGTTGAAAAATGGTCCGTAATGCCTTTTACAAATAAATTAATTATGATTAGGTAAAAGTCACTCAACCATAATAAACCTTAAAGCTAAGGGCCGAGTGTAAGAACAATACTTGAGCAATTCTTTCATTTTTTCTATCATGCATTTTATATATACGAACAAAAATGTATGTATACAGTTCTATCTCGGTTTTATAAGCCAGTCAAATTAGATCATAAAACAGTGTTTCATCAATAAAATCAGGAAAATTGTTTTCCTTTGGATTCCATTAGTTTAAATTGCCCTCTTAAACGTACCTATTAAAAATCTTCCAAATTCATCACTAAAAATCAACTTTTTGGGTCCCCTATTAGGTTTTTGAAAATTTATTTTCTTAATTATGATACATAAAAAATTTTTCAAACAAAAAATGTAGAAAATGAAATTTTTAACAAAAAAAATCTCTTAACATTTTTTTGTTAATGTCATAGAAAGCCAAAAATAAGACTGAAAAGTTTGTACATACCACTGCAAAAGGTGTACTGTACTGAATGAAGCCAAGTCTACCACACACATACTACACCAATACAACCAGTCAAGCTGATAGACCTACCATATATGTTATACATATGGAAAGAAAATTTTTTATTTTTGTGCATTTGTGTGTGTGGGTATATGTGTGTAAGTATTTTCGTTTTTTTGTAACACTGTAACTTCAGAACCACCCAACAAAACAAGTTTAAATTTTCTATGCCTATTTTTATGATCTCAAGGAAGATTTTAAGTGAACTTAGAAGTCTGTAGCTCACTTAGTGGCAAAGTTATTGATTTTCTTAACAGCTCAGACCAAAGTAATGCAGCTAGATTGCGAGTATTATATTAATGGATCATGGGTTATATCTTAAAACAAGTTTCAATTTTCTTCGCATGTTTGTTTTGTCTCAAGAATGGTTTTAAGCTAACTTGGATGTCCGTAGCTCCTCTAATTAGCTAGCTCCAAAAATCTCAAGCCATTATGTCACTCCCTTCCTGAGATGTAAAGTCAAAAAATTTATCATATATACCATCATATAATTAAAGTAAACATAGACTATTGGGAAGTGACATATGTGAATACACTGTCTACTGGCAGAAATTAAATGTATTATTCCATGACAGTTTACAATAAGAAACTTAACGTAAACCTTATATGTTGTTCAATTGTAACATCATTTCAAATATGACTGAGCTGAAATTTTGTCTGAAATCCTCCAATTAGTTTTTGAGGTATTCATGAAATTCTCTTTAATTATAGAATTTAGGCGATGCCTCGAAAACTAAACGTTTAATTGAGACGACATTTTTTTTTTCTACATTGACACGTGTTAACTTAATATTATGTAACACTTTGACTGAAATCGTACATTTCATTCTCAAAACATTACAGAAATTCTGTTCAAATATTGAATAAATTATAGTAACTACAGGAAATAATGTTTTTCGGCGGCAAATTTAATTCGTTTATAAAATTTTGCCAAAAATTCTACCTTGGAAGTAGAATTAAGGATCTACCGTGTTTGTAAAAATTCAGACGTCGAAACACTGTTTTAGGGGTAGGAAGTGGGGGCAAAATTTTAGAAAATTTCAATTTCACGAGAAGTTTTGTCATCTATGTATTTTCATGCTGAATCGAATGAAATCATCTGTAGGTCAGTAGGATCAATATTTTACGAGTTACCAATTTTTTACCAGAAAATGTAAATTTTACCAAGAAAAAATCGGTTTGAACTCCATGATAACTTTGAAACTATTGATCTTACTAACCTGCCTTCGGTTTCACTCGATTTAGAACTAAAAAATATAAGTATGGTATGATATTTTAAGAGGTTTCTGCCAAAATTTTTATACAGGTTGAGAACTTTGAAAAAAATTGCTGAAAAAAAAGTAAAATTTTAGCTATACCTTGAAAACCAGAAGTATGAAATCAGCCGAAGTTTCAAAGAATAAAATTTCATCTGAATCAAACATTTGGTTGTCCAGGTATCTCCAAAATTATATTATTAAAATGATAAGCAAATTAAATAATTGAACAGAATTTCAGCGATATCTCGAAAACCAAATGAACAGAGTTCAGCCTAAGTTTCACAGAATATTCAGTCAAGATATTTCAATGTTTTACCCAAATTTCAGCTCAATGGTACATGAAATTATACTGTAAATTGAAACTAAACAATAATGTTAATATTTAAACTTCAATATAAACTATTACGAATTTTTCGACATTTTATTAAGTCACACTACATGTCACTTCCCAACAGAGTTGAAAGCTAGGAATCATTTGCATTTTTTATTCTTATTTCTCTTTGTTTGGGAATTTAGATCAAAAGAATAGAAATCAGGGGCGGCGCCACAGGGAAGCAAGATTGTTTTTTAGTCAGAATTTCAATGAAATGAGACATATTTCTGAATTAAGAAATATTGCATAGTGAAATTGAATACGCAAGGAAAAGAATAAATCAATAAAAATCTGATGGGGACACAAAAAGAGGATTTTTAAGAGTAAAGCCGTGGTCAGAATTTGGGGAATACTCAATACGCCTGAGAGGTCACTTGAAACTACTGGATTCTGAAGACAAACCTTTCCCTAATTTTACTAAATGAAAACATCAAATTTGACTGGCCTATTAGGATTGTATGAAAGTTAGAAAGTTTCAAGTAATTTTTAAGAATCGGTTGTTACTCAAGTACTGTTTTTGCACTATGCTTTAATCAGCCAAGGAAAGCGGTTAATAAAATGAACAAGGAAGACATCGACAATAAAAAGAAAAGGATTTTCACATAGTTGACCAAATTTCGAAACCTCTCAAGACGAAAAATATATTTCTAGATTACCAAGAACGTTGTTCATCCATTCGACAGAATACTAGAGAGATTTAACCAAAAAAGTAGAACGCCTATGAGCTATTCCGTAAAATTGATATCTCAGCTTTCTAAATTTATCAATTAATCACAAGCAACATCAACTTTTGTTAGCATAAACATTTTTTAATTTTGGAAGCATGGTCTAAAATAGGTAAGATCACTTTTCACTCAGAAGAAAGAAACAGGCATTCAAACTGAAAACAAATTCAACATAAAATTAAAATAAATAATGCAGAAATTCGAAATTTAAATTTATGTCCCATTAATTTATTCTACATAACAAAGCGACTCACTAGCAACTTATTCTCCTACTAAATTTCCACGAAAAGCCATCGCTTCCTTTTTAAAAACACGAATTCACAAAATAAAGCTAAAAATAAATAAGTTGATGATTCATTATAACACTTTTTTTTTCCAAATAATATCAAGTAATAAATTTCTTCAAATTTTTTATTCAAGTGAGCCTCTCGACAGAATTCAGTCAAGTGTAATAAGTCTAACATAAATTTACCCATATTTTTATTCAAACGATATTTCTGACTTAAAGGGAAATTTTCGACAGAAAAATGAACAGAGAGATTCTCATCTACAGGAAAGGGAGGGGACTTAGATCAAGGATACGGGGACTTGTACCAATCAAATTAAAATAACACAAAAATGTATGTTTCCAAACTTTTTGCATACACGATACGAACAATGAATACATTTAAATGTGCAAACATAACTAGCATTACTCACAAATTTTGTGAATTTAAGAAATTTTTGAAGCATTAAATAAACTATGTTTTTAAAGATTTTGAAACAAAACATGATGTAAAGTATCATTTTAAGCGCCCATCTGTGTAAGAATTCTTCAATCAGACTCCTTAGGTATTATTTAAAGTATAATATTCGAAAATTATAGACAATCAAAATAATTCCTACTAAAACCAGTAGCCCTAGAATATCAAAAAACTGAATTTAAGAAAAATTCGATCTAGTCATTTCAAAATGTTGAGTAATTTTATCAATGATAAATGGGTATGGCGCTGACACGAATCTGCCGATATAAGACTTTCTCTGATCAATTCAAGGAACTTATTTAGAAAAATCATTCAAAAATACAACTTGGCCTACACATTATAGCCATAAAAAATAAATTAAAAATTAAAAATTTTACATAAAATCTTAATCTTTTAAAGTAGTAAAAAATGCGAAAAACGTTGATATTGAAAGATTGAAAAAGTGAAAATAGTATGGCCGGATTGACAGCAAGAAAAATTCTTTTAGAGAAATTTTCATGAATGAGACATTAAAAAAAATAAATTTATATTGACATTTTTTTGTTGCACAAAGTAATTCCTAATTTGTTCATCATCAGAAGTCTAAGGGGCAAGCACCTAATCAAGTTTCTCATCTTAAATAGTCTTCTCTCCGGCTTCAACTTCAGAAAAAATGTTAATGAGAACTGGAGTTAGCATTATTATTGGCTTCATAATTATAGAGTATTTCGATACTTGTACAAACTGTGTTTCAACTTTGCTATCTATTCGTACGGTTAGCCATTTTATTTCATGTTTTCTTCAAACACTATTCTCTATGTTACCTGTTCTCTCACAACTCTCACTTCGCATTCTTATACTTATAATAGGCTACTGGTGCTAAATCAAAAATATAACTTTATACTTCGTAGTTAACATCTGTGTTTACTGTATTATATTTTACTACGAAAGTTATGTTCTAAAGCACAAATAATAAGTTGCAACAACAATATAAAATTGAAAGAACACTAAACCCAGAGTGTCTAATCATATTTCAAGTTAGCTGCAACAGAAAGTGACTGACTGGTAATAAATGAAATGTCAAGTTGACAGACGAAAAGTTTCTGCACGTTATTCATTATTTTCATTTCCTCATCAATTTTTAATGACTGAGAATTATTTTTGAGAATTATTTTTGGTTTGACTGATACAAATAATTTGCATCGACAGTGATTAAAGTTTCACCAAACATTTTCTAAGCCACGTTATACATTGGGATCATAGTTTTAGTGTTTTGTACGAATCCAAAACCTTCACGCTTCTCTTAATCACCTACTTTTCCATGTATGTTAAATACAATGCAAATTTTACCAAATTCGATTAATTTTCACAATAAGAACATAATTTTTGTCAAGCAAATTATAGAAAACATTTGAAATATAACATATTATTATCACTAGTTTTTCGGACAGCACACCTGCAGTATCCGCAGTAATTTCTTCGACACGAAAAAAAGCCAAATTTACTCCCTCTTTAACATCCATTAAAGAGCTTATTCAATGAAACCAAAGTTCACTTACCTGAAACAAAAAACAAAAAGAGCTAAATTAGAAGAAGGTTCGGAGAGAGATGTAATAAATGGCTAATTATAATATACTGCAAATATACGAACAATTTAATTGAACATATTTTTTTTAAATGTTGTTTTATTAAATTCAGGGAATATCTTTTTTGTATCACTACAGGCCTAATGTGAAACATGAATAGTTGCTGGTTGTTGCTTAAAATTACCATACAAGCGTATTTAATCATAAAATGTACCATATTGGGTATTGTAGCTGTAGCAATATTTTACAACAAAAAATTAACTTAGTCACAAAAATGACAAGAAAAATTGGAGGCTACTTGTCTCTCGAATCAACGCCTTCTTTACTAAAGATAATAAAGTATCAATCTTACAATAAAATTTATAGCACAAAAGGAAATTCTTTTATCTCCTGCTCCAACAAAAGAATAATTGTTCATAGAT
Source organism: Ericerus pela (assembly GCA_011428145.1). Lineage (NCBI taxonomy): Eukaryota > Metazoa > Arthropoda > Insecta > Hemiptera > Coccidae > Ericerus > Ericerus pela. Next base: position 698,091 of record WOFM01000380.1, read on the forward strand.
TAAATTAAAAGATAACACAAGAAAAAGATGTAACGCACTTAATGTTAATTTTGTCATTTAATTAAAATTGTGTAAGCTTGCTCGAATCTTTTATACACCTAATAACGTATTTAAAAGAAAATCTAGGGCACGCAAAGCGTCCATTCATTCTTTTGTTCGACGACGCCTACGAAAAATGATGTTCACTTTTTTTTTTTACTGCAGCCAGTTTTATTTGCCTCGTAAAGAGCGTAAAAAACGTACTATTACTGCAGCTGAATAACCATAAACCATCGCAAGAAAAGTATAATATAACAATCTACAACATCGAGGATAGGTATAAAATGTTCCCAAAAAGGCATATATTTTACCTTCTGCTAAAATCAAATAATAGCAGTGCGATGAAGAAAAAATAGATGTCCAATTATCAATTAAATACACATGAATTCATTCATTTAGAATAAAAAAACATTATAGTTATTAACTCGTATAAATAAATATTTCTAGACCGGCTAGAATAAAGCCACCTAACCAGACTCTATTCTCACAGTAAGAAAACCATATAAACTCATCGAAACATGACAACTGGTGAATCAGCAATAATTTTCAAGGAAAAAGATAACATGAAAAAATCTGATTTCTCAGTTTTTTAAGTACTTAATAGTGTATCATCGAGTGAAAAAATAAAATAAAATAAAAACAAGAATTAAAAATATTCCCAGTCATGCAAAATTAAATCTCCAATTATTCTGCAGTTTTCAGCACAGCCTAGGAAAGCTATTAATTTTTGTTTTCTACAAAGCACAAGCAGACGCATAAGCGGAAATAAGCTTTCAAATTTGTGAGGCAATGGCCCCAACGAAAACAATTTTTATAACTTTTTTTTCTTTTTGCTTGTTAGTTTTAAACTTTGTATCTGTAGATTCCTATCGCACCTGTATTACTACGAAGATCTGAGATAGTCAAAACCCCTCAATCTGCGCCTCTGAGCAGACTTAAAATCTTTATTAATAACTTCGTATATTAGAACTTTGAAAAGATTGGATAACAAGACACAATGAATAAACTGCTGATTTTTTCAAGAAAATACAAAATTTGAAATTAGCCAACAATGATCACCCAGAAAATAAAATATCAAGAGACATTCATTATCCACTCATGACCGTGCATCAAACGAAATTTCTCAGGAAAAAATGCGCATGGTTAATTACGATTCAGATATGAATATGAATATGATTTCCACGCGGTGATAAATTACTACTTCACCGAAATAAGCACGGCCCGGTAACTGAACCGATAAATTAAGCTGATAAGCTACCAACAAAATACAATATCAACTATCCACTCCACTCTGATTAACAGATACAAGTACTTAAGGCTCATAAAGAACCGTTATCAAAACGAAATAGACAAACCATTGGCTCGAGTTATTAAGAACATATAGGTATAATTAAAAATCATAAAAAGTTTAGAAACAAATACCGTACTTCAAACATCAGAATACAAAAAAATAAAATAAAAATAACAACCACCACAAATTGGATCCAAATAAGTACTCTGAAAATAAACATTGTAAGTAAGTAGGTATAAATTATTTTTCCGAAAAATTCAAACATTCTGCTAAAAAATACAAAACGCACCAAAATGAAAGATGAGACTACATCCCCGTCTTTCAAAAGCAACAGCAAGGTATAATGCACGAAAAACTCATTTTCCGAAATATAATCTTCGACAAAAATTAATCAAAAACTCAAAAACAAATTAATTTCAATGTTCTTGAACAATCAAAATGATAAAATCGTCAGCGGTTGAAAAGCGAATAAACTCTGAAACTGAACTTAATAATTATGTCAATAATACAATGTAGCCTAAACAAAGTAATTTTTCTTCACGAATTCGCACACTAATAAATTTTAGGCGAAGTTCGTCTCTACTGAACAAATCAAAGAACATACGAATACTTGTCGATACTTTTTTCTCCCTCCCAAAACTAATCCGAAATACATGCTCACAGAGAGAAAAAAATTTAATCCGCTGCTACTCCGTAACATGTCCACCATAGAAAATACAAAATTTTTCAAATTGTTGAGAAGCTTGGTCACAATGTCATTTACGAAAAATATCAGACCGTCATCCTACTTCCAATATATATCTCTCATTAGCCCCCGATCCCGACTTCCTCGTAATAACGTTACAAAAGAAAACAGTGTAAACATCTAGTTGCTCTAATGACTCTAATTTGTAACTCAACTCATTTTTCTACACTTAAAACATACAAAATTACGACACATTAGGTACAAGAATAGTCGATTTTTTCAGTTGACTTTGTCCTAGTTTTCATTTCGAAAAACATCGAATATATTTTCAATGAAATATCTATCCGCTTTCTCATCACAGAACAATAGTGAAGACTTCCATTAGCTGCTACAATAGCAGTACAACAACTTTTACATACCAGACCTCGAATCTACAATGTTGCACGCACTGGCGGTTCCAGGGGGGAAATGGGGAAATTTCAATGCGAAAAAAAATAAAAAAAGACAAGTTTCAAGGAAAAAATGAAGTAACACCTCAGAATCCGGATAAAAACCATCAAAAATTTGTTAAAGAGGAAAAAAAAAATAGCTCAACTCCACAAAATTTCTTGTCATTTCCCTACACCAAAAAAACGACGCTTCGGAGCCGCCACTGGTCGCACGTACTTCTATATCGAATCAACTGTACTCATCAACAATCTGTCTCAATAATTTCGAGTCAATGACTGTCAGTGAATTAAAGACCAGCGAATAAAGTCACATACACGTCCAAATGAGGAACGGACTCCGAGGATTGGGTCCAAGGAAAATATTTGCGAAATGTGAGGGGAAAGTTTGTACGCAGATATGCGTTTCAAGCGAAAAAAGCAGGAAAAAAGAAAAAATTGGTCTTAACCTTAAAAGTCTGAGTGGCGAGAGAGGAGAGAAGAAGAGGTTGAAGTTGAAAAGTCTCCATCGTTGGGCTTATCATATCGACAATCGAGCGAAAAAAGGCTGCGGGGTACCAAAATAAAGAAAAGTAATAATCAATCGTCCATGCCACAATTTTTTATCATACCAACGATAGTCGAAGTTGAACTCTGCAGTCTCAGCTTTACTACAGACTATTTCTGAAGCAAGATAAAATGTCGCACAGAAACCAGTATGATTACAAAATATTCTGTTAGAATATTGACTTTTTACCAAAATCACAATAAGAAAAAGAACATAACTCAGCAATATGATGTTCCCAAGACCTACAACCACAAAGAATACCCACATCAACCGACTAGAATCTGAGAGTCAACAAAGTTTTAACCTAAACGAAACATTTCGCAAAATATGAACATTTGACGATGAATTAGACTGAAACTTCTAGGTTGTAAAAAGATGAGTTGAGATATCGAGTTACTTTTTTCATATTTTAATTACCTATTTCATGGGTTACCCATAACATAAATCCATTAATTAGTGGACGTGCGCAAAATTTAACAAGATGTCATTATGTGTTTTGTGAGTGACATCCAGTGTGAATTGAGTCTTGGTTTATTCACTACTGTACTTATTTATTTTCCGACACCCGGGGTTCATGGATTTGCGGGGGAATATGTGTCTCACCGCCCGCTCGATCTCAATTGGCAAAATCGTGATGCAGTTTGCAAAATTGAGTAATTAACGACTTTCAGTGTGTGCACTGGCGGAACCTGTGGAAAAGCACCGATCATGAGTAATAGATCACGAATATATTGGTTTCTCAAATTCTTCTGTACACAATATATATATATATATATGTAAGATCGTTTGAAAATCTCACGAGAGAGTAAACGACTTAGATGAATTTAACTTTATTGAAAATACAGTAAATTCAAAAACAAAGTCGTTTCACATAGGAAAGTGTACAAAGTATGAAAGCTAAAACAGAATTAAAGTGCATGAACTGGTGAACATACGATGAATGAGAGCAAAAATGACTGTAACCTGTACGAGAGATGGACAATAGAGCGATAAGGAAGTGTAGAGCGTGAATAGACGATAAGCAGGAAAGAATAAGAAGATAAAGCGAAGAGAATCTTTTTATTTTACATCCCACTTTCCAACTCGTTTAAGAGCGGTTGAAGCGAGAATGCAAAGAAAAGGAGAGTGAAAAAGATATGAGGAAGATAAGGAAGCAGGTCACTGCCTTACAGGTTTTTTGTACGGTAACATTTTACTCGCATGGTATAAACGCGTACCAAAATGGCCATTGCCAAGCTTAATTTCAAATACATTATTCGAGATACGATTAACAATAGTATACGGTCCAATACGAACGTTGTCGAGCTTGTCTCGATTCAACTTGTTACCATTATCAATAAGTACAGAATCACCTATATTAAACTCGATCGCTGATTTATTTTTATCGTATAAACTCTTATTATACTCGTGATTGTGGAGAGTGTTCTGAAAGGCTAACTAGCGATCAGCGGCGTGATCGGGGGAGAAACCAAACAGGATGGGACGATATCATTGGTGATACCAGACATGAGATATTGAGGAGTGAATTTAGTAACGCTATGCGGAGTTTTATTGTACTGACTAATGCATTGCGCAGCGTTAGTAGTCCAACTCCTTTTAGGATTGGCATTTTTGTCCTGCTTTGCGCAGCGAAGCCGGTTCACCAGCATCTGATTCAAACGTTCGTTCAAACCATTTGAAGATGGACTGTCCACCGCAGTATACACATGACAGATGCCTGACGAGAAACATAAATTGCGGAATTCATCTGAGGTTAGACCCCCGTATTGATCTGTCAGAAGCGTACCTATCGGTTGACACTTCTGAACAGAATCAACCAGCGAGATCATATCCCTGGCAGACTGTCCCTTAGAACATAGAATGTATGCATATCATGAAAAATGGTCGACTAAGATATGAAGGTACTTCGCGGTCGAGTTATTACCTACAAAACCACCAATTGTATCTAGTGACATGATTTGGAGAGGTGCCATAGCAGGGCCGAGGAAACCCATCCCGCCGCTTCACTTACATCGACGAGACTTATTACAAGCGCAAACATGGCAAGATCTACAAAAATCACGAACATAATGGTATAAATTGGAAAATGTGAATGCACTAATAATTACTAATACATGTTGTGGCCCGACATGACTGTAAATAGAATGTACATCATGAGTTAACTTCTAACCAGATTTGTAATCTAAAAGTATCTTATAACGACCACGTACTTTGCAAAAAATTACTCCGTGTTTTAACACGTCAGAATTTAATCTATCTACATTACGCTGAAAAGAAGTTATTTCACCGAGGCTAAGAAAATTCAAAGTTGGAATAATACGTTCAGAAGGGGAATTTTCAGGAGAGGATTCGAGGATGGGATTACGAGAGAGGCAATCACCTTTATTATTCTCAGAACCAGTATGATAAAGGATTTCAAAGTCGAACTGGAGAAGCTCTGAGGCTAAATCACCTAGCTCTTTGTCCAGCCGAGCCTTCAAATTGAGGTTTTGGAGTGGCTTGTGATCGGTAATAATTTTGAAATGGTGCCCGATCAACCAGAAATGCCAATAACGGACGGCCTCGTGGATAGCGATACTTTCAATATAGATCGCTCCCTTTTTTATCTGTTCGGGGGACAATTTTTTTGAGAAGTAAGCGACGGGTTTCTCAAGTCCGTCATCTTGCTCTTGTTTGAGTACTGCCCCAATTCCCACTCCACTGGCATTGGTGTATATGGAAATAGGCTTAGTACGGTCAAACACAGCCAAAATCGGCGCAGATGTTAAAAGGGCCCTCACTTTATCAAAACTATCTTGACAAGTGGAAGACCAGGAAAAGGGAACATTTTTCCAGAGAAGATTGTGGAGTGGTTCAAGAAGAGTGATTGAGTCGGGAAAAAATTTTTGATAAAAGTTTATTTTACCGAGGAATTGAAGAACTTGTTTCCTCGAGGAAGGAACAGGAAAGGAGTTTATGGCTACTAAATTGTCTCGGAGAGGTTGAACGGAATTCGGCCCGAGAACGTGACCGAGATATTGAATGGAGGGAGCGGTGAAATTACATTTTTTAAAATTAAGGCGAAAGCCCTCTTCATAAATCGCAGTAATTAACATTTAAATATGACGAACATGCTCTTCAAAAGAACGAGAGAAAATGAGTATGTCGTCTAAATAATTTACGCAAAACGAAGATAGATTACGTTGCTTAAGAATACCGGCTAAAATGCGTTGAAATATTGCCGAAGCATTTTTCAGTCCAAACGGCATCGAACACCACTCGTAGTGACCATGTTGTGTTACAAATGAGGACTTATACCTATCCGATTTACGGATTGGAATTAACCAAAATGCCGCGTTTATGTCTAACACGGAAAACCAAGTGCAACCACGAGTGCGAGTAATAATTTCATCAATCAGGGGAAAGGGCTGACTCTCAGGTATAAGCAATTTATTTAATGCACGAAAATCAATACATATACGAGTCTTAACCTTCACAGCAGACAGGCCATCTTTCCTGAATTGCATGGTAACAGGGGATGCAAACGGAAACTTGGATTTGGTAATCATACCATTAGCCAGTAATACACCACATTGTCTTTCTATCTCCCCCTGGTCCTCAAAAGTACATCTATAAGGTTTTTTTGCAACATAAAGACTTTTTTCCAAATTAATCGGGCATTCGTACTTCGTAACGTTGCCGACATCAAAGGCATCCTTTGCAAATGTAAAATTGTTTTTCTCGATTAATTTACGAATTTCGACTTTACAATTTATGTTAAGATGAGAAGTCTTTTTATCAAACATCTCTTCAGTCATGTAATCATTCCAAAAATTATTAATAGAAACGTTGGTTTTTAGCAATTGATTACGTTAATTCTCGATACATGCTGATTAAGTTTTAAATTATGATCCAACGATAAACCAAAAATGGGGATGAGATCAAGACCAATAATAAAATCATACTTTAAAGTCGGAGAGTCGAGAACGTACAAAGGTACTCTCTTAGAAATGGTAAAGATCGAAATGTCAAGCATTGTAATGCCTAGAATGGAGCCCTTGCCACTCGGCGTGTTGAAAGACAATTTTTCTGGAACATACTTATAGTCTTACATTTTCTGTAGAGTGGAATACGTGATAGCAGAGGTATTTGCGCCCGGATCATAAAGACCAGTCCAAAATTTTTCGCCTACTTTCACTTTCAACACGACGAACGAGGGCTTCACTCCTTTTTTAAATGCTTTTGGATTTCCACCTGTAATTCCTCGACTTCGACACTGTGCACCGCTTTTACGTTTACATTATAATCAGGTTTTGATCGAGGACTATCCCTACGGGAATTATCACGAAGTTTTGTTAAACAATCTTTCTCAAAATGAAATCGGTCGTCAAACCCTTTCTTCTTGCAGTATGGGCACGGGGATTTAGGACGGAGGGAAGAAAAGGCCGATGTGGTGGGCTTAGAAGTAAACAAATTAGTAGTAGTACGGGTAATCGGACGATCAAGTGAAGAAATAATCGAAATAACTTTACCGAGAGACGGGTCATCTGCCAATGATACACGTTCCTGCAGGTGAGTCGGAAGGCCGATGATAAGATGCGCGATTTTGTCTAACTCATGCATCTTAGGGTTGAATGAAACCAGCATGTTCAACTTGGTTTGAACATAATCATTGAGCGAGCCTTGAATGAAACGGTAAGCGAAAGCAGAACAAGCGACGGCGATACCTTTCTGACCAAAGTTTTCCAGAAAACTTTCTCACCAGAACGACCAAGACGTAGATAAATTTGAAAGGCGCATTGTACCATACCATTTTTCTGCGGCGTTGACAAGAAAAAGGCGAAGTACTTCCCAATACAACGATTTGGCTATAGTCAAAGGTTTACACTCGGACTCAAAGATTTCCAGCCAGGCCGAAGCATTAGAGGTACCAGATTTGGACCCACTGAATTTTGTGATTACGGCGTCCTTAACAATTGACAAGAGCGAACGAGGCGGAGGAGTAACGTTAGAAGCATCAACAGGTTTAATAGGACTTGCCTTATGACCATAGTCTTCGAGTTCATCTAAAAAAATACCACTGAAGATGGGATTTCCGACTTCATCGATATATAGCTTAGCGACAGCTTCAGGTAACAGGACTTTGAACGAGCGTGTTTTCCATCTCAGTTTCAATTCAGATCTCTTCATAGCCACAGCAGCAGCAATCGCAAACAATTGATCGTGGTGAATCAGATCCTTATGAGAGTCAGGAAACGCGTAAGTAACTTCATCCTCCTCATCATCCAAAAACTGCATAGCATACAAACGCGTGACGGTAGATTTCAGGTCAGTCAGTTTTGGTTCGGCCCGTAATGTAAAGCGAACTTTACGAGAAATAGACAGCGTAGCAAACAGCGTCATAATAAAAATAATTTTTTTTTTCCACATGTGAAATAAAAATCACGGAAAACAAAAAGTTTTTGAATTTGTAAGATCGTTTGAAAATCTCACGAGAGAGTAAACGACTTGGATGAATTTAACTTTGTTGAAAATACAGTAAATTCAAAAACGAAGTCGTTTCACATAGGAAAGTGTACAAAGTATGAAAGCTAAAACAGAATTAAAGTGCATGAACTGGCGAACATACGATGAATGAGAGCAAAAATGACTGTAATCTGTACGAAAGATGGACAATAGAGCGATAAGGAAGTGTAGAGCGTGAATAGACAATAAGCAGGAAAGAACAAGAAGATAAAGCAAAGAGAATCTTTTTATTTTACATATATATCCACTTTTTGCTAATTTTAGCACTTTTTGGGAGTCTGTGGAATCTCTGCTATTTGACCTATGGCAATGAAACTTGGGGTGGTGTTAGAGGCATTCACGAGCTACAGATTCGTGTTGAAATTCATCCGCTAGTTTCGGAGGAAAGGGTTTTCAAAGTGTTGCAAACCCACCATGTTCATGCATAAAATTAACGGATTATGTAAGAATAATAATAAATGGAACATATAATCAGTTGTAAAATTTGAAAAATCACTGAATCTTCTACCGATATTTAAATTCTTTACGCGTTATAAATTTTCAAATCTATTCCTCATACGTTCCTCACATGTACCCTTCATAGGTAATAATATACCTTCTGACAAAATATGGAAAAATGGATTGCAATCGGCAACTCAATCAATCAATGCACTAGATACTGCAATTTAAATGATAACAGGAAACACCCACAGCTTCATTATCAGTACCTAACTTGTTTTTACATGTTTTGACGGCAATTTCAGGAACACTGCTGATAACTGATCATGTGGACGAGCGATCAACGTTCACATTATCACATTCATGATTTATTTTTACAACAAATATCTACACCCGAATGTATCAATCACAGTAGTTCAACCGTTCGAACGAACATGTTAGCGATAATTAGAACGGACAATGAGAATCAATTCGAACAGTAATTACTACGATGAATTCGAACAGGCACCAAATTTTTAACGCGCTGATAACGATATCAGTATCAAACTATAGGCAGCGCAGTTCTCAAAGGCACAACAGAATGGAACGGAACGGTGTTACTCTGATCTATTAACTTACTTTTAAGAAGTCACAAAAAAGGGCAGGCGTCTGGGCTATTATCTTGACAAAATTGCAGATGACGGCTGCTTGCAACCATATAAATACAAAAAATATTTTACCGAATTCGACACATTAAAATATCGTAGCGTTGGTTTCTAGCGGCGTTCATGAACACACTTTACTATCAACTCAAATCGTTTTGTCAAAATATATACCTAATACAATATATCCGCAACCGTTTAATCGTTCACAAAGGAAATACCTAAACAAAAAATTTGCAAGTTTATCGATGCAGAAAACTTACAACACATAGGTAAGAAAACTCGATAGAATACACAACTCCCTCGAACCAAACAAATAGGTACTAACTATAGGGTATCAAATCAAGCGAATGTCGACTACCGAGTGAATGGACCAAATCACGTAAAATCGAAAATCGTGAATCATGGAATTCCAGTCAGTGTTACCATTTGATAAAACGAAAAGGTATTACACGAAAAAGTTAATCTTGCTAATTAGTTAGGTAGCAAGTAGTATCGCTTTTATTAGAAACCGCTCGCACCAAATTTACTTTGCCTTTACATGAGTGTCACTGCCACGAATATTATACAGGAGCATTAGCAAGAAATGAAGTACGCAAAAATAAATATCAAAACTCGAGAGTCCAGTCATTAATGACATACCTAAGTTTAAAACTTAAAATTATCATTTAACATGTTATCATCGACGCGATCAGAAAAACAAATTCAATTCTCGTGAAAAAATTTGACTACCGTCCCATTTTAGTGCGTTTTTTCTCTCTCTCTTTTGCGCAGAAAAATTTACATTCTGAATAAGAATAAAATTATGATTTTAATTTTCTCCGTCGATTATGACCTTGAAATTAAATTTATTTATTTATTTATTTATTTATTTATTATTTTACTGTGAAATTAAAAAATCGAGACATCAGGCAAGAATGAGGCCGTTGGTGGTGTTTTTGTTTACAAAAACGTCCGCACTAAATAAACGGAATTTATCAACAGTAGTTCGCAAATTTTAGAAAGAAACTTGGAAAAATCATAATTATGACACTTTAATTATAATTCAGCGAGCATGGAATTTTAATTGGATATTATGTAAATACTAATGGTATGAATTACCTTACAACAGAGAGATCACTTCGCTAATTCGCTCCATAATCCGTTCACAGTCGATACAGTTAATCACTTCTGACAATTAAAGCTATAGGCATGACTCCTGGATTTCACTGGAGTAGGAGGGAATTAAGAGGGAGCTAAGGGGAACTGCGGGAGGGTAGATAAATCAAGCACTTGAAAAGTATTAATGAGTACAGTATTCTTGCCTTCAGGGCTGCAGTGATCTCCCCAGACCAGTAAGGAAGCGCCCCCTGCGTTAAGAAGGTCGACCCACCAGTTCCCCTCCGTAAAAAAAAAAATTTGCCAGTGATTTTCTTTTCCAGAACATCCGTAAATAGAGATTTTTTTTTTTAAAAAGAGCCAAAAAAATACAACTTTTTTGTAATTAAAAAAAAAAAAAACTATTAAAAAAGCGCCTATTAAAAAAAGTGAGGAAGCGTCCTCCACAAAGTGGACTCACAGATGCCCGGCTCGCTTTCCCTCCTCTTCAAAGAATTACAAGTATGTCATAAGAAAAATATTCAATTAGTCGTTTGGTTTTTTTTTTTATAATTCTTGTATTATGATAAAATTTCACAAGATGTTTTCTAATAATTGTTATGTAAGTTAATACATAATTATTTATTTTTGTCAAAAATTTCCTGCAATATGCTTTACTTTGTCACGAATTTTTGAAGAATAAAACAATTCGGTACACTATCACACAGTTTTCTTCACTTATTATAAATTGAAGCTTTTATTTTTGTCGCAGCATCATACCTCTCCCATTTGACAGATTTTCACAAAATTGTAACCTCAAGTAGGTGCCTATCCTTAAATGGTTTTTATCAAGTTTCATCTCGAAAATCTATTCTGAAAGCTGTAATTAATTTCGAAAGTTTCAGTTCGGAGCCTCCTCTTTTCAAAGTTAGTTATCAATTCTACCAAATGGTTTTTGGGTCATTTTTGTATAACTTCAATTTTAATTGTTTTTTCTTTCTCCTATTCTTCACTGATTTTTCTTTAGTCTTTTACTTCTTTTAATGCCTAGCAATATATATTTTTTCGCGTACATTGTTTATTGTTGATGATAGAAAATTTTTACACTGTTTTAAAACGTACTACAATACCGTGAAGTTCAACATTTTCAATATTAATATTCGTATTCAATTTAGTGATAAACAAAATTAGTCTTGATCCCGCAGAAAGTGCAAGGCCAAACCCAGATGCAAAATTTGAAAAATATGAACAAACTAAAATTTTGGGTTTACTTGTGTTGCTGAATGTTCATGGTGGCCTGTTTTTAACCAGCGCCCTTTAGATTTCAAGGCGGCGCACCTAACTGTGGCGCCAACCAGACCCAGTGACACATTTCTTAATTAAAGGTTACAGAATTTAATAATATTTAAATTAAATTTTAAACATTATAATTAAATTAAAGAATGAGTTCAGTAAGATACTGAAATGAATTAAAGGAATAAAATACGTTTAGGTTTAAAACGAATTTTTAAAAGATAAGCTTTTATTTTATTTTATTTTTTGGCTTTAGTTTCATGCGAAATAAACATTATTTTGTTGAGAAAGGTTGGAAGCGGTATTGGTATAATAAGATAACCTTAAACTGCCTCACAGACATGCAGATATTACACGCTGTGATTGGCTTATATAGATGTACACTTACCATTATGAACTCTCCTTCTTTCCAAAATTTCTCCACTTCTACTTATGAAGACGACTATTTACAGGAACCCGCCAGGATCAACATATTTAAATAGCATGTTAAAATTCAATATTAAATATTTCATTTTTTTATTATTTTGTCATGCATCAGTACTCTGAGGGGCTGTTGGCAAAGTGCCGGTGTAGGGATCTTTTAGATGACGCAGAGACCTTGGCCAAGACCTGCCACTTTGTATATCAGCGATGGCAGTGTGTCCTCCAAGGGCTGGGGCTTAGCCCCAGCTACTTTAGCCCTCCGCATCTGCCCAAAAGATCCCACCACCTATGTGATAAGTAAATTAGTGATCTGAAGTGAACCACAAACATCAACTATATTGTAACCATTATGTAACTATTAATTCAAAATTCCATAACTCAAAATGAAAGAAGGAAAAAAGAAAAACAACTTTTATGATATCTGTTATTATAAGAAATAAAAAAAAATAAAGGGCCATTCAACGAATAAAAAAATTTCAAAAAGTTTAAAAAGTCACTTCCACTCGAGGGTATCGAACCGCCGTCTGCGAAAATAAAAATAAGAAAAGCAATAAAATGAAACAGTCATCGTACATCTTACAGCATTAGGCCACCATTCAACATTAAAATGGTTTCAATGAAAACCATAAATAATTTAAATTTTGTGCTAACAAGCCAATCACAGACGAGCGTTCAAAGGTATCTGAGTGACAATGTAGGTTATCTTATTATGCAAATTGTCGGCTTCTTGGCAGAATTCACCAAGTCACATTTTTCAAATTGTTCAGAGCAATAATAAAATTTCAGTTGTTTCTAATAAATTAAGTTTTTAGGTAAGAGTCAAGTAAATTTCACCGAGTTTATGAAGCATTACATGCAATTATGTGATAGTTACTTTCACCAAATAAAAAAAGTGGTTTTTGGGACTTGGTAAATTGTTACAATCAGCAGTTAGCAGCTGGCTGTTTCTGTTTGGATTTAGAGAATACTACATTTGAAGGAGATTTTTTTTCCTAATTTTTTGGTATAAAAAACGCATTTCTGAAAAAAATGGACTTGGTGAATTCTGCCAAGAAGTTGACGATATATTTTATAATCGCAGTAGTGAGTAGAATAAAAGTTTAAAATTATAATAAAATTACTTCGAAACGTAGAAGACTTTTCTTCCAGTAAATATTATTTATTCTTATCTGTACATATACACAATAAATAATTAGGTACATAGAAAAATAAGTAAAAAGTTAAAGAAAAACAAAAAACTTTTAAGCAATTAAATTATTTTCTTCTACGCAAGAGACACGAAATTTACAAGAAATCATTCAAGGAGACGATTTTTGTAAAGCCTTTTTAACTGATTTTTTCTCTTTCAGAATTAATTTTGAGTACAGTTGTCACGCGGCTGTATTCACCAAACGAAAATCGAACGTATTTCCTCCAAATGAATTGTAAAAAATTAAGCCTGGAAGACATATCAAGTATTTAAATTTTCTCAACTTGGAAGATCATTGTTTAAAATTAATTCCAGCGATTCGAGCATTTGTAAATTGTAATACGAGAGATATTCGTACCCGAACCACTCCCTACACAGGCAGCCTTAAGGAGAAAAAAAAAGGTGCAATACAAACTCCACACCTCACCCTAAACTATTTATTACTCGTTAAGTGCCCCTCTGCACCAATCGGCAAACCTCAAGTCATAATTTATTATTGGGAATTCAACTGCGTGGATTCATTGAACTGTAAAACCATAACGAGCCACCCTAAAATGGTGGAAAACCATCTTGAAAATATCTTACTTTTCGTCGACAGCTTTTATTGTTTTTCCACAAGCCTTCTTTTTTATGTGTGCGTGAGTTTTTTCCTCGCTTTCTTTTTCTATTTTTTTTTTTGTTTCCCGGATATCCGTAAAAGTCGACTCAGTGAAAAGGAAAACTTTGCTAAACGAAAAAAAGCATTAAAGCGCATGTACGCAAATACATTTGCTACGTATTCGGCGGGAGAAAGTAAAAATTTGGGTTCGTATCGTTATGACGAAAACATGGGAAGCGGAGAGGAGAATTGACTTATTTAAGTGAACAATATTTTCTTTATAAAATATCGCGTTCACTTTTTTTTCAATTTAATATGTTTTTCTATTAGTTTTGTAAAATCAGGAAATAATTTACGAAAAAACTGTAACAAGCTGAAATTTGGTACACGTCTCCATCTCATCGTCCTAAACAGTGTATAGACAGACACGTGAAGTAAGAGTCTCCCTATCACCATATTTCACAAACACCAACACAACTGATGGAGACTACGAGTACATACTTCTGTATCTTATACGCAATCTCGTGAAAAATACAAAATTATTGAAGAACTGAACTCACATGCAGTGTTAGTATACAGAAGCATTAACAACACTGCATGGGATTACCGTATTAAATTGGTATTAAGAAAAAATTATGAATTTTCAAGGGTGATTTATGCAAAAACTATGTACTTGACAAAAATAAGTGTAGAATACTTTTCTACAGATTTTTTAGTCGTCTCTGAGTTTTGTTCGAACAACTTTTCGCTCACATGAAAATTGGGAGAGATAAACGTGAAAAACTGTTTTGCACCACCATTTTAATACCCTAGGAGACAACGATCACCCCGAACGCATCCAGACTTTTAGTATTTGGGTTTTGGACGATAAAGTGGAGACGTGTACCAGATTTCAGCGGGTTAAAATTTGTTTTCTTAATTTAGCCAATTTTAGAGCTAGTGACTGAACTATATTGGAATTTAACAATACCACTGTGTACGAAGAGAAATAGAAAAATTTACATCAAAATCACTTTTTTATTCGACTCTAATCGCCATAGACGAAAAAAACAAAACAAAACAAACAGATGAACATTTCGTTTCATGTTTTCTAAGAGACTTGGTTTTTGTTTTCTCCTTCCCACTCTCAAATAAATATGCTTAAATTCAAACAGAAACTGTGAATTGAAAAATCAAAAACTCGTGTGCAGAACTCCACAACAAATTAGTCAGCTCCATTTTTCCAAGGAACACTACATCCGACGACTTACTCGTCCGCCTTGAAATACGAGTACTCTTGTTCCGAATAACATAAAATTGGTACCGGAATACACCAAATGACTGCGTACCCACATACGGTACCTAAACTTAATCGAATAGCAATCGCAATACTGCGTGCTTCGGAAATAAGATATTCGTAAGGCAACGTAAACGCATAAAACGGCGCGAACTACGCTTGAAAATTCAAACACGTAGGCTACATGCAAAGAGGATATTATCTATACATGAACGATAGGTACATGTTGGAAACCGACAAAAGTAGTAGTCTTAATCGAGGAAATAAAACGTTGAATGCTATTTTAAAAATTTTTATTTTCCTTCCTTCGGCTCATTGTCGCATTAAAATTATCTAGACCTATGCTAAGTCCGAATGAAAACAACTTAACATTAGAAGGACTTCCACATTTTGACCAGGTATACAAAATACACCGTTTCGAACATGACCCATTAAATTTTTATACTTGCCTTATTAATGAAACAGACAATATTTTTATCTTTGTGTTCAATCGTTATTGGCCGACGATTACGAAAATGATACAAAACAAAAATGAATTCGTGACTTTATAAAATTCGTTAATACAAAATACAATCGTATACTTACATTGCTTTTCAGCTGATGTTAAATAAAATTACAGGATCGTCATTTCCTGACATGACTGTGCTTTCTATTTTCTCCTTCTTTTAATTACATACACATACATAAACGCATACAGACACACAAAAAAAAGACAAATAAAGAATAAGCCAGTTTCGAAATAGGTACCTTGTTTTATGTTTCTATATTTTATTGTAAAGATTTTTTTTTATTTAATCATTTATTTAAAACTGAAGAATCTTTTTTTTTTAAGTTTACTTTTTTTATTTTTAAATAGTTTTTTTTTGTACCTATACCTACCGAACATAATTATATTTTTTTGAAGAATAACCTTTTCGGCACAGTTCGAAGAACAATTTGAAAAAACAACTCGCCAAAAGCAAACAAAAAATATCTCCAGAATAAGCAGCAAGAAAATAAGAGCTACCAATACAAAACTGAAAAATTGTAAAAATTCACCAAAAATTGTCGCAAGGTAATGTCAACATAGAAATATATATCTCATTTCAGTTTTCGATAAATTATCCCGTTTTTAAATTCTAATTTTGCAGCACTCCATCCAACTTTATAACCCAACATAAATCTCAATTTTTTTGATACCTACTCACATTTGTCAGCAGTACGGTTAACTGCTATATTATTCAAGAAATTTGGTAAAAAATTGAAAGAACGATCAAAAATCAATTTGTTTTTTTCCTCCATTGTGAGTTCCATTAACCAATTTTTACTAAGAAAAACCTAAGTACGGGAAAAAGCTGAAAAAAAATTATTTCACATACCAAATTACTGTCATTAGATTTGAAGGTAAAATCTAGCATGAGAAAAGGAATGTGGCTGTTTTTTGAATTTTTCATAAATTCAATTGAGAAAGCCTATAGTTACTCACAATGATTATTGCACATGGTATTCATTTTCTCTTCATCTTTCCGCACCGTTATATGCTAGGGAGCGCCAAGCGCACATATTCGTAGCCAAAAGTAACGCCGACGGAGCCATAAAAATAGAAATGTTTATTTTTCTAAGATTATTATTCGGATGTTTCTCTTTCGCTGCCACTTATCCGTATGAGCTGCTGGCGGTAACTAATAAAATTAGCGAATTATCGCTAAATTTTTTCCACATCTTACACCAAATAGTTTATTGTACACATCAAAGAACACGTTGTGTTAATTTTCTTCCCATAATTTTTTTTTCTTACTTTTTGATAGCCACAGACAGTTATTGGACATTCGTATATTTACGTTTGTACTTGAATTCAAAATATTTGTTTTCTGATGGTAGAAAAATGTATTTTATCAACTTAATTACGATAAACTAAAAATTATACGAATACGAGAGAATTATTCATTTTGTACCTACTTTCTTGCAACCAGTAGGAATTTCTTGTCGATTCGTCTCTCCGAAATGACTCGCTCAGTTTGACCATTTGACTATTTTTAAATTTCAACTCTGACTGATTAACATATGCGGTTGCTTGAGCCAGTTAACACATCACAAAACGAGGAAATAACATAGATATTGCATATTATAAATTAAAATTACGCAACTATAGGTATGCACATACGTTTTTGAAAGAGGGGAATGGACAGAACTTCAACTGGAGACGACCGTAAGCTTAATGACCAATTAGTCGAAGAGATCAGGACAGATAAAGGAGGAGTCGATCATATCGAGTGAATACTATAGCGCTCACACAGGTCTATTTCATGTTTGTACCACAACTCGAATGAACATTTTACACAACATGGAAAATGAAGAAAAGAAAGAAATGTACCAGTATTTAATTTAAACATGACGTATTTTTAGAAGAATTGGAAAAATTCACTTGAAAATTTACAAATCGAAAGTAGCATTTACTACTGATTTAGAAACTCAAAGCCGATTCCAGTAAGGAAATTGGAAGAAATCAAACAATTAAGAGGTATTGTAAATCATTCATCCAAATTTGAATCTACTAACAGTACCTGACTAGCACACTTGTTACAACTACAATTACCTCAATATCTGGTAATTTACTCCAGTGACGAGTCTAGGAAAAAAAGTCAAGGAAAAAATGCTTGAAAAGGCCCATTTTAATTACAGGATACTGGACGCACTTTCTATGTGGCTACGAAACACTAAAATAACTTTTTGGTAAGAGGCTAAGGCCAACTTTGCAGAATTACTGCCCATCAGAATCTGCTATTGATTTGCTTATTCCAAATATAGGTCAGTTGCTAAAATCAATCAGTTATTTTTGCACTCGTTAATTTACAGTTCATTATGGATAGATTTAATTCTATAGAATTATACAAACGGTCACCCATGAGATCTTAATAAAATTTCAAAAATTTTTATACTTCGTCGGAGGTTTGCACAAATCTACTTCACTTTGAAACAGGAAAATATTCTTCAGAACCTTTTGAAAGGCAAATGAACCAGCAGAGACCGTTATAAAAACGAATATCGCGTCGAACAGAAATACTCCATTAAGAAAGAAAAAGAAGTGCACATGTTCCAAGAATAATTTCGAAAATTTTGGGCATTATCAGCACGGGACGAGGAAAAAAACACGTGGCGTACAAACGGACTCGCATTCAAAACGTTAATATTATTTTTGGTTTCTAACAAGAGCTGGTTTTGGACATAAAAACCAAAACGGATTACCAGAACTTAAACTTCTTTTAAATTTCGCAAGCATGTTGCATACATTATTACGTAAATGTTCGCTTCAATCTTTAAAAAAATTCAACGCACACCTAAGGGGAGGGGAGGGAGAAACTAAATCATTACAGCAAAAATACGAAATTATGAAGGTGGTTAGCAGAAGAAATACCTATGACACATTGAGTGTCATAAATATATAAATGCCTCGAACAATGTGACACACATTGCGTGAAATCGTAGACACGAACATAATCGACGTGTATTATTATCAAAAAATACAAGCCGAATTAAGTCCCAAACGATACCCGCTTTTATATCGAGTAGGTATAAAGGAGGAAAAAGTGAGGCGAAAAAAAAAACCAACGATTGTGTATCGAGGGGTGAGGGTGGTGGTCCGGATTGTTCGTCAACGCTGATGTTGGGTGCGATAAAAAATACGATGCTCGTTTTAATTAGCGTCAGCAAAAGAAATTTATACTCCTATAAAAATGAAAAAAAAAAAAAAGTGAAATTACGTAATATTCGTATAATTACCACCAGAAAATTGTTAGTAACCCAGTTATGAACGACCATACTGTGAGAGTGAACGAGAAAAACTTTTTTAAGTATTATCTTTTTTTTTTCTTTCATTTTCAAGTCGAGCATAAAATTTCACGTATTTTTTTACCCTTTTTTCACGATAATTATTTCAGAAAATAGGTACAGGCTTTTATTTATGCGGGCGACAAAAATTGCTGATATCACCTTTCGCAAAGAGTCTTCGAAAATTAATCACTTAAATACGATACGACAAAAAATGAAAGTTCAAAAAGAAATGTGAGAACGACAAAAACATTATAAACGAATAAAATATGAGTCTCTAACATATCTTCCATACATTTTTTTTTTTTTTTGTTTTTTCAAACGTGTATTGGAAAGGATGGTAATCTTCAGATAATTCTTCGAACTTATCCACCGTCTGTTTTTCTCGTGCATTAAATTATCCTACCTTATTATTTCTATCGTAACTCGATTGTATCTCTACAACGTTTGGTTGAATTTTCTAAATTCTATTCTAGGTGCAGGCAACCCTCACGATGGAGAAGTCGTTATTTTTGCCCACTGTGTAGTCTTACAGGATCTTTCATCTTCATTACTGCAATTCGAGATCAACCACAATTTTATTATACTGCATTTCACGTTTTTTAAATAGGTTTTCTTTAGAAAATCTATTTATTACGCTTGGTGCGGTATTGGCCGTCAGGGTTAGGGGTGGGTACGTTTTCCGTTTCGTGATCTCAGGAAAATTTTGGTACCAACAACTCAAATTTATACATATATAGATAGATAGATATATGTTTATTCCTTGTTCCCACTGTAAAGGTCATAATTTTTATTAAATAATCACGAAATTTGGTACGTACATTTATACTAAGCCAAGGACTAGACCAATTGATTTTTGTGCGGATCGGCAGGACGGTTCTTCCGGTATCACCATTTTTGTTTTTCTTTTGGCTATGAAACACTCAATTTTGCATCAATAGTTACCAAATTCGGAACAATTATTTACCATAATTTATTACAGTACGCTACTAATTTTATTATGGATCGGATGGATGGTCTTCCGGTGTCGCTATCTTTTTATATTGATCACAAAATGCGCTATTTTGGAATAATATATACGAAATTTGAAACAAATATTTATTATATTTTATTAGAGCATACCACTAATTTTGGTATGGATCTACCGGACGGTACTTCCGGTAAAGATATTTCTTTTCGTTTTTATTCTGGCTATAAAAAATGCTTAATTTTGAACAAATATTTATTATAATTGATGGTAACATTCTACCAGTTTTCGTGTAGATCGACAGGATAATATTTCCTTCAAGTCAATTTTTGTTATAAATGGTTTCAAACTGTGTAATTTCGAAATTCAGAATAAATATTTTGAAGTTAGTTTTCTTTAGAAAATCTACTTATTACGATTAGTGCGGTATTCGCCCTCAGGGTTGGGGGTGGGTACATTTTTCATTTCATAACCTCAGGAAAATGTTGGCACCAATAACTCAAATTCATATATAAATATATATATATATATGTAAAATACGTGTACGTATTTTAGAAATAACTGGCTATTTCACGTCCGTCTTATAATGTAGACGATCAAAACGTTTCTTTCTAGTAATTTTCTGCTAAACTATGTAATATGACAATCTAAGATTTAAGTAATTTTGTAATCGAGTAATGAACTTTTTAATCTTTGTATTTCACTTCTTTTAGTGCAATCGAGATATTGTTCATATTTCATTCAAAATTACTTACAAATACAAAGATTAATTCTTTGATCAGCGATGTCGCCAGTTCGATTACAAGTTTTCATGCTTGCTGAGGCTGCTGCTGATGGGAAATCTACTGTTATCAGAATAAAAAGAGTTAGAAAACCAGGGGATGAAATGTGGTACGCTTTTTCTCCTGAATTTCAATCGCTGACTATTCATGCCAAGCTGTTAGCTACGGGTTCAATGAAAGCTGCCAGAGATGCGCTTAAAGCCCGCGGACAGTATCGCACTGTAAATGTTAGCCTGTCTGAGGAGCTAGCAAAATCATATCTGGATGATGACGGTAACTTTGTCTTTTCTGATTATTTTTTGTCATCGGTAGAGACTGGTTCTTCGTCTGTCGCGCCGGTAGTGTCACTGGAGAAACAGGAATCACTAAAAGAAATAATGAAACATTTTCTGGTCGATAAATTAACATCCAAGAATTCAAACGTAGTTGCTTGGGCTGTTAGTTTCGAAAAAGAAGTAGCTCGGTTTTCTCTTGTTGGATCCAGAGTTATTGAGGTTTTTCACCTTTGCTTAGATACGTCAATGAATGACTGGTTCCTGAGTACCCAAAAGAAAATTGGTGTTGATGCTGACTGGGCTCTATGGCACGAGGATCTTATCGCCACATTCGGTGACGTATCTTGGAAACCGATCCGATTTGCTTACAATTTCCGATATTTATCGGGCTCCTTAATAGAATACGTTATAAAAAAAGAAAAATTAATGTTAGATCTAGACCATTTTATCGCTGAAAATGTATTACTGAATTTAATAGTGTTAGGCTTGCCGGCTCATATTCAAGATTCATTGAATCGTAATTCAGTAACTTCGGTAAAATTATTAATTTCTAAATTAAAAAAATATGATGCTGATAACCCTGCTCGTCGTACATCTTCTGAGAATGCAAATTCGACTATGTCAAAAAAAACAAATACGATTGTTCAAAATGTTAATGGTATTACTAATTATAAGAAATTTACTCCTAAAAAAAAAACATGTTCGATTTGTGATAAATTAGGGAAATTTGGTAGAATTCACTCGGAAAATGTCTGCTGGTTTAAGGACTCAAAAAAAAATGAAATTAACAAAGTAAAATCTGTAAATAATTTGGAGATAGAGTCCGAAATCAATAATTCAGATGACTTGCCAAAAAACGAGTAACGGTACCACTGATTCAATTACGTCTTTTAATTAATGATTCTATATTATGTAACGGTATTTATGATTCCGGCTCAAATATTTCATTAATAAACTATAAATTTGCAAGGAAAAATAAAATAAAAATTAACTCTTGCAACAATAATTTTAAAATGGTCAGTGGTACGGCTTCAGTCTTTGGAATCGTAAAATCAAAGTAAAAATTTTTGATATCGTCAAATTTGTAGATGTTTTTGTGATAAATTCGATTAATTTTGATTATGATTTTTTGATTGGCTTAAATATGATAAAGGATTTTGGGTTACACCAAGACCATGAATTGAATATCTCTCAGATTAACGTAATGGATAATAATAAAAAAATTGATCTCGGAACCGTAGTTCAGTCTGCACCGTTTACAGTAAATTTTAATGAATCTATTAAAATTAATGAATTCGAGGCAAATTTGGATCATTTAAATAATTACCAAAAGAATAAAATAACTTATTTAATTGAAAAACATAAATCTATTTTTGCGAAACACAAATTTGATACGGGTTGTGTACACAACCACGAAGCTTCGGTTAAATTGACTGAGCATAGGTATGTATCTCGCAAGCCGTACAGATGTAATCCTATTGATCAGAAGGAAATTGAATCTCAAATTTCCCAGTTGTTAAACCATGGTCTGATCCAGGAATCTACATCTCCTTTTGCGGCTCCAGTTACACTGGCATTTAAAAAAGATGAGTTTGGCGTTCGAAAGAAGAACAGATTATGTATCGACTTTACGGCATTAAATAAGCTTATTGTACCTGAAAGTCAACCTTTCCCATTAATAGAAGATATAATTGTGAAGACTAGGGATTGTGTTTATTTTTCAGCTTTCGATATTAATTCCGCTTTTTGGACTATTCCCTTACGCAAAAAAGATTCTTATAAAACAGCTTTCGTCACACAAAATGGCCATTTTGAGTGGACATGTTTGCCATTTGGCCTTAAAACATCTCCCGCAATTTTTCAAAGGATCCTACAAAATATTATCCGACGTAACGGGTTGGACTATTTTTGTGTAAACTATATTGATGACATTCTAGTTTTTTCAAAAACATTTGAGGAACACTTGGAGCACATTGATAAATTGTTTATGGCCATTAAAAAAGAAGGTTTTAGATTGAAACTATTAAAATGTAATTTTGCCAAAAATAACGTAAAATATTTAGGCCACATAATTAGCAATAACGTAACTAAGCCTGTTTTTGATAATGTGCTCCCTATCAAGAATTTTCCCATTCCTCAAAATAGAAAGAATGTGCGCCAATTTTTAGGGAAGGTTAATTTTTATAAGAAATATATTCCAAAGGCTGCACATATTTTAGAACCGTTACACAATTTATTGAAGAAAAACGTAGATTTTAATTGGTCAACAGACTGCCATAATAGTTTCGAAAAGATAAAAAGTTATTTATGTTCAAGTCCTTGTTTAGCTATTTATGATCCTTTAAAGGAGACAGTTTTATACACTGATGCAAGTTTGGAAGGACTTGGTGCAATCCTGAAACAAAAACAGAAAGACGGAAATTTTCGGCCAGTCGCTTATTTTTCTAAAAAGTTAAATGTTTATCAAAAAAAGAAAAAGGCGATTTTTTTGGAGTGTCTGGCAATTAAAGAGGCCTTAATGTTCTGGCAACATTGGCTTCTTGGAAAGAAATTTGTCGTTTATTCAGATCATAAACCGCTTGAGAATCTGAACGTAAACTCTAAATTTGATAATGAACTTGGTCAGCTTATGTTTTACTTGTCTCAGTTTGATTTTTCAGTAAAGTATTTACCTGGTTCCGAGAATCAGGAGGCCGACTGTTTGTCGCGTAACCCTGTCCTCGAACATTTTGAAACGCATAAAGAACTTAAAATAGTAAATTTTATTCAATTTAATGAAATAGCTATGGACCAAAATAAATTTTCAAGAGACTATTTCCAAAAAAATAACGTAATAAAAAAAAATAATATACTCTTCATGAACATTAGAGGTAAAAATAAAATTTTGATAACAGAAGATTTAGCGACTAAAATAATAAAGATAGTTCATGAAAAATTTGGTCATATTGGTCCTAAGCAGCTTTCGTTCCATCTTATTCCAATTTATTATTGTAAAAATTTTTTCAAACTGATTACCTCTTTCTGTCAGAATTGCGCTATTTGTACTAAAAATAAGTCCAGAGCATCTTTTCGTTATGGTTTTCTATCTCAGTTGGGCCCTGCGACTGAACCGTTTCAGATTATGTCAATAGATACAATAGGTGGCTTTAACGGAAATAATACTTCAAAAAATATTTACACTTATTAGTTGATCATTTCACACGTTTTGCGTACATTTTACCATCAAAAACTCAAAAAGCCACAGATTTTATAAATTTAATACGTAAAATTTTAAGAGAAGGACAGAAAATAGAGACACTTCTGGCGGATCAATACGGCGGAATAAATTCAAAAGAATTTAAAGAATTTCTGGAGTCACACAATATCAAATTAATTTTTACAGCCGTAGACTGTCCTTTCTCCAACGGTCTCAATGAGAGACTAAATCAAACTCTGGTGAATAGAATACGCTGTAAAGTTAACGAAAACAAAATAAATAAAAAAAAGCCTTGGTCAGTTTTAGCAGAAGAATGTGTTCAAGAATATAACGATACTATTCATTCATCAACCTTATTTTCACCAAATTATTTAATGAATAATATTAAAGTAAATTTATGTCCAAAAGATATTCCGATGCCTAACGTAACAGATCTGACCAATGACAGGTTATTAGCATTTGAAAATTCCCAGAGAAGTCATAAATATAATAAGCAAAAATTTGACTCCAAGAGAAAAGATATTTCTTATAGAGTTGGCGATTTAGTCTATGTAAATCATGGTAATCTGTTAAACAAAAATAAACTCGATGAAATAAGAACGGGCCCGTTCAAAATAACTGAAAGTTTGTCAAATGTAATATATCGCGTAGATGCTGGTTATCAGAAGAAAGAGTCAAATTTGTTCCATGTTTCCAAATTACTCCCCTTTGTTTCGTAATTTTCTCAGGTATGGGGATGTAAAATACGTGTACGTATTTTAGAAATAACTGGCTATTTCACGTCCGTCTTATAATGTAGACGATCAAAACGTTTCTTTCTAGTAATTTTCTGCTAAACTATGTAATATGACAATCTAAGATTTAAGTAATTTTGTAATCGAGTAATGAACTTTTTAATCTTTGTATTTCACTTCTTTTAGTGCAATCGAGATATTGTTCATATTTCATTCAAAATTACTTACATATATATATTAAAAAGTCAATTTCTTATTCTTACAGTACAGGTCGCAATTTTTATCCGATAATCATGAAACTGAGCCAAGAACCTCACCTATCGATTTTAGTGCGGATTGACTGGACGTTATTTCCTGGTACCACCATTTTTGTTTTTATTTTGACTATAAAATGCTCAATTTTGCACCAATAGCCACCAAAATCGTAGTAAATATTTATTTTGATTTGTTGCAAAACCCTTCAAATTTTGAGACGGATCGGCTAGGGAGTACTTCCAGTACCACTATTTTTGTTTTCTTATCGGTCATAAGATGCCAAATTTTGGAACCATATGTACGAAATTAGAAATAAATATTCATTAAAATTTACTGTAGCATGCTACCAATTCCGGACGGTATTTCCGATAAAACCTTTTTTTCCTTTTTTCTCTAATTTGCATGAACTTTTCTTTTTAAAAAAAAATTAACCACATGCTCATGTTTTCTTTTTTTTTATTTCATAATTTTATTATATTTCATTGGTTTTATTTTAAATTAAATGATGATGTACCTATTATAATTTATCATATTAATTTATTTTTCATTTTTTCAAGAAAAAATGCTTTTATATTTCACATTGTCTAATATTTTGTCAGCAGCTAACACATTTCATAAAATCGTAACATACCATTAACGGATATAAACTTACAGGCAATTAATGTGGCCATCAAAATTCATAATTCTTTCTCTCAAAAACCTACCTTTTTTAGCGAGGTTTGCTACGTTAGTTTTTTATTTCATATCTTGTTTGCGAAAAATTTCCTCCAATTTTGGTAAAAAAATTTTTCAGTAGAATAGTGACTGTGAAAAAATATTCAGACACTAGGTAGTAAGAGAAATATTATATTTTGCTGACTATACAATTTCATTTCAAGAATCCGATTCATTCAAAGAGAACTTGACTTATTTTCGTCATTATATTGAATAACATTAATTGGAATAGAAAAGTGAGCGGCCGGAACATTTTTGAGCAGAATACAAAACATGTCTAGAAAATAAAATTTATCGATATTCGCTTATCTGAAATAGTTATTTGTTATACACACTATTTTTTTCAACACCCCCTCACACTTAACAAAAAATTTTGATAAATAAATATTTTTGCTATTGGGAAACACATAAGCGTAAACTATCCACCTGACATCAGTCAGACCTCATGACGTAGTGGTTAAAGTGCTAGCTCTCCATAGGGGATGTCAGGGATTCGAATCCACAAAGCCAAGGAAACATTTATAAAAATAAATTCACAAGTTTCACACTTTGTAATAACGTGAAGAGGGCATTGAAAATGAATAAAAATTAAAAAAAAACTGGCGTAGCAAGTCTCGATAGAAAAAGTAGGTTTTCGAGAAAAATAATTTTGAATTTTGATAGTCACGTTAATTATTTTTAAGTTTATACGCGTTCATGGTATGTTATGATGGTATGAAATTTGTTAGCTGCTGACGAAATATTAGACAACCTGAAATTAAAAACAATATTTCTCGAAAAAATGAAAAATTGATAAAAATGATAAAGTTTGGTAAATAATTACGTAATTTCAAATAAAATCAAAGAAATATATAATAAAGTTATGAAATAAAAAAGAAGAAAACATGAATATGTGGTTAATTTTTGTAAAAAGTGAAGTTCATGCAAATTAGAAAGAAAAGAGGAAAAAAAGGTTTACCTGTCCGGTTAATCCGCAACAAATTTGGCAGCATGCTATAGTAAATTATAGTAAATATATTCGTTTCAAATATCGTACATATGGTTCCAAAATTCCACATTTTATGACCAATATAAAAACAAAAATAGCGATACCGGAAGTACCGTAAGGCCGATCCGCACCAAAATCAACAGGTTTGATCCTTGGCTTAGTACAAATGTTCGTACCAAGTTTCGTGATTATCAGACAAAAGTTGCGACCTGTACCGCGGGAATAAGAAATTGACTTATATTTATCTATCTACATGTGTATATATGAATTTGAGTTAGTGGTGCCAAAATTTTCCTGGTGTCATGAAACGAAAAATTTTGTCACCCCAACCCTGGGGGATAATACCACACCAACCATAATAAGTAGATTTTCTAAAGAAAACCTATTAAAAATTAATAGTTGTTCATTTTTCGTTTTCTTTCATTTTCATATTCGTTCAGTAAACAACGAAACTAAGTTACCACTACCACTTTATATTTCATTACTATTTTCTCTTTTCACTTTTTTTACCATCTTTATCTACCCTTTCTCATACAATTCACGCATAAAACATTTGTAAAAATTGGGTAGCAGACACTTTTTCACAACTTGACTCAAAAAGCATTTTCAATGCTAAAAAGTTAAATAAAGTTTGTTTGGATGAATATTTACAATGATACCTTTCAAGGCCACATACGATTTTACTTTTTGTAAGCCAAAAAACTGTAGCAACGCCAACAATAGCAGTACAACACGTCAAAAAAAAAGAAAATGGTTAAAAAAATTATCATTCAAACCATCGACAGATCCCAGGAGAAAAAACTTCTCGAATTACCTTTTTTTTAGTATCATACTTATTTTTGTCGCTTTTTCGGGCTTTCTCAGTTCTCTCTCCTCAAGTAGGACGACTTGTAGCCAATGAATGCATAGTTTTCCACTGTCGCATCCAGAATAACCCTCCTTTTTTTTTTAATCATCTGTCTCAAGTATACATAGCTAGCGCGTCGATAGTCAACCAGTCGTTGAAAATTCGAAAATAACAAGTTTCAGAAGCACACATTTAACGTTACGGAACAAATTTTTGCCATTCCATAACATAGTGAGATCACTACCTCATTTGAGTAGGAGTGCAGGACAGAGAATCTTACACCACATGCTAAATTGTCGTTGAGCTTTTGTGTTAATTTATACAGGCGAAAAGGGTAGGGTACCATAGAATCCATAAAACGAATTTCATTATTTCGCCTTTTAATTTTTGCTACGGGTTTTCTAAAGCTCGCCTCAACGACTCTTAACTCCCTTATGTTCCAACCCCTTTTTAGGATTCTTCGTTTTCCACCGAATATGTACTCACGAAAAAACTCGCAAAGAGGCTCATATATTCTCTTCTTTTCACAGATCGAATTCGAGCACACTTGATTTATTCTCTTTTACACGATTATTTATTGTGGTTCAACTCGGTATACTTGGGCGCAGGTTCTCCTCCAACCCTTTCTCCAAGGAGATTTCTTCTACTTCTTCGACGTCCACCAAAGCTATATAAAGTTTCCTCGCATACATATTTCGATTGTAGCGAGGGACATGCTTTGCATTTTTAAAAGTATGTTTTTTGCATTCGTCGTTGTCGCACGATTTTGTCTCATTTAATATAGCGCAACTACGATGCATGAAATTATGAAAATACTGGAAGAGTTTTATAACAAGGACAATTCTTAGTTTTTGCACTCGCTTCATGATTAGAGCTTTTCTCATCCTCGTCGTCTAAAGAATTTAACTCACTTGTAAGCGTACTGCTTCACTAAGTTTTACAACTCAATAATTCAATGCAAGGACATTTATTCCAGAATGCCGAAATTTGGCAAATATTGACTGTTCCAACTTTCTAAACAATTTTTAATCCAAATTCTGAATTTTAAGATAAGTCCACACTAAAAACAATGTCATAAATGAGGAAGTGGGACGATCAGAAAGTATATTATTTTTGAGGTGAATTTCCATCAATTTTCCAAGCAAGAGAATGACAAAATCACTTGAGTAAACTACCAATTTTTGGTTAGCTTTTTCTCACAACCAAATATCAGAGAAAAATGGATGAAATGGAATTTTTAGAATTTAATAATAAAATATAAGTATTGGGCAACCCCTAAAACTTATTGAAATGACTTTTGCTTCCATTCTCTAAGAGCTACGAGCTCTCAAAGTGTAACGGATTGACCCGTATTACGAAGACACTACTATATGTAGATCAATTGATAGATCAGTTGAGGTGGAAAAAGTTTTTCAAAACCATGATAATTCTATACCCAAATTTACATCATTAACATTGTTCGCATTCCTCAAATCATTCTGTACAGATATAACACTTCAAAATAATTTTTACTGAAGAAATCAAGAACCAACTGTAGGTCAAACCAGTGGTAAGTCAAATTTTATTATGAATCTGGAGATTGGAATATGGTGAAATCTTTGACTATGTAGTACTGGACTAGTAAAGCTCCATAAGACCAATGTAGGTACTTTTTAATGTTAAGACATACCGGCATGAAAGTAGGAAACTCGAGTGTACTTTATGCGTACTTTCGAAGTTTTTCTTGAGTTCAGCAATTTAGAATACATTTGATAAAGTCATTCCTTGAATTCATCAGGATAGGGTACATAAACGTAGTTCAAAGTACATTCAGTGATACACAATGGTGGCCTATTTAGCGCCGGAATGTTTAAGCAGAAATCATCGTTCTTTATTGGTCCCGTACTATATAGTCAAAGGGTAAAATATATTCAATTACACCTCTAAATCGACCTTTCGAACAGAAAACTGAGAAAATGATAACTTTAGGTAGTAAAATAAGAGCTTTTTTCATCAATGAATTTACTCCACCACAAATGTGTTGAATGATAAAAAAATATCAGAAAGTAGTCTATTCAACGGAAATAAGATAATTTTGAATTATTCGCCGAAATCTAATGGTTTATGGAGAATATATAACCCTACAATAAAGGCTAGAGAAATTCATTTGTTGAAAATTCCCTTAAATTTGATACTCATGCGCCAAATACTGAGCAATGAAACAAATCAAATGTAGACAAAATGACAAAGAAAGAGAAAGACAAGAGAAGACTTTTTTTACTTTTTTCTTTATTTATTGTAGAAGCAGAAGTTGTGGGCCACCCCCAAAAAATCATTTCAATGCTTGTACTTGATAAAATTCAATCCCAATTTTGCTATATTTAACCACCATTTATCCAACATTCATATTTTAATTTCGAAAAAAAACTTCCCCACCTTCACTTCACAATTTCTCAGCCTCTGATTGAGCTACACAGCTGGAATTTAAAATTTTCTCAAATTCTCAACCACAAATAATTTTTTCAGAAATAAGCCATAAAAAAACTGAAAATTAATGGAAAGATGTGTTAATTATTTCGAAAACTGATGATTGTGGAGAAAAATTTCAAGGGCTGACCCACCCTATTTTTTAATGACAAATTAATTTTGAGGATCAATTTTCACCAAAAATGAAGTAATTCCAGATTAAAGGTGAAAGAAAATACAAGAACAAAACACCCCACTTTTTCCATTATTTTACAATTTTTTGTGGTTTATTTTTGAAAAATTACAATTCAATGATGAAAAAAGTTTGCAATGCAAGCAGAAAGCGAGTACTATAATTGTACGAGATATAAAGGCTCACGATTTATTTGTGTGCGCTATTTTACAAAAAAAATAATCCAAATTTAAAGACAAATTAATTTTTGAAATTTCTAAACTCATTTCCTTTTTGAGAGAACATGACACTGCGAGTATCAATAATTGAAAAAACTGATACGACATGATAACACGACATATTTGACACGAACTTGTGCAGATGGTTATTTATATGTTAAAAATTGGGAAGCAATAATACTCTTACCACCCTATGAAAGTAGAAACGTTTTACTCCACTAGTGTCTAATGAATATGTAAAAACGGATTTTTCACACTAAAAACAGTGATGTTATAATAATCATTTTCAGAGCATATTAATTTAGATGTAGATTTGAGAAAATTTTCTCCTCTTTCCAACAGTATCAATTTCAAATATTTTTTTACTATCTATTGTGCATCACATTGCAAGTTTTGACCCACAACTGGGAGTGATCGAAAACTGATAATTTACCTATCTTAGATTCCTATTCCATCATAATTCTCACTTTTACTAAAATCTTCATTAAAATAAGAAATGTAGTCGTAAATGTCCACTCTCCTCTCCTCACTATCACCAGTGTGTTGTGAATTTAGGCCTACACTTTTTGGTTAAATAGTAACTTTCATACCTATCTTCTGCATAGCTGCGAGACAAGCTGCAGGTTAAAGCTTATAATCTATACGATAAAATTCAATCCCATTTTTAGCATTGAAAATGCTTCTCAAGTCAAGTTCTGAAAAAGTGTCCGCCACCCAATTTTTACTAATGTTTTATGTGTGAATTGTGTGAGTGTGAGAAGGGGTAGATAATAATAATAAAGAAAATGAAAAGAGAAAATGATAATGAAAAATAAAATGAAGGTGGTAACATTGTTCGGTTGTTTATGGAACAAATATGAAAATTAAAGGAAACAAAAAATAAATAACTCCCAATTTTTTTTTTATTCATTTTGAATGCCCTCCTTTCGTTATTACAAAGTGAGAAACCTGTGAGTTTTGCTTATAATTTATTCGCGTGTTTTGCAACGTTCACAACATTTTAATTTTGAAAAAAACTGCTCTTCTCTTACTCAACGATTTCTCTACTACTATTTAAGCTACAAATCTGAGGTTTGCACTATTGAAAAGAGGAAAAAATTTTCTCGAGTTCTCTAACAAAATTTATTATTTTATTGCCATTAGTTTTCCACAAATCGGCCATAAAAAATTGCAAACTATTGAGAAATTTGCCGTTTTAATCTGTCATTTATTTCAAAACCTAATAATGGAAGAAAATTATTTTCAGAGACGACACCGCCCTATTTTTGAATGACAAATTCATTTCCACCATCAGATTTCACCGAAAACGAATTAATCACGAGATAACGGCGAGAGAAAATATACGAACAAAACTGGATGCCCTGCGTATTACTATATATAGGTACACACACACACATATATATATATATATATAAATAAAGGGCTTTCTGTATAATATTTCGCCACCCATCGGACATTGAATATAGCATGACTAACATGCATAAGTATATAATTCTGGTTATCCAGGATTTGTAACTGGAGCAGGTGGAGAGAGCTCCCTCCTCCCATGATAGTAAATAATAAAACTCGTGACCTAATTCCGACCATCAATGACATATTTTTCTGTCAAAATTTCAAAACTATACTACTTTACATTTCTATCGGAACGTAGAGTAGTATTTTTAACGCGATATTGAGAGCAACTACATAAAAATTATCACAGAATTATCAAAAATTGAATTAACATTCGATATTCAATCCTGCAGTCACTATATTCTGATCTCATCATCAGTAGCAGCGTTCGCAAAAAAATTCTATTTCTCATTCGTAACTTCACTCTGCAAAAAAATGGAGTCGTAACCACATTAACAATAAATTTACTTTCCGAAATGGAAAAAAAAATTGATGTTCGCTTAAATCACGAGCAAAAATATCGCCTCTATTTCCTCCACAATTTTTTCATCTCTCTGTTTCGCTCTCCTCGGCCTCCCTTCGCCCCCTTCATAATTCTCGCCCGAAAGTATATTTCGATTTTGACAAGCAACGAAACGAAAACACAAATTACGGGGTGGCGTGCACTTTCCCACTCACACTCAGTCTTTTCCTCTTTCTCTCTTCTATATTCGCTTTCTCCGTCCCCTGTAACCAAACTTTTCATTCGATATTCAAAAAATACGTGCAGGCGCGAGAGAAAATTTTTTTAAACACTTAACGTCCGCATCGGATAGCAGATTTATCGCTTTCTATTTTTACCTCGATTTTATGGAATACAACACATGCACGCACAGATTCACAATCCACCTCACACGCACACACACAAACACACACAAACACACACAAAACACAACA
Source organism: Ericerus pela (assembly GCA_011428145.1). Taxonomy (NCBI): domain Eukaryota; kingdom Metazoa; phylum Arthropoda; class Insecta; order Hemiptera; family Coccidae; genus Ericerus; species Ericerus pela. The sequence continues at coordinate 731,288 of WOFM01000380.1, forward strand.
GGGGGTGATAATTTTCACAACCCCCTCAAACTCGATCCTTGCTTTGCTACAGGTATCGATTCGCATTATGTTTTTTTTTTCCTCTTTTTATTTTCATTCGCGTATTGTCTGTTGGAAAATCGAAAAAATTGTGGCACAATATCCGGAGAAAACAAAAAAAAAAAAAACCTGAAACTTGGAAGTCCACACTAGCCACTTTCGATTTCGTTAACTTCTCTCAATTTTTGATTTTCTTTTATACTTTTTCTTCTCTTTCTTTCGAGTTCGTTCGAATTAAATTTGGCAAGCGATCACCGATCGACTACAAAAAAAAAAAAAAGTCTATTACAACGGTCAGAAAACTTTTAACAATATTGTCGGATTTGCGAAAATCTCCTTCTTTTCTAACAATTTTTTCCTTATCGACGTAATTTTCGGAGGCTATTGCATCCCTTTTTGTTTGTTTTTTTTTTCTTTTGATTCCTCCGTCCTTACTATCCTTACCTCCGGGCCCTCGGATGCCAAATAACCTTATCAGCATTACCAACCATCAGTTTTCTCTATTTTGTTCACTCATTTACACGTTTCTCGACTAGAAGAAAACAAAAAATTGTGAAGATTGGGTAAAAAAGTTTTACGATAGTTAACATTGTTTGAAATTAATGACGCTCGTGAAGTTAATAGCTCCATCGTGATGAATGATATTATTCATTGTCAGATTACAGAAAGAAAAAAAAATTTAGCACTTTTTTTCGCCTTCTGAAAGATGGTTTATAATATATATTTTTAAAAGTCCGTTTTCTGCTCTGTCAACAATGTTCATTTTTTCTTCTCTTTCTTTCGAGATAAAAAACGCGTAGCGAGAGTAAGCGTCGTTTGTCTTTATTTAAAGAAGAAATTTTCAACAAAAACTCGAACAAAAAACTACTGGCATAAAAATGGCGAGCGGGGATGAGAGAAGAAAAAAAAAAGAAAATACGGGAATTCTCGAAAAATTTTCGCGACTTCCCTGACGTAAATACAAAAAAATCCTACCCACAATGCAGTTGTATCTTCCCGATTTCAAGAGTAGACTACCTTCACAAACGTATGACACACTGACATGGAAACCCGGCTAATTAGAACATCATCTCCAGCATTTAAGAAGATCTAAAAATTCCGTGCTAACGTTTATTTCTATTACGGGCACAAACTGAGGAGAAACAAGAGAGATTAAAAGTGAATTTAAAGAATTTAAACATTATACAAACGTTAAGTTGGTGATTTACAGTTGATGATTAATACAGACGTTCTATTTTAAAGAAGAGATAATATTATCGAACTTTTTGTAATTTTCTAGACCGATTTATAGCTGCAATTCCTCAAGGTGTTATAATTAAATAATGAGACTACAGACTACAATGGTTATCAGAACAGAAATTAAAAATAAATCGTACAAATATTTAATTTTGTTAGACCTCACCGATTTTCTCATTCGCACCTTTCTTACTATAATAACTGCCCATTGATGAGATTCTCGGTAAACTTGCTGCGCTAGAATTTTGAGACTTACTAGTGACTTTTTTTGAAACCCAGCTTTTCAAGAAGAGTATGGTTCGTTAGGATTTTGAGATAGCCAGAAAAATTGTGGCAAAAAGTGATTTTTTTTTTCTCAGAAAACCAGACAAAATATCGCGTAGTGTTTTCAGAACCGTGAGCTAAAAATTTAAACGATATATACATACATATATATTATATAATTATACATAATTATATTTAAAAAAAAAATTAAGTCAAAATAGGAAAATGGTAACATTAGCTTTTTTTTATCATGAAACTGAAAAATTTTCCTCACCCCCAACCCTAACTCCTCCATGAGGTCAATTTTGATTCCCCGTTTGCAAGCAAAAAGGGTAAAAAGTCATATTAAATAGTGAATAATTCATGAACTAATAGATCAATCCAAACGAAAATCAATAGGGTTCATCAAAATCAACAAACTTACTTCTGTTCATTCAAAAAAATGTGATCTTTAACATGTTGACAAAAAATTACCTCCAAATTGGCTCAAAAATTTACTTTACGGAAGAACCGGAAGTCCGAACGTATGATTGACTAGATAGATTCCACCTAAATACCAAAGTTCAACTCTACTGACTAAAAATTACAGCCGCTATAATGTTAACAAGAAATTTACATACTTAACAATATATGTAATTAAGAAGGTACTTATTATGTATGAATATGAATTGAGATATTGGTGTCAGTGAATTTCATTTTACCTAAAGTAAAAACAAACCGCTAAAAAAATTATCCATGTCCTCTCTCAAACTTTCACCATAGAACGAGTTAAACAACAGGTTTTTTTTTGCTTTTTTTCGACATCGTGCTAAAAATACGAGGAAAAAGCAAAAATGTGAAAAAATGGGTGAAAGATCGAAAATTTACCACTTAGAAGTAAATTGTTCTAACGCCTATGAATTTAATGAATTTTTTTAATGATGACTTTCGAATTTGGTTCACTTGATAGGAAATTAATATGTAATTCGAAACCGACTAAATGAAAATTCTTTGGTAAAAAATCACCATATTACATATTGCAAACTCGAGTAATGATATCCATCATATACCTAAACCTACTACGACATCACCTAATGGTACAATAACCTTGTTAAGATGCTAAAGGTGTACGAATTCTCAACTATGACGTTAAACTAATCCAATGACATAACGCACGAAGCAACAAATAAGAAAACAGTGACCAACTGCGCCGGTGACCTTGTTAAAGATGAGATATAAATGTCAACAACAATGGTAATAACCTCGTAGCAGGTTAAACTGACAAAAAAAGATAGGTAGGTACTCACACCATTTATAAAAAAGACGCTAATTGTCATAAAAAAATAAATAGGATACATACCAAAAAAAAAAAAAGATAAGTTAGTTGAAATGTTGCTACGCTCTACATACATTGCTAAGTGATAAAGTTTCCATGAGGCAACCAGTTGTTTACCACAACGAGTACGCTCAAAATCTCATTTAAAATTCATATATCTCATCTCGCTTACCATCGAATAAGTTTAATAGAAGAAAAAAAAAACTTTTTCTCATTTTGTTCGGTGCTAAGAATATTAACTCACTGCCAAAGTTTTAATGACCCTATCACGTCAGGATCTTCGTATTTTTACGAAACGAATAACGTTTAAGTGGCACAGAAAACGCTCCTCCCACCCTTTCGTTTTTATTCATCATCACCTCAAAATACTAACTCATTATGGGTTTGAAAAAAATTTTAACATCCTAATGAACGAATATTAATTTCCAACAAACCATTGAGAGAGCAAATGTTACCAAATTTTTAGGAGCTGTAGAAAATCAGAGAAAAAAACCGCAAAACTACATACTTATTTTTTTCGTCTTAACAGCCGGTATCGTGGGGATACCCCCACAAGTCCTGCGCGCCTGGCGTGCGCAAAGGACACATGCCTACTGAAGAAATGTAGGTAGGCATGTGAACAGGCTGAGGCGGTCGCTTCATTCCGTTGTCGCACAGTGAGAGAGAAAGGTGTGTGTCAACGGTTATATTTTGTTGTCTCCGGACGTTAAACACATTTATATTTAAGTAAACAAATGGTTAGTGGTTAGTTACCACTACTTGGTAGCAGAGGCAAGAGGAGAGAAATTCGGTGAAAACGAACTTTTTATAAAAAATCCGCCTCAAAGAATTAATAGCGGGAATTAAAATTCACCGAATTTTAATTACCTAACAGAAAAACGTACTTGTTGTATAGGCCTGTTTTCCTGTATGCTATACTATGCTCCTACAGTCAATGCAAATTGAATAATTGAAAAAGAATTCAACCAGCAGACGCAAATAAAACAAAATTGTAACACAATTTTGAATAGCCTAAGTCAAAAATTGAATCAATCTTCGACTGTTACGTATTTGCAATGCGCAAGTACATTATGGGCATCTCTTTTTTCATATCCCATATACAAATTCTAATGACGAACTTGTTGAGAGAATTACTTATTTGCAACTTGCAAGTAAATAATAAGATAAAATTTTTTTTCATCTCTCGTCTACAAATTCTAATGACGAACTTGTTGAGACAATTACGGCATTTACCGTAAATACCTAATAACAGTAAGGAACCTGTAAAAATAAACAGTCTCTTTATTGTATATTTACTCTTAAAACAATTGAAGAATTCCCAGTTGTCGAGAGTAAAACATTCCTTCACTTAAGGAATTGAGAATGTACGTAATATTTTTCAAGGCCATGTATTGGGGTAGCATGTTGATGCAACCAACATGCGACGCAACCATTTCTACGATAGTCAAAAATTTCTTTAGGTACAAAGTGTGAAATGCTTGTCATGGCGTTGCACCTAGATAAACTAAATGCAACCACTTCAACTTTGATTATACAGTCTCTTACATTGGTAGTGCGCTGTATAAAAATTATGATGCAACAAGCCATACATACAGCATATTTGAATCAAAAATGCACACAAAACTCACTACTCTGGCAGTACAAAAGACATTAGACGATCATTAAAAAGAACACAACAAATAATTAAAAATTGTATAATTTTTGTATAAATATTATTGTAAATGTTCTTTGGCAGAATCATGTCGTCAAACAACGATATGTCGGACGCATCTAGTTCGCCACCTCTGCCACCTACAGATCCTGCACCGGCAATTCTAATTGCTCCACAACAACTCTTGGAGCCGGGAACGTCAATGCCAGCATCGACGCTGCCACCACCAGGGATCGCAGTGCCATCAACGTCGAACACCAATCCATGTAATATGGCGGCAGCAGCTAAACGGCTTGCAGAGCAAACTGGAAAGTCGCTGGCGCAGGTGGAGAAAAGCCTGCTTGCAAAGGCAGCAAGCAGTGCCTGTAAGGAGGGAATGGAGTACAGCATCAGCAACATGAGTGGAGTCGACAAATATGAACTAGCCATGGAACTATTCACCGAGATACTTCATGAAGCTGATGCATACCTGCTCGATCTAACTGTATTGCTGAGCACGCTGGAGCTCACTTTTGTGCAAGCACGAAAGGAGCTGCCGGCTATTAGCAATACAATTGAAGAGCTGAAAAATCCTCCAGTAGGGGCGGCCAAACAATTCATCCTCCTGGCCAAGACCATAATTAAACAATTCTTGGTCAAGCAAGGAGAGATTGAAGCCAGATTCCCTCTGATTCCAATCTCATCCCTGATGCTCAATCAGCCCCAGGTTCCTCCCGCAATTCCAGCTGACCCAACATCCTGTACAAACCAACAGGATGCAGAAAGTCAAGAGGAGGCACGTCTCCGCGATGAGCAGAAACGTGTGGTGGAACGGAAGAGGGAGGAGGAGCTAAGGGAGATGGCTGAAAAGGCCGCGTACAACTACCTGCGCAGAACCCGCTACAAAGCGCAGATAGCAGAGATTGAAAAAACAAAGGAGGATCTAGTCCAGCGAGCGCAGACAAACTATGGCTTGAGTTTCGAGGAATTCAAAACCTGATATGTAGTGCCTGCAATTGAAAGAGGTAATACAACACCCACTTCAGTTAGTACTGATAAAAGAGATTGCCCGGATGAATTTCTGGATATGGAAGAAGAACCATCATGTAAAAGAACATGTATGGACACTTCAACCCATGACCAGGAAAGCATCGCAACCTCTACTCCTAATCTAAATTGTTTGTCACCTGTGATTGTGAGCTTGGAAAAACCTAACTCACAATATTCAGCAACAGCTCTGGTACCCAGACCTGTAACTACAAAAAACCACACTGAAGTCACTCAACATCCAAAAGTTGTGGACCCAATTTCCCGTTGCTGGGAAGTGGATCCCCACGACACTGTTGAGCAACCTCTAGCAAATTTGAAACCACAAATTCTACCTAGAGAAATGGGATGGAGCCACCCTGACGTATCCAGGATTTATCAGAAGTTTCAAAATGTATGTGCATCTTCGCACAGACATTGTGATTCCTCTGAAAATTAACATCTTGCAAAATGCAATGCCTAAGGACATTGTCCAAAAGTTTAGTCATTTTGCACCAGATGATGTTGGCTACATCCAGAGAATTCAATTTTTGCATGACAGATTTGGGGATCAGAGTAAAGTGAGAGCAGAAATCTGGTATAATATAACCGAATTTCCTATCTCTACCAACACCATTTTGTCAATCCAAGATGGAATGGATGGTATTGCTGTCCTAATTGATCAATATCGGCTGGTTTCTACGGTAGTTGATGAAGAACAATTGTTCAACGTCACGGTGAAGAAATTCCCACCTAGAGCCTATATTAACAATCTGAAAAGTAGTGAAAGACATGTCTCTCACCTATTTTCAGCTATGCGAGAATTTATTAAGATACATGAAATGTTTGAAAACAAGCATCCAATTAGTAACCAAAACAAAAAAGGACAAGCTAAAGCCAGTCCTAAATTTTTGGCCGAAACTTTCCAAAAAGCTGACAACGATCAATATACGGACCTAGGAAAAGATAAATATAATCCTAGGAATAAAAAACAAACAAGAAAAAGTAAATCTAACAATAAATATGCATCTATTAACAATGTTTCAGAACAAAAGATCCAGAATCAGGATGTTCGCATCACTCAAGATTCTCCCAGGAGTATCACAAACATGCCGCTAAACCCTGATAAACCCTGCTTGTTCTGCACAAACAGGCACCCTTTGTTTCTCTGCTTCGACATCCGCTACAATACTCTCCAGAAGAGAGAGAGGGTATATGAGGCGCGTAGACTTTGTCGACAGTGTGGTTGCTGCCATGCAGCAACATCATGCTGACAAATGACGGAGGCACACTGCAAGTGGTTTGATTGTTTATCATCAAACCACCATGCCAACCTGTGCCCTAAGGCGCTATACCCAATCTCAGAGGGGCACATGGAGAGGTGGTACACAACCTTGCGGGAGTGGAAGGAACTAATCAGTAAGCAACAAATTGATAAACAACTTGTCATGCCAAAAACTTCTGCAGTTACTAATGATACTTTTGTCACACAGGGCGAGCAATACGATAGTCGGTTGCGAGCCAGAGCACCCATAAACCTCAGTGCGGAACAAAAAGAGTGCTTGCCAGTTAGCAGTGAGTACTTCCTATCTTTTATTAAGCACAATAAAAATTCTACTTTTCTTGTATTTGAGGCTTATGCTCAATCTCCGTTTACAAAAAACCCGATTAAAATAAAAGGATTTTTTGACTGTGGTAGTATCGACACTTTTGTAACAAAGGCTTATGCATTCAAATCCTTGAAATTAAAAGGATATGAGAGTGAATTCATAAGACTTAAAGGTGTAGAAAATCAAAAATCTAATGTTTTTAAATCTAGCCTAGTGGATTTTGAAATCCAAACTCCACAAGGCAAAAATGTACAGATCACGGCAAAAACAATCAATTGTATAACCTATAATTTGAAACAGCCAGATCTTACAGGATTTCGTAAACATTACCCGCAGTATTCAGACATTTAATTCTCAAAAACGGAGAATGAGCATACGATCAACCTATTATTAGGAAAAGATTATATGTGGTCATTTGTAAAGCGAATTGAACATATATCACCTACCCTTACCCTCATAGAAACTGAGTTTGGTTATATGCTAGGAGGTATCATTCCAAATCAGAATGATATCGATGAAAAATTCACTCCAGTATTTTTCATCAATCCTCAGGAAGTAGAAAATCTTTGGAGACTGGATGCAATTGGCATTGAGTCGAATAACTTAGAAGAAGCTCAAGTGGAAGCTCAAGCTTTACAGTTATTCTAAAAAAATGTGGAGTTGGTAAATAATCGTTATCAAATTAGATGGTTGTACAAAAATTATCCGCCACCATTGGCCGATAATTATAACCTATCTTTTAAACGATTAGAACATCAGCTCCCTAAAATGCAGAAAATGCCAGAATTCTATCAGAGGTATGATGAATATTTCATGATGCTACTCGATCTACAAATGATAAAAAAAGTTGACCCAAACGCCAATGACAGCATTATATACTACCTACCCCATAAAGGAATACTTGACTTAACAAAAAGTACACCACTTCGTGTAGTTTTTGACGGGTCTGCAAAAACAAAGCAATCAAAATATTCATTAAATGATTGCATGTTTAAAGGAGCTAATCTCCTACCCAACCTTATGCAAATACTTCTATTTTCTGCAAAGATAAATATGCTATAATTGCAAACATAAAGAAGGCCTTTCACCAAATAGGACTACATCCTGATGATCGGGATGTAACAAGATTTCTATGGGTAAAGGACCCTTCAAAACCACTAAGCAAATCCAACATAATTATCTACAGATTTCAAAGGGTACCGTTTGGAATAGTGACAGCTCCATTTCTACTGGCAGCTATATTGCTACACCATTTTCAAACGGCCAATCCTGAATTTCACAAAAAGTTTTCTGAAAACTTTTATGTAGATAATTTAGTAACATCCTTACCAACTTATGAAGGATTATTGGACTTGCACAATGAGGCTAACAACCTCATAGAGGATATCTCGATGGAATTGTCCCAATGGGGGACAAACTGTATTCCATTGAGAAAAGACTTCAATCCTCAACATGCTTTAACTAAACCACAAGTTAAAGTTCTAGGATTAACTTGGGATATGGATAAAGATGTCGTCTTTATCAGTTCTCCCAAATTGAAAAACCTAGATCAATACTGGACAAAAAGACTCTTCCTTAAGGCAGTGTCACAATTTTTTGATCCACATGGCTGGTTTGCTCCAGCCTCTATTCCATCTAGAGTCTTTATAAAAAGACTCTGGAACGAAAATTATAAGTTGGACGAGTCACTACCTCCGACACTACAATCTATAGCGACAGAGTTAGTTAAAGATTTGTCCAACTGCACAGAATATTTTATGCCTAGGCAAATATATTACGATACATTTAATCCAGATATATGTCAATTACATATATTTGTGGATGCATCAAAAATAGCATACTCTGCTGTTGCATTATTACATTTCAGCAATACTGAAACAAATAATGCAGTAGTCAGATTCGTCTTTGGAAAAGCCAGAATTGCGTCTATAAAAAATGAAACAATTCCCAGAATGGAACTGTTAGCAGCATTAATAGGAGCAAGAGCAGTGCAAAATATTAGGAAACCGTTAAACTTAAGTAATTGTCCTACTTACTTATGGTCAGATAGTAAATGCGTTCTAACATGGTTATTAGAACGCAGAGTACTAACGCAATTTGTCTCGAATAGAGTAACAGAAATAAAAAAGGTTCCAAATTTGCAATTTCAGTATGTCCTATCTGCAGACAACCCTGCAGACATCGGCTCAATAGGTTCAATGATTAATGATCTTTTTCATTCTACCTGGTGGTTAGGCCCAGACTGGTTGAGAAACAGTCCGGAATCATGGCCAGAGACTGATTTACATGTAATTCAGTCTCCACCAGATATCTCAGAGGAAGATGAAACTGTACCAGTTTTTTCAACCCTCAGAGAATCATTAAAAATTTCTGAAAAATTGTCAAAAATGATACCTCAAGAGCACGATATGTTATTTGACAGTTATAAAACTGCTAAATTACATAGACAACAGAAATCACGCAAACTTGCAATACCTAAATTCAAAATGGAATCTGTCAACCACATTTGTACAGTGAAAATATTTTCTACACAAATTGACGAAGGACTACAGGATATGGACCATAATGGATGAGATTCTGCACAATCCTCATCCCAAATTCGTTCACAACAGGTTCTAGACTTATCTACAAAATCAAAGTTAGATCAACCAAAACCAACTCCATATGACATATTCATACACGAACCAACAAATACTCCATTCAATATAGACATAACAAATTTCAATACTCTAGTCAGTTTGAAGCGAACTTTTTACCACTGCATAATTGCAGTCAGAAAGTTTGTAAGAAAACAAATCAAAAGGACTAGATCGGTTTCACTTTGGGTATTGCTACCCAACAACTACCAATTTGCACTGCTATGCTTTATTTATGCAGACCAGAAAAAACATTTTTCTGATATATTTAAAGCATTACTGGCACCTAATCCACCAGATTATGTAGCGTATGAAAAATTTCACATAATCGTCGACGAATCAGGACTACTGAGATTAAAAAACTATATACCAGTAACACCTTTTACTGAAGATACATTATCTCCAGTACTGTTACATCCGAAATCTCATTTGACAAAACTCATACTACTCAATGTACACACATTGAATAGTCACACCAGAGTAAAATACACAATGGCTGCTTTTCGCAGAACCTATTTTGTACCGAGAGCAATGAGAATTCTACCGGGTGTCCTTAAAAAGTCGTGCCTGATTTGTAAGAAATCAGACAAACGACCGTATGCTCAACCCACTCATGCGAACATGCTGGACTTTAGGCTAGTGCCTTTCACTCACCCGTTCACTTATACAAGTGTCAATATTTTTGGCCCGTATTCAGTCTTTGACGAATACCTACCAAAAAGAAGAAAGCACTAGCCACCCCAACAACACCTGCTTATAAAAAGTGGGTGCTGATATTTACTTGTCTCTCAATGAGAGCAGTATACTTTCTCTCACTATCGTCACTGACGACAGGAGAGATTTGGATAGCATTCCAGACGTTCTTTGCTGATTGGGGAATGCCAAAGGCAATGCTATCCGACAATGCAGCCCAATTCAGACTTGTCACAACACACTTGCCACAATTCTGGGAAGCAATGACTGCGGCATTGAAGACAAACTGCAGCAAAAAGGGATAACATGGCATTTCACGCCACCCAAAGCACCTTGGTACAGTGCAACCTATGAAAGACTCATGGGTGTCTACAAACAAGCTTTCGAGCGAGTTATGGGGCCACAATCACATCATAAACTTATTTTTCAAGCAGTGCTTAAAAATATAGAAGTTATGATGAACGAGCGTCTGCTTTGCCCAGCTGTAGATGAACCGGAGCAAGTAACACTTACTCCCGCCCATTTCATGCATGCAAACTTTAGAAATTTCACCTTAGACCTTGATAAGCCAATAACAGAAACAACTGTAACGGCTAAAAATTTACAAAGTCTATGGAAAAAGGACAAAGATAATTTACAACATCTTTAGGCAGCTAGGAAAGGCCTCTATCTCCCATACTTGAGAGATAGAGTTCCACAAGGTGTGAGTAATGTTTACCACACAGTGGCCTTCCAACCTAAGGTTGGTGACATAGTCCATGTTCTGGACATAATGTGAAAACCAGGAGTCTACAAGTTAGCAACTGTAGTCAACCTGCTGACATCACATGATGGTAAAGTCCACCACATGGATGTCAGATTACCCAGCTCTAATATAGTCACGAGACCCATAAAGTTCTTGGCGCCATTAGAGTTGAGCATCCCACCCTCAGAAGATAGTTTACCAGCAACTAACTTCAAACTGAGTGAATGATTTGGAAAATGGAAAATACACTCAAGAGCTACCACTCTAATACGGAACACCACATTAGAACCTAGCTAACTTTGAAGATATGGTAAAACTATTTGTTCAAAGCTTATTTTCACCATCCAGCAACCCTTCGAGGATAAAGTGGGTGAAAGGTGATAGCGGATTGCGATCCAAATGACCTGAATTTGATATGATAACTTTATTATAAACCCTTTATAATAAACTTATTATCACAAGTTTGGAAACAACATTGCTAATTACTAATTCTTTTCTTACAGAGTCACTCCTGAATAGCGCTAATAAACCGTCCAAATCCTGCTCCCGCCTGTAAGCAATATTGTACTAGTTTATCATGCAACGCATCATAAACTAGCAGGAAGCAAATCATACAAGATGGAACCTGCACCAGATTCCATCAATAAGAAGAAAAACATATCTATGTTTCTTCGTCCATGCTTTATTATTGCTTCAATAATAAAGCCCAAGACAATTTGTAAAAAAGTTGTAAATATGATTTTTGTTCTTATGTATATTTGTAGTTATAATTTTTTATGTTTTTATGTTTTTTAAATAAACGAAAAATTGTATTCGAGAGTATGTACTTAATTGTTTCCTTTACAGATCATTAAGGCCTTATTACCAGTCTTGGAAGACCAGTGATGGACACCGCCCCCAGTATCGTGGGGATACCCCCACAAGTCCTGCGCGCCTGGCGTGCGCAAAGGACACATGCCTACTGAAGAAATGTAGGTAGGCATGTGACCGGGCTGAGGTGGTCGCTTCATTCCGTTGTTGCACAGTGAGAGAGAAAGGTGTGTGTCAATGGTTATATTTTGTTGTCTCCGGACGTTAAACACATTTATATTTAAGTAAACAAATGGTTAGTGGTTAGTTACCACTACTGTTGGTTCAGATCGTTAACAACTCGAAAGTTTCAATATCTTCCTCAGCAAAAGTAAAACCTTGGTTGCGAGAGAATAACAATACACGTAACTGACATTGACCTTGGGATGTACCGTTTTTTCGATGGATAAATTTCGCAAGTTTTGTGTTTACGTCTTAATTTTCAGATTCAAAAAAAAAAAATTTTTTTTTCGAATAATTTGATATTTTACGTTTTTTTTTCGTGTTGTGCGATATTTGCATCATCATTTTTCTTAATTGGACGGCATGAGGAGGCTGTATGAACTAAATGTGGCCATAGGTCTTAGGGAGAGTTCTAAATTACAGGTTTTTATCGCATCGTTCACATAAGACCGTACGTTGTATGGTTGAGCTCCTCAAAACAGAAATAAAATAAAAATAAAACCAACTCGGCGAATATTAATGGGGTGATTATCTTGCAATTTATCACCAAGATGGCGAACTTATTAAACTGTTTAATCGACCCGAAAATGCAGAGGGGCGAAGGAAAGCGACATTAAAGTAAGTAGTTTTTCAGAGTACGACAAGAATGAAGAATGACGCTGCTTTGCTTTCTAGACAAAAACACATCATTCATTCACGTATTGGAATAGGTCAGAAAAAATGAGCGTTTAGTAGTTCTGCGCGATAAATTACAAGATGGCTAATCGACTTCATGACCATCAATTTGATGGCCGCAGACTCTCGGAAATTCCTTCAAACCTACTACATTAAAGAGCTTAGAGAAGATTAATTTGTTGCTCGGACACAATATGAATTTTAAAAATGACTGTAATCATATTTAGACGTTCTTCATAATTTAGGCTACCCGAGTGAATTCAATTTATAAATATGGTACCAGTCATAGATAAGTAAGAAGTAGAAACATGAACCGATATTCCCAAATAGGCTACAAAAATAGTAAACTTCAGTCAGTCTTTTCCAATTACTTAGTAGTTAGATGAGTAAAATCGATCTATCTAACGATCTACCTATCTTTAATAACAATCATATTGAATAGTGAAAAAAAAAAAAAAAGTGCACACACACTCAGGGATTTCATGGTCAAGAAAAATAATAAAGATTCTTCTTTGACTGAATTCTCTTGTCCCTCTTCACCGCATTAATAGCTAGCTATCAGTTAAAATTGTTTCTGCTTTTTAAGTAGGTTTTTCTACGAAAATCTCCTTACTAATCTTGATTTCATGGAACGATTCGGGGGTTGGGGTAGGTGCCTTCATTTTTTGTTTCAAACTCAAGGAAAATTTTGGCACCAAAAAAGTAGATTAATATGTGTGTTACGGGTAATGATGCGAATTGGTTATTCACGTGAGTGACTGGGTATTAACGTAAATGTCCGACTTGGCCCGGTCATTCTCATTAATGGCTACTTGTTGAGCAATTATTTATACTTGGTACAAAACATTATAGGAATTTGTTTTGTGCCTCCATGTGTGATGGATGGGGGTTTAGGTTTTTTTTTTTTTTGTTTGTTTGTTTCAAATAAAAAAGAATTTCTTCATACCTTTTGTATTCATAAATATTAATTCACCTCACCTACTCTTATTCTAAGGCCAACAAGGATCTTCATTATAAGTTTTTATTCTACTCACTACTGCGATTTTAAAATATACCAATATTACAGCCAACCTTCCGCAACGAAATAATATTTATTTCGCATGAAGCTAAAACCAAAAAAAAATAAAATAAATAAAAGCTTATCTTTTGAAAACGCGTTTTTAACGTAAACTTATTTTTTTATAAATGTATTTGGTCCAATGTTTTTTCATTATTTTTTTTTCTCTCTTTATTTTAATCGGTCATCAATACTCAATAACAAGTAGGTAGTCAAGTCGTAATAATAAACGACAATGACTTGGCTTATAATCAAGTCATCTGTTTCTCAAGTAAAATAAAATAAAATAAAATTTTTGATTTTTGAATTTTTTCAGGGTTGCGGTGAAGAAGTCACGAGGATTTGGAAGGTCTTAGTGAAACAATTTCGACTTCACCTCTAGATAAACCTTCAAAATTAATGACATTACACAAATGAAATGGGTAATAACGTGCATGCCCAATAAATGTCTGATCATTCACGTTAATGTCCAAACATAGCGGACATTCACGTCACTGCCCGGATTCACGACACAACTCGTAACACATATACATAATATATATTATGTATAAGCCAATTACTTTTTACCACGGTACAGATCGTAATTTTTGTTTGATAGCTACGAAATTTGGAATGAATATCCTATCCTATCCTATACTATAATAGGAGCAATAATTGTATGTGGGTATGGGCGTGTATATGTGTATAAAAACGCGTTATGAAGGACGAGACCAACGATGTTGCTGAAAATTACAGTATAGAGGTACTTGGGTACAAGAAAAATATCTAGATAAGTCTCAAACTTAAGAAAATTCGTTAAACAGATATATGAGCATCTCAATCTATCCACCAGCATCAAGTGATAATAACAAAAATGAAAAATTGATTAACCCTAAAGTAACAAATAAGAAAGGTTTTATTAACAAATTTTGCTAGGTCTAAACTGCATATAACTATTAGCGCATGCGCAAATATACAACTTGACCTCGCATTTGTGTGAGCCTAGCCCAGTATAAAAATTAGACTAGTGGTGGTGAACCAGTAGCTTGTGAAACAAAAGTGTGTTTGCCCTAAGTGATGTAGGAACCAGCCACAAAACCTACCAGCCAGTGCTGTAGTACACTCGTCACTACTGGTAGGAGGTTGCCACACTATTTTCCCACAGTATGTTTCCAGGGGAAACAGACAATGTCAAACGCATGTAAGATGCCAGTGTGCTTGGTGCCAGAGTCATTTCCTGATCACCATTGTCACAAGTGGATCAATTCCTTTTTGTAGGATGATATTGCCATTGTCTGTGAGAAGATTAATCTATGCCAGCTTTGACCAAAGGAGAGGGAGTGGAGTCTTGTGGACTCAATGCTAAGGGAGTGGAACCTTGTGGGGTCAATGCTGAGGAACAGAACTCTATAAGTTCAGCACTGGTGTTGGTTGAGTGGAACTCATAAAGTTTGACTCTTGAAGTGGTGGAATGGGCAGCAACTGCTCTGTCAAGTAAGACAGTCCAAGGACAGTGGCTCATTGCTAATCCCTAATCAAAACCATAACCAGGTATGTGTATTCAATAGAGGATAGGGCAATATAGAATAGCCTATCCTAGTTGTGTCATGTGAAGCATGAGAAGATAGGTGGAGATCAAACAGTGCCAATGAGGGGAAACAGGATTTGAGTAAGTCATTGAAGACTGTTCCACTAAGACTAAGCTGGACATAGGGACTATCAAGGCTTGGTACAAGAAAGGGGTCACCCTGAACACTATGGCACTCAACTTGTGTAAGGATTGCTAGAAATAGAAGGAGCATTAGTTAGTGGAGCTGTAAGAGCTTCAACAGTAGCTGGCACAGAAATCACAGTGTCTGAGAACTGTAATGTGAAAGGCTGCTCTAGGGTAATTGCATTGTCAGCAGTGATGGCAGCCAATTGCAAACTTGCCAGGTGTTGCATTGACAACAATTATCAAATGACTAATGGCAAGCTGCAATAGAGCAAACTGAGGATGACCCTTGAGTTGAATTAATCTACACCGGAAAGCACTTGGTTTCTCTCTAGGCTCACAGACCATCTGTTCTAGGAGTTGCCATACCCTTGTATTGTTTGAGGGTGAGAACTCCTCAAGAATCAACTGGTGAATGTTATTTCACTTCTGCTGAATCAGACTGGTGCTGTACAGTAAGTTGGAGACTGCTTTGGCAACCAATGTTGGAGCAAACCTGAGATGGCTAAAAACATCTGGTACTTGGTGACATTACCATGAGCTCATGCCAAGTTCTCAATCTGTTGCAGCCACAGCCACACATTCCTCACATTGAACTGGGACAGAGCAGTCAACATGCAAGGATGGGTTTGGGCTACTACCGAGACATTTGGTGAAACCATTATGGTTGACGTTGATTGCCTCTGAAAACTGGGTGATATGTCAGGCAGGGTATGATCGATATCATCCTACTGGAATGGCTGTCTGCATCCCCCTCCAAGAGGATGCCTGAATAGTGGAAGAATAGACAGCTGCTGACAATGATGTGATCATCGCAGAAGTTAGGGAAGGTATGGACATACTGGTAGGTACTCCATTGTCCTCTACCTAGGAGGATCTCCCACTCTCCAGTGTTGTTAAAGACCCAACAACGGAGAAAATAGGGGAGATTACACCATTGAAGGTCTATTGGTTTATTTGCCATTAATCCATCTCTGGAGAGGCAATGCCACCAGAGGTTTGGAGAACTCGAGGACCTAGGTTCGAGTTCTGCCAGATCAAATTGGTATTCAAAGGACAACTTGAAAAAGACAGTTCTACCAGGAGGGAGCAGAGCTACAACCTTCTTAATCGACTGTTGGCTAATTAATGAGAAGGAGTTGAGAAAACTGCAACCTACTCGATTGGCTGTTCACTGATAAGTGAATACTGAAATAGTTTGCACATCGGGGTAACCACTTGTAGGGCACAGTGCTAAGCACATGCACACATCTACAATTTGACATCATGTTTGTGTGAACCTAGTTCAGTATAAAAATTAGACTAGTGGTGGTGAACTGGTAGCCTGTGAACTAAAAAGTGTGTTTGCCCAACATGATATAGAGACAGGCCACACAACCTACCAGCAAGTGCTGTAGTACACTTGTCACCACTGGTAGCAAGTTGCCACAACTATTATGATTTAAGTCTAATGAAGTATTAGTTAAATATTACGATCTTACATCTCAAGATATACAAATACGATAATGCCTACCAAAGGATATACCTTGTAAGTAGGTATATTGCTAAAATTCTCCAGCTTGATTAAAATTTTAAAAAATTTCTCTTTCACTACATCCGGTAAACCAGATACTTAATACTAATCCGATCATCTAACCTCTTGATTTTGGTGCGTATTGGCCTGACGAACGTATTACTGGTATGGCAATTTTCGTTTTTATTTTGGATATAAATTTTTAATTTTATACCAATAGCTACGAAATTTTGAATAAATATTCATTATATTTTATTACAACTTTCTGTCAATTTTGATGTGAATCGGCCGGACGATAATTCAGTCCGGTAACACAATTTTTGTTTTTATTTTGTCTTTAAAGTGCCTAATTTTAAACCAATACGGAAGTAATTCGGAATAAATATTTATTGTGATCTATTCTAACACGTTACTAATTTTGAAGTGAATTCGCCGGACGGTACTTATAGTGCTGCTTATTTTGGATATTATTTTGGCTATAAAATGCTTGATTTTGAACCAATAGGTAACTAAGAAATTTACAAAAAATATTAACAATAATTATTTGCAACATGCTTCTAATAATTCTGGTATGGATCGGCCGGAAGGTACTTCCAAAAAATCTACTTTTGTTTCCATTTTGAAAGTGGTAATTGTTTTTAACTGCATAATTTTACGTCAACAGTTACAAAATTTAATACAATCAATTACAATCTACTAATAACTTTTTAGTATCTAATTAATTTTTTACTTTTTCGAAAACCTACTTTTTCCAATGTATAGGTTTTTTTTTCTTTTATTCTCCCTTCCTTTATAATACAGAGTAAACTTGGCTTACATTTCAATGCGAAAATTTTAATACAGAATACAAAATTTAAAAAATGAGTTCAAAATCTTCTCTATGTTATAAAATGATTTCAACCATAAAATAATACCGAAAATAAATCTCGTAAGATCTACCGAAAAAATAGCATGAAGAGAATACAAAATGGATACGAATTTGAAATTAGTGAAAATGAGAGCACAAGAGAGTCAATTATGATCAGGAATAACAGATCATAAAATACGATAATCTCGTTTTGGGTTTCATTATACAAGCATAAAACACGTGTCACTAGTTTTTTCCACCCCAAAAACAAAAGAAGAAAATTTCCGAAAAAATATATCGAATTTGAGGACAATTTTTTCACATGTTGATTGACCCTACCACAAAACTTAAAAGAAAACCACGCTAATTTAACCTGATAAATGCGAGCAAGTTGAGGTCGATGGCGACGATGGCTAAATTTTAATCGTTTTTCGGCCACAATACCGGACGAGAAAAACTGATAATCGAGTGGCATACAACGGTGAGATAATTTTGTTCGACGAAGTACGTTTATTAAAATTAATGGATAGATGGAAGACTGCTCGAGTACAAAGTGTAGAGGAAGAGGGTGGAAGGAGGCTCTTAACAGCGACGATATCGACCGATGAACGGTACGCAATGTTGTCTACACTTCTGCATAACAGAATCACCATTTCATAAATGCATCTGATTTTTGTGCGAATGTAGCTACGCATAAGTACGTACAATATACGGAGATGTGAAGACACCACATCTTTGTGATAAGGCTAGGAAAGAAAAAGATGGAACCAAAAGAGACGAGGTGAGACAGAGTAAAATAATTTAGGTAAAATTAATTTTTCACGAACAAAACTGCATAATGTTGCTCACTGTTCACAAAAGTGAAGTTCTACGTTGTTATACTTTATTCTCTTTCAACACTAGCCCACGCCACTACCTACCATTAAGACAAGACTTTTTCAATTTTTTCTTATTCGAATTTGTTTATATAGGTAAATTCCAATTTTCAAATATTGCATTATCGACGAACGTTATAATTCATGTCAACTAGTCAGAGGTCCAACTAGAGATGGACAACGAAGACGGATCGCCTGATCACAGATTTTTTGGGGCAGAAAAATTACAAATTAAAATATATTCATCAACTGTAAAATAGGTTCTGCTTTTTTTTTACTTTACAATAGACATAGTGCTTCATTTTCCCATCTATTAAAGTACGTAGCCTGATTAAGGCCATGCTTTTTAATAAGGCCACTTTCTGATAATTCCGCAGCTACACATAATGGTCTGTAATTGTGGTGTTCTATAAAAAATCCCTATACTTCTTAAGTGGCACATATCAACATTTTAAACATATTCGATCACATGACTCGACACAGCAAAGGATTGAAATTTTTATGGTTCAAAATTTTGTTTCATGCTAAAATTTTTCAAACTTTTGACAGCAATAATAATTTTTCGGGTAGGCTTACAGACCTCTTCTATGGTTCACTTTGAAGGGAATTTGATTATCTTCAAGACCCAATTTATATTAACTATTTGCTAGCTGCCTGTGATGTAAGCTTTCATTGACAGATGTTTCGCCGACATATTACACAACAAAATATGAAAATATAAAATTCTCCCTTTTCCAATGAGAGTCAAAGAATAAGTCCAACGAAAAATTTAATATCAAATTCGAATTCAGCGCCTCGGAAAACATGTCTGATGATATATGATACGATAAAATCTGTAAATAAAAAATTCTCCCATTTTTGGGATCAATAAAGGTCGAAAAATGAGTATAATAATAAAATTAAAATCAAATTCGAATTCAGTGGCTCAAAACACAAATCTGGTGATAAATAATGCGATAAAATATAAGGATAAAAAATTCTCCCTTATTTAGGTCCCATGAGCGTTGACGAATGGGTTAAATGATAAAATGAGCATTAAATTCGAATTCAGCGCCTCAAAAAACATATCTGATGATGCAAATTTAAGAAAAGTCCACGAAATGAAACACAAATAATTTTGCATAAGTTTTTCTTCTGTTCACTTTATATACACGCAGCGCTATTAATCCAGCCTTCAACGATTTTCCTTTATAAATAAGTTTTCCGGAGTGATAAAATAATAAAACCAAGCCTAGAACCTACCTAGGTTCATGAAGAATGCACGTACAAAAATTCATCAACATCTGTTTTTGTAGATTCTATGATTACTCTTAACATATACTTTTCCAATTTTCCTCTTTATATATTAGAATAGATTTATAAATAAAATAATAAACTAGTCATAAACACTACATGTTTGGAGTAGTATCATTGGCTGGAACGAGGCCACTCTGGTTAAAAAATAGAAAGTAATAAGAACAAAAACCGAACAAAAGAAAAAAGAAAAATGTGCAGCCTAAATCGTCAAAAAAGCTGAAAACAGCATTAGGTTCATATCTAAAGTTAGTTTGTATTGTAATTTTGTGACAATGATTTTGTTGCTGATATGCATCCATGCATAAATGTATAGTACAGTGTGTACATTCATGCGTGATGTGTAAAGTTTTGCAGTTGAAAATAACGACCTTTATGTTTATTTTATTTTTTTTAATTTGTGATAAATTATTTTCATGAAATAAACAATGAATAGGTATATTTTGAAATATGATGTTGGTCATTAAAATTCAATTGGAAAGAAGTGGCCTTACTATGAGCGGGGGCCTTTCAAATATGGCAATTTTCATTTTTCTGCAAATCAATTTTTACGAAGTGTATTACTGATAATAGGGGGGACCAATAATGAATCATTAAAGAAGAATATTCAGAGTACATGTCGTCAAATTTTCAGCAAAGTTGGACTGTTGTAAATCCCTCTGAGCAGCCATCCAAAATTAGGATGGCCTTATTCGGGTCGCCTACCTTACACGACGTTGGTTACGATCCTGACAATATGGTTTCGACGTTGATACCTCATAGAGAAAACAACAGCTTTGAAAAAAGAGAGGTGCAACCGAAAACACGAGTAACCGGCCACACATACACGCTCAGTACAGAGTTAATTTTCCTTCATTAAGTCTGATTGAAAACGACTCTTAACGCATTACATTTGTAAGCCATGTAACCTCGAAAACAAATCCACCGAAAATAAGGATACTGCGGTATAATCTGTAGGCACCTCCTACTCGTATTGGTCGTCGGTTGAATTCTAGTTTCTTCAGCCAGCAGGATAACGAATACCGTTTAACGGCCTGAAGATAATCGCTAAAAGAATCGTAAAAGTACTTACGAATTTATAAACGTGCAACGAATTCGCGGTTTCACTTACCTAAAACAAACAAACAAAAAAAAAAAAAAAAAAAAAACTTCATTAGTGTAAAGTGCTCGTTACTTAATTTCGGGAGGAAAAACAAAATGAGGAAAAAACAAAACTTAATCTACGGCTTACATTATAACGTGTGTTTCACTGCCCTGCCGAGTAATCTATAGACGCAAACCACGTATTTAAAACTCGTTTCAAGATTCCTGCGTCCTATCCTATTTCCACTTACATTAAGTACGTAGGAATTCACCTTTACGATTCAACCGTAGACGCAGGTACCTACGCACTACGTACCCCTATTATCTTCGACCAACAGCCGCACATTCTCGCGTTTCAGCTATTTACTCGCTTTCAGATTTCATTTCGCATCACAATGGCATAACAGTTAATAAAGTAGTGCAGGGAGCTCCACTCTTCCAAACGACACATCTCGCCCAAGCCCCTTTTTCGCCCTATTCACCAATTTCGTACACCCCCCCCCGCCCACTAAAATTACGTCACAACCGACGAACATCGTATACGAGAAAACGAAAAGTCTTGTCTACATCGTCGACCCCCTCACCCCTTCGCACTACACCATATAGCTTCCCGTTTTCACGTTTTCACACGCTAGCCAGAATTTTCATTTAATCCGCAAGTTTGTAATTCTAAGTTCTATTCGTCGACCAAGTTCTCGCGCGTAATACCACGTACAGCAACACGGCTGCCTGTTCCTATCGAGTTTTAGACGATATATACACACAACGCTGGATGGACTGCAGGGACGTGTGCACGAAGCAGACGGACGGAGGGGTGCAAAACTTTTCGCCTAAGAAAGTATATCCCACATTATATTATGTAGATTGCGGGGCGGGCACCTTCGTTGGCGTACATTTTCGTGTTTTCGTAATTTCCGAAATTCTTAGTGTTCAGATACACGTCCGTCGACGTTTTCGTAGCAGGTGCGCGAATATCCGAAGATAAACTTTTGCATTGCTCATCCGCAGATGAATATCTTTTGATACCACTCTTCGGAACGAAGGATAAGGGGGCGGAAGCGGCGGAAACGACAGCGAAGATGACGAATGGATACGAATCTTTCGCAGTGCCTATCGAAACACCAGTACCTATGTTTATTGGATCGAAAATTCGTCGTCTCACCGGGTGCGAACCCAAAACAAGTAGCAAAATCTGACGATTTAATTCTTAAGTACCTACCTAATTTTAAATCGTATTTGAGATGTTTCCTTTACCAATAGTATACTGTAGAATGATAAATGAGAGATATGTTGGAAATCAGACTATATTTTCTGCCTGGGATATAGAGATTCTGTAACTTGTTTTTTTCATGACGACGAAGATTGATACGATACAAAATACAGAATTACATGGCAGATGTAATGCATCGGACAGTATAGGTGTCCCTATAGAGTCGCTGGATATTTGTGATGAAGAAACTGGCATTTTTATTATGGTACCTAGGTAACAGATCATAAAAAGCTTAATCACGTCACTATGAAACATTTTATTAGGTAGAGGGGCTACATATTTTATGTCAAAAAAACGCTGCACTAGAAAATATAAGGTATGTACGACATAGAAAAAAGTGCGGCACTAAAACTGGGCTGTGGCTGTTTGACATACCTGGCGAAAAAAAGTTAGAACCGATGTTAAACATGAGGATGCTGATGAGGTAAATGTTTCGTCTATTGACATACCGAATTATGTTCATGCTGTAAATACAAATGTTATCGTCTGGATATTAGATAGTGGTTGTTCGATCATATTATTATTGATGACTCTCTATATTCCGATTTTTCTATTTGCGTAATCCTATTGATGTTAAATTAGGTGATGGTTGAAAATTATTTGCTACCAAGATAGAAACTGTTAAAGTCAAGTTCAGAAAAGGTAAAAGATTTATTTCTGTAGCCATTAATGAAGTTCTGTTTGTAAAAGGTATGGGCCTAAATTTATTAAGTTCTGGAAAAATAGCTGAAAAGAATACTATAGTTGAGCATGGCAACACAGCCAAAATTTTAAATGTTAACCAAGAACTAATTGCAATTGCACAAAAAACGTAATAATCTATACTAGCTGGAAAGTCAAAAGATTGTAAATTTTCCTGTAACGTGAACATATTGCCAAATTCCAAAGTTAACGTAACCTCAACAAATGCAATATCTTTAAAAGAAAAATGGCAACGGATGTTAGGGCATATTGATTTTAATAAGTTAAAATTTTTATGTGAAGATGAGCTGTTGGACGGAGCTCAAAAATGTTTAGAATCTGAAAAAATGAAATGTGCATTTGCTCCAAATTTAAAATGAATAATGTACCATTCAATAATAATAAAGAAAAGGCAAGTGAAATTTTACAGATAGTTCACACCAATGTAAACGGGCCTCACAGTGTTGGCTATGGTGGTGAATGGTACTTCATTACTTTTATAGACGATTATAGTAAACTTGTCAAAGTATATTGCATAAAATCTAAGTCAGATGTCTTTAACTGTTTTGTCAAATATGTAAATCTCGTAGAAAATCTGACTGATAAGAGAATTAAAGAAATCAGATGTGATAATGGAACTGAGTATACTAATAAGATGTGATATTAAATTGTGGAATTTATTTGAGACCCTGTATATCTTATGTGCATGAGCTAAATGGTACGGCAGAATGTTATAATTGTATTTTAATGGATAAAGCTAGTTGTTTGTTGGCTGAGGTCAAAGTAGATTATAGGTATTGGCCTGAGTACATTAATGCTGCAGCTTATTTGACAAATAGATCTCTAGCTAGTACTATTGAGTGTAGGACACCTTTCGAAATATTTTTTGAGAAAAAGCCTGATGTCAGAAATCTTAGATTAGATGGCAGTAGGAGAGTACCGGATGTTAAACACAGATCCAAGTGGGATTGAAAGGCTGACTGTAGTATTTTACTTGATTACACAGATTTAAGCTATCGAGTTTTAGTAAATAATCGCGTAATTGTTACTCGTCATGTTAATTTTATAGATGAGACCATAAAATGTATTTTACCATAGGGTGATGATGTAGATGAAGCCAACAAATCAGGAGAACGAAATATAGTATTTAAGGATGAAGTAAATTCTCTGGTAAATGAGAAGAAAGATACTCAAAAAATTAACGAGGCCTGCTCACAGGAAAATAATCAAAAGTCAGTTAGTATAGAACTTCGTAGGTCAAACCATGAAAGAAAAGTGCCGGCTAAGTTAGCTGACAGTATTGTTTATGTAAATTTTTGTTCCACTGATGTTCCTGAATCATTTCAGGAAGCTGTTTCTCCCCCTGATGCTGACTTGTGGCACCAAGCAATGAAAAAAGAATTAGACTGTCTTAAGAAAAATGGTACTTGGGAAGAAATTACATTGCCACAAGGTAAGAAGGCTTTGGATGTAAAGTGAGTGTACAGGATTAAGCTTGATAGTACCTACAGGGCTCGCCTAGTGGCACGAGGGTTCCAGCAAGATGATGAGCTGGATGATCTCTACTCACATGTCGCCTGTATGTGTACTTTAAAATTACTGCTTTCACTTTGTTGCCAAAAAGGCTACACCATTCATCAAATGCATAAAGAATCTGCCTTTTTAAATGGTCCTATTGTTTCTGAAGTCTATGTAAATCAACTTATCAAATACAGTAACAAAATTGATGGCAACAAAGTTTTTCATTTAAAGAAATCTCTCTATGGCCTACAAGAAAGCCTCAGAAATTGGTACAAATGCTTCAATAATTTCATTGTTGGGTAGACTTCACGCCTTCACAGTTCACAGAACAGAAACCACACTCTAACTAAAACCAAAGACCAAAAATCGAAAAAACCAGTCTCACACTAAAACTACACTTCAACTTTTAGGGCAGCACTTTCTCACCATGTCAAACATAGCTTTGGTTTCAGACCCTATTCTCACGTGACTATGGGAAAATTAAGGTTAACTTAAAGTACGGTAAGTTAGTAGAATAGTCCTCATGGTTTAGAACAGAATTTTCAAGTTCATCACTTCTTTGACACAAAGTATACACCTATCCATTATCTTTATTTATGTAAGTTTTTTTTTTTTATTGGGGCACTAAGTTAAAGAGAATGGCTGAACCAATTTCATGACTGAAATGTTTAAAATAAGGTATCACCATGAAGATGGGCCATCAGAAGAGAAAAAGTCCATAGCCTCGAGGGAGAAAAAGTTGTGGATTTTGACCTCTTCACTCCTTCAAAAAAATTTTTGACATTTTTTACTCCCTTAAACATATTTTTCTTTAATATATTAATAAGTCCACAAAATTCCATGATTCTGTGTCACCCTCTTTCTGAGATACGAACTTCCAAAAAGCTACATAATTGAAGTGTAGTGAGAAGTCCGAGATCTGGACCTCAAAATAAAAATTATTTTCGACAAACATAGGACAGAATAATGACGTCACAAGTTCAGACAATTTCTCGAGAGACAAAATTTGAATTTGGACATTATATTATCCGAATTCGAACTCGGATTCAGATGAAGACGTGAAGACAGAAATAAAATCTGATTTTCTTTCAGGCAATTATAATGTATTTTATTTCAGCAACGACTTTTCCAAATTCAGACAATAATTTTGGTTCGATCCGACAGACTGGCGCCATGAGACATATATTAAATGAAGACGAATTGAATAGAAGTAAAAACCCATCGATGGACATGAATGCAGCCAACCTTTTTTATCTCTGTTCCTTCCACGCTTTGCTTGCGGTTTGCAGTCATCTAATATATTTTATTATATTGTACTTTATCAGTCATCCACGTGCGCTTTTTGCCTATTGTATGTCGACGTATATTAATTTCTAATATCTGTAATTTTATTGGCTGTAGACATATGGTAATTCCTCTCGCTTTATGTTATCGACATCGCATGTTTGAAGGCAATTAGCAGACAATAAGTGGGGAAATTTCCTCGACAAAAATAAGCTGATTTGTGAAGACGAACTTTAAATCAAGACTCACTCCTCATCTTTTCTTCACTACAATCACACGTCACTCTCTCTCTTCTTTCACTCTCGATCACACATCATATCACTCTCAATTTTGCACTGGCGACACCTGGTACTAGGTTCGTCTTTGCAAATGAGTCCTTCTTGTGTAGGCGGATAGTAGCAGGTCCAAGTCACAAGTCGTACGTTTAAGTCCTCACATTAGGCAATTTTATAAGTGTACCATCTTCGGATGTAGATATGATTCAATCTGATCTACCTTGAAGACAACTAGGATGGTAGTTTGTGTTCCAGATAGGTTCAGTTGAAGACAAAGGCAGATTAGGGATGTTCTTTCGTCACGAAGGATCAGTAGTGACGACAAATAAGACATTTCTAATTTTGCCAGTTGCACATCGCACTTCAAGGCGATCTTTTGAAAACACATGCGAGGTGAAGCATCAGTCGACAATACGATCAGATGGAGTTCCTGGCACCTGCTAGGAGGGAAATTTGGTGTGTTGAAGACAACTTTCAGACAAGCTTGGTTCGAGATGACTGCCTTGCTCTGTCATATAAAGGCCGCGTCGAGCCTTCTTTCTTCGCATAGTGGATTTGATTCTATCTATGTCAGTAATTATCTCACCTCACCCTCACTTTTAACCAAAAGCTCCGAGACCTAAAGTTTCGTATTAGGAGTCTTTTACACAACAAAATCATCACTCATGAAGACACACAATTAGGTGAAGACACAACAGCTTTCTGATGATTTCTCCTACTTGTTGTCTGCAATAGCTTTTTTTTTTAACTTTTTATTTTTTTTCGCTACACACTATGCTTTGTTCCGCTTTGTCGACACTATAGTTCTTTTGTAATTATAGTCTTTGACGAAATAATTCTGCTGTTTGTTTTTGTAAGTTTCGAACCTTGTATGGATTGAAACTTTGTTAGGCTCTTCTTTCAACAACAACTTAGCTTATTGCTGATTCGTCATATTAATTTGCTGAGGTATGAAGACAAAAGTAAGCTGCGTTTTGCCGTGTCTGATGAAGTCTAATTCAAGTCAAGAAGAATTCAGCCGTAGGACATAGTCAAGTCAAAAAATAAAATGTCTTGAAGACACAATTCAAGACCCCTCGAGTCAGTGTTTCGGCTGCATGATGCCCTAACTTTAGGACATTGTGACGTCATTAGCATTTAAACTATACTACCTAAATATCGTACACATGGCCCAGTCAAATAAATAGTTTGGAAATGAAATAAGGGAGAAGGAATAAAACAGAGGGAGAGTGAAGGAGGAAAGAAAGCCATTTTAGTGAAGGTGTTGGTTACTTTTAGCAAATGGATTGCACCAACGAAGGTTTTAAGCCTTGGTTAAAGTCTATAACTTTCTTAGGTACAAATTTTTAGATTTTTCTCTAAGAATACCCCTCACTTCTTTATTTTTTGTAAAGTGAAAAACGAAAAGAGAAAAAGGAGAGGATAAGAAAAAGACAGTTCTATCTTTCTTTCTCTCTATGGCTCTTTTTTTCTTAGGGGTTTTTTCTTAGAAGGATTATAAGTATCAAATCAAATTGCTCTGTAAGATGGAAACCACGAGTGACAACTAGTTATACATAAAAATCAATCGTAAAAGCTTCTATATTCGGCCACGACAGCTTACAGCACTTAGGCTTCTCGCAATAAATTATTGGGCAGCATTGCAGCATTTGGGTTATTTAAAGACGACGGCGAAAACATCAACAGAAACGACGAACTATTTCAGAACCGCTGAACAGAACTGCAACTATTTCACAATCAATGGTACGAGTACAACTAGCAGAATATTTATTCTAATTTTATCTTTAAATGAATACAAAAATTGGACCGGGATAACGGTACAAAACGGGTTATTCCGGAGTTGTGTATAATTTATGGGGTAAAGAGAATGGTTAAAAAGAATTTTACTTTTTTTTCTTTAACGTAGGTACTTCTTCATGACTTGTATATACGTAAGTAAAGTTTTTTCTTTCTAAAGACGTAGAAACATCATGTCCATTCAAAGTCTCAAGCTCTCTACGTGATATGTGTGTTTTTATTTATTATTTATACACTTTTATTGTAGTCACTAACACGACGAAATATGGCATAGTTCTTGTACTAACATCTGGGGGCGTTAAAATCAAGTTTACTTGTTATAAACTATCCTATCTGGGTATTGTTTTCAACTCAAGTTTTTCGAACGTCTCCGACCTTCCCTGTGGCATAATACAAGAGACGTGGCTCTAAAATTGCAGTTGTTGAGTTCGATTCCCCTCAGGAACAGTTTTTGTTTCTTTTTTTACATTTTGGAAACGAGTCTTTTATGGGAGTAATTTAACGTATCTTATAAAAGTATATTTCAAAAAATTCACTTTTACTTAATTTATGTTATAATTATTCAATCAAACTTCGAGAAAGCTCTTCCGACAGTTTATAAAAAATAATATTCTGCAAATGGAATATAAAAACTTTTCTGTTATTTACTGTTTTCATTATTGAAGCTGATAACATCAGGAGCATTCATTTATGATGCTAAAACAAATAACTCTGCATGAGTGAATTAATAACAAAAAGATGGGTAGATAGTAATGGTTTTGTTGGTTGAATCTCTAAACTCACAATCACTAAAATACTTTTTTTTTTTTTTTTTTTTTTAAATGAATGTAGTCAGATTATACAAAACCTAAAATAAAATTATGAGTATTATATAATTTTAGAGGTGTTTTTTATATAATACAACAAGTATATTACCTATTTTATAAATAATCAACCTGAAATTGAATGGTGGGCATACTTCACTTTTCAAATTATTCGTATGGGAATCGAATTACTGCGAGTCACTAGACCGAGACAAATTAGGAATTGAATGACATAATACGTTTTATTCATGGTTTTAATCATATTCCTCTTAATTATTGGAACACTATTGATGAAATTTCAGGCTTTTTCATCATCGTTGAATAAAAACAAACGGAGACCAACATACCACCATTTCATTATCAATGAACTTCTACATGTAATGCAAACTTATGACTTCAACTGTTCAGACTAATATCTAATATTACTAACTATGTCTAAGAGTTTGAAGCTTTTTAGTAAACAATCACTTCAGGAACTACGACTTTAAGAAATCAAAAAAAAACTAAGCACTGTTTTTAGATATCAAATAAGATTATGTGCTCTCCAGCATAATTTTTCACAAGATAAAAAATTAAGATTCAAATACAGCAGAATCTCAATAATCCGACCCCTATGAAATTAAAGCGACCATAGGAACACACAAAAGATCTAATAATCAAAGGAGTAGCTTCAGTCAGTGCAGCCAAAAAAAATGTTTTTTTTGTCTTTCTAGACAAAACCAAACTCAGATTGCGTCATTTCGAGACTTTTTTAATTATTTAAAGAGCAATCAGATAACCGAAGTTCTACTGTAAAATAAAAAATATGGCAAATGACTAAAAAACGCATAAAAATTAGAGCTAGTGAACGGCTTCGTTAATATTTTTATTTAATTGAATCGGTTTTCATCCCAAAAGAGTTTTTTGCACAGACAACGACTTGAATAATAATAAAAACAATAATTATTAATGCTGGGTAATATAATGTCATACCTATTAACAGACTCAACAAATAAGAAATCTGAAAGCATATAATGGCACAGGGTTCATACAAATTCTCAAAAATGAACACAATTCCTAAAATTTGTATCGAAGCAAGTACTCATATGGCGCACGCACAAAATTCTCGGGTACATAAAAAGTTCCACAGTACCTAAGAGCCCACCACTCCCTTTCATCACATTGACAGTTATCTTTATGCATTTTAACATTGTAAATATTTAACCTGAGGTACATAGCAAAATGATGACGTCATATGCAACTAAAAGTGAAAAATGTAAACAAAATGAAAAATCATGATTGTTTTGTTAGTGTGCGTGTGTATTTGATTGTATTTATGATTCAATACACGCACACTAACACAAAACCGAATTCGTTGTTTCCCCGGGCTAAACGAATACAGCAGTGTTACCCTAATATGAAAAATGACGAATTTAGCAGGGTTACCATAGTATGAAAAATGAACTGTCTACGTTTATTTAACAAAATGAAAATTAAACACAAAAAACTCTAACGCTGCAGCAGCTCCATTAGAAAAAGTAGGTTTTCAAAAATTATTAATAAACCATAATAAATATTTGTTCTCAATAACGTTCTAATTGGTCCAAAATAAGGCTTTTTATAGCCAAAATAAAAATAAAAATTGTGTTACCTGACGTACCGTACTGACTGATCTGCACTGAAACTTATAGCAAGTTATAATAGATCATAATTATTATTTGATTCAAATTTCGTACCTATTGGATGAAAATTGAAAATTTTATACCCAAAACAAAAACGAAAATACCGTACCTACCAGAAACACCGTACGCTCGATCCATATCAAAATTCATTGCAAGTTATAATAAATCGTAGTAAACATTTTTTCCAAATTTCGTAGCTATTGGTTGAAAATTAAAAATTTTATAATCAAAACAAAAACGAAAATAGCCATACCAGAAGTACCGAAAGATTGATCCTCTCAATAAAATCAATAGCATCAGGTCCTTGGTACAGAACTAATATGTTCGTTTCAAATTTGGTGACTATCGGATAAAAATTTCGACCTGTATCGTGGTAACAAGAAATCGGCTTATACGTATATATATATATATATATATATTTGAGTTATTAGTGCCAAAATTTTGCTTGAGTTTTGAAACGAAAAACGTCTTTACCCCAACATCAGTCAGAGTGGGCAGGATTTGTGAAAAAAACGGGATTCAAATTCTTTTAAGAGACTGAAAAAGATTTATGATTTGTGATTCGAATCACATTAGAAACAGAAGATTCCTGATTCGAATTATTTATTTACAAACAGCGGAACAACGAATCACGAATCCTATTCCTTTAGTCAGGAAATTCCCAAGAAATTCCCATAAATTTGGTAATTGTTGAAAAAAAAAAAATTAATGAATATCATCCTTATAAAATCAAACAGTTTTTTCAGAGAACTTTTAGTTTTCACATTCCTATAATAGTTTTCTATCAAAAAGTACTTGAATGTTCGGAACTTTTTTTTCATATCAAGAGTCAAACAGAATTATTTAACGTTTGAGACTGAGGACTGGTGACTCGTAGAAAAATGATTCCTGCCAGTCACTTTTAATCTCTGGACTGAAAGTATTTGTGATTCGAATCGCTTTGCTGTAAAGCATTCGTGATTCGTGATTCGAATAATTTTTTTAAGTAATATGCCCAGTCCTATCGCAGATTATTTCATGATATCAAGATTAATAAGTAAATTTTAAATAGAAAACCTACTTAAAAATCATTTCCAATGTATCTTAGACTATATAAAAAATGCAAATCGTGTAAATTTTTTCATTTTTTTCAAATTTTAGAAAGCGAAGGATACTGAAAAATATGCACTCATATTATACTAAACCAAATAACCACTTTTTCCGCAACATTAAAATCTAACCAAGAGTAGTATTTTGCTTTTTTATTTATTTATTTTATTTTTAGCCTCTACGAGGGTTAATATTATGCATACTTGATGAATAAATTGACATCATGCGTCGTTAATTACACGGTACAAGAATCCTCGAAAAGAAAAAAAATAACGAACCTAATAGGTACATATTAGGGGAAAAATAAATAAAAACAAGTTTAAAAAAAAGTTGTTTCAACTGAGATACGATTTATTATTTCTTGTTTCATATAGAGTACAAGGTACGATAGACATGCAAAATTCAACGGCCACAAAATTAGGTACCCTAATATTTTCTGATTACTAGCATGAATTTCAAACGCATATTTCCTGTGCTACGATCATAATAAGTATTTCCCCTTCCAAACAAAAAAAGTTACAGTTGTGGTCGAATAAAACTAGATGGAAAGTTCGTAACAACAAAAATTTACAACAAAATATACAACACAATTGGGCAAAAAAAAACACAAAAAACGAAGGGCTTAAAAAAGGAAAACTTAGTAAAAACCCCAAGCACGAAATACATTTTGTGCATTAGCATCGACATTCTCTCGAGAATACGAAAAGAGTGGTTGTAAAACATATTTTGCGATTACATAATGAGCTTTGATACAAATATTTAGCTTAAATAATAGCAAAAAAAAAAAGAAGAAAATCTCTCCTGCATCATATTTTATTTTCTTCGATTTAATGTATGCGTACGCGTAACATAAATTCTCCATTCTAGTCTCTAGATGATAGCTCTTTACCATCCCAACCACAGAATGCTTTTCGTTTTCTATGAGTGCTTTCCCCACCCCTCTGTTTTCTTTTTTCATCTCTTCACAAAGTCTGAGTGAAAATTTTCGACAAAATATAGAATTTCATTCGTTGCCTTTTCAGCAAATGGGATTTACTTCCCTCTTAGATGATATTGGAGCTGCTATGCTAATATAAAATATTAAGAATTACACACACCAAAAAAAAAAGTTTTACATCTTAATATAATCGGGATGTGAAACGCCTCACGCATCCCTTCCTTACGCACTTCTAATAACGTTCAATCCGATTTTCTACAATTCTACGTCAAAAAAGTCCGCAATTGGCCAATGTAAGAAAAGTTTAGTTAAAATTTATCTTCGCATCTTCTGCCATTTAATTTTGTTAGGATTTCTTTGGCTAAACGGATTTCGTCGAGAAATCACACAAGAAAACGAAAATTCGCAACATTATTGAAAACCTAACAAGATCTCGTCACCATAATATCGTTTAACTGGTCGCTACTATCAGAACCCTATCTCCTGTTCTTTACATATTCTCTAACCCCTCAAAATATATGTCCAGTGATATGTTATACCATAAAACCTGAAAATGAAAAATTCTCTTACTTTTGGATCCAATGAGGATAGAAGAATGGGCCTAATGATAAAATTAATATCTAATTCGAATTAAGTGCCTAAAAATATAAAATATATGTCCAATGATATATTATATCATAAAATCTGAAAATAAAAAATTCTCCCCTTTTT
Organism: Ericerus pela; assembly: GCA_011428145.1. Lineage (NCBI taxonomy): Eukaryota > Metazoa > Arthropoda > Insecta > Hemiptera > Coccidae > Ericerus > Ericerus pela. The sequence continues at coordinate 764,579 of WOFM01000380.1, forward strand.
ATTGAGTCTAATGATAAAATAACATCAAATTCAAATTCAGTGCCTAAAATATATGTCCGATGTAAATTTAAAAATCAGGAAAAGGCCACTAAGTGCAGGACTAATAAGTTTGCATAATTTGTTTTTTTTTTGTTCACTTTAAATACTCGCAGCTCTATTAAACCAGCCTTCATCGATTTTCCTTCATAAATAAGTTTTCAAAGTGATAAAATAATAAAACCAAACCTAGAACCTTCGTAGATTCATGAAGAATGTATGTTCAAAAATTCATTAACATCAGTTGAGTAGATTCTGAGATTACCCTTAACATACACTTTTCAAAATTTTCCTTTTTATAAATTAGTATAGATATAGATGTAGATGTATGTATGTATGTATGTATGTATGTATGTATGTATATTTTTGATTCACAGTTTTGAGAAAGCAACAAAAGGTATGAAGCAAAAATCTACATAAAACATAGTCCTCAAATAAGAACAGGTGTGAAAGAAGTTTTGTGCTTATTGGTTCAGTAGTTTCTAATAAAACAGGAATAGAAAAAATTCATGGAAAATTGGTTTTTCCAAAATTTTGAGAAAACTTCAAAAGGAATAAGACTGAAATTTTCATGATAGACTTTCTTTTTGTTAGTGAAAGTCTGATAGAAGTTTGATGGTTATTCATTTGGTAGTTTCTGAGAAAAATGGAGAAGAAAAATTGCTGAGAAAATTTTGGATTCACAGTTTTGAGAAAACTACGAAACAGAGAGAGCTGAAATTTTCTCGATATCTAGTCTCTATATAGCACCAGGTTTCATAGAAGTTTGGGGCTTATTGGTTCTGTAATTAAACATTCATTGAAAAGTGGTTTTTCCAGAATTTTTAAGAAACTACAAAAGGGATCTTTTGAAATTTTCACGTTAGATATTTCTTACATATGTGTAAGTATGATAGAAGTTTGGATCTCATTCATTTGATAATTTCCTGGAAAACCGGAAATGAATTTTCGTTTATGATTTTGAGAAAACTACAAGAGGAATAGGGCTTAAGTATCTTGGAAAAGCAGTCATTTTATAGGACCAGGTTTGATGGTAATTTCAAACAACATCAAATTTTCACGCAGAGAAACGTCCCATTTTTTTTCACCAAGCTCTTATAGTCGAAAGCATTGAAAAGAAAGGTCAATTGAGGCTTCATTTTCTCAACGAGAGAAGTGAAAGAAAAAACGCAATATTTCAGTACCATATTTTGATAGAATAAGAAAGATGAAAATATACTACTGAATAAAAAAATTAATTCACTATCCGAAAAAATATGAAAAATTCCTCAATTTTATTCATTACTCATCATTTTTTCAACTGATTTTCTTAGCTCCTCCATGAAGCAGAAAATAAGAAAAAAAATACACATACCAAATCAAAAAAACTAATGAGAAAATTAACTGTGAAAGACTTCGAGTAAATGGAATCACACTAACTTGTTTATGTTTTGATCTCTAATTGGGTTTTAATTTCTCTTTTTAGGAAGGTTTTCTTTGAAAATCTACTGATAAATCTTGATCTCATGAAATGACCTGAAGGTGGAGGTAAGGATATTTTTCATTTCATAACCCAACAAAAATTTCAGAACCAAAAACTCAAATTCATATATATATAATTATGTATACATTGTAGTGTCCGAAGTTAATGACAAAACCAAACAACAAAAATTGTAAGATTATGTGGTCTTTTCTGGCTCCAAAAGTATCTCCGTGATAGGCTATGAGTGGTATGTGAGATAAGGTTCTAAGGCCAAAAGTTTATACAAAAGGAGCCTAAACATTTCCCAAAATTATTTACATTTGACATCATATCATCCAAAGAAAATTTTGCTAAATCGGGTCAAAAACAAAATAAACCAATAAAAATGAGGAGGTGAGAGAGAAAAGAATAATTCAACATAGAATAACTGATGAGACAGGATCAGTCTCCTCCCAGGAGTTAACAAGTTCACAACTAAAAACAGCTTGTAGACATGTAAGAATAACACAATAAAGAAAAGAGGAAATGTGACAAGTTTATTACTTCTAATAGCCAGCATACTTCAGTAAAACTATGTAATACTTAATTTCTAGATGTGGGTGAAATTGACCTTCTTAAAATTTTCAGATTATTTTACCTAATTTCAGCCATGTTAACAGTATTAGCATTTTTAGTCAGACATCTCAACATATGTACATATTATATTATATATCATCATCATTATAATAAAAGCAAGTGTAACTTGAAGACTGAAATTTCACTCCTATGCTTTCCATAGAAATCCATTCAGGCAGCATGTTTTTCAGAATCCATTTTTGTTTCGATTTTGAAGGATTTAATGGTTTTAAACTGTAATAATTTTAGGTCAAAAGTTAAAAGATTTAATTAAATTATTAATTTTATTATGATCTATTACTAACTTTTTAGCAACTAACTTTCTACTTTTCACAAACGTACTTCTCTAGATGAGCTGCTGCTGTGTTACAGGTTTTTTCTCATTTATGCACGACTAAAGTAAATATTTAGTGTATTTTCCTTTAGCCTCATGTATTTAATTTTAGCTTCATTCCCTTCATATTGTTCCTTCCTGTCAATGACGTTTTGTTTCCACAAGTAATGTGTACAGAGAAACTAAGAAACAGAAAGAGAAAACTCGAAAGAAAACAATGAGAAGATGTTTTCTAAGGTTAGAACCCAGCAAAGTTTAAAAAATAGAAGATAAACCATTACTTAAAAGGAAAAAAAAAAACTCTGGAAAATTATTTAACCATGAGCCGAATCAACTTTTCATAATATATTTTTAAAAAGATGGAGGCGAATGTAAAGAAATGTAGACAAGGGTATGGTTATGATGAGCAAAGAAAAACAAATTGGTAAATAACGAGGCGATGAAAAAAGTAAAAGATTACACGAACTACGTCTTGAGGGAAAATATTTTCAAAAAAATGTCTTGGTTTTTTTGAGGTTGTTTTTCTTTTATATTTTGAAAAACAAATGAGGTTATGGCAAAGGAGAAGCACCCAAGGGTATCACAATTTTTTCAAGATAACTAACTGTACTGACGCACACACTAAATTAATTGAAATTACGTTAAAAACACGTTTTTAAAGATAAGCTTTTATTTTCCTTTTGGCTTCAGCTTCACGTGAAATAAATATTATTTCGTTGCGGAAGGTTGGCTGCAGCATTGGTATATTTTAAAATCGCAGAAGTGAGTAGAATAAAAGCTTATAATAACAGTAATTTTCCAGCAAAGTAACAGCTGAATAGTGCAAATATGAGAAAAAAAAAAAGGAAATTAACGACCCAAATGAAGAAACGAACCAATCTTTTTTATGCTACCGAACGAATTCAACATAGACCACTGGAGAAAGAATTACAATTATGAAGCCCATTTTCTCATTATGCTTTACAAGATTGTTTATTCAAGCAAGTTTTCCCCAAAGTAGTAATGTCAACAATGAAGATAAATTTTCAATTTTAGATGGGTTCATCTGCAGTTTAATTAATAAAATCTGAGTATAAACTGAGGTTCCATTTCCAAAAACATCCAAAATCGTTTCAAATTAGTTTCGATTGATTACTAGTAATTTTCTCAAAAAACTTTTTTCTCACCCACATTTTTTCCCAAACCGTTTTCACAAATGTTTAATTTCCCTGATGTCTTTTACGCTGAAAATTAGGTTTATCACATATTTTTTCCTTTTCAGTCAATCGTTATAACAAGAAATTTAAAATCACGGTCTTCAAGAATAATATAACGATCCTGATAATTGTGAAATCAAAACTGCAACCCATATGTGAGCAGTCGTTTTGAGAATTTAGCCCACGCAGCACCAGCCGTGCTTGAGCCTTTTACTTAATACTTTTTGCAGTATAACGTTTTCCACTATCATGGTGAGGTTGAGGACATAGAAACGTAACATCTCGTAACACCATGTATGTACGGAATCAATACAAGGCATGTCTCATGTCTCAGTGGTCTCCAGAAAACAAACAATAAAAATCAGGGAGTAACTCATTTACTCACAATTACCTACAAAGGAACTCATTTGCAGAATAAACCGCACCTTAGTTGCGCACACATTAGAGGATCATAAAATAATAAGAATAATTGTACTCTTTTGCGCATATTTTCTTTCTCACTTTTTGTCGGTACATTATTTAATTGTTCAATCACTAGTTGGTAACACTGTAACGTCATTCTCCAGTTCCTATTCAGTTGCGTCGTCTATCTGTTCAGTTTGTGAGTTATGTCCGTACATGTGATTATCTCTCTCTCAATTAAATTCTTTTATTAGTGCGGTACTTGTGTTTTTCTCTTTTAATTATTCTCCGGTGTTAAATTAATTGTTTGTCTACCTCATACATCAACGGACTCCAAGCCCCCAGAGTCCAACATGGTGGAGGCGCCGGGTACCTCGCGAAAAATGAAGTCAACAGTTCCAGAGGTAAAAAAAAAAATTTGATGGTACTCGAATTCTGTAAGTATGGTGTAGGCGCGTAAAAGAAGATGGGTATATTAAATTTATTTTATTTATTAATGGTGTTCGTAATGGTGTTTGTAATTTGAAATAGTGGCGTGATAATTAAGTGGTGATGTGATGGTAAATTAAGTGGCCTGATAAAAGGCTGTCAACAGCAAGGTATGAGGTGCATAATATTTCTATGGTGTGGTGTGTAATTTTATTGTATGGCGTGTAAGTTGTTCATTGTTTGGCGTGAAATTTTGATTGTGTGATGCGTAATTTTTAATTATGTGGTGCGTAATTTTTTAATTGGTGATATGTGGCGTAAATTTTGTTAAATGACAGGTGACGAAATAACAGGCGTAAATCAAAAGTGTACACTATAATTGATCGATCTTTTTTATTTGATATTTAAATGGAGAAATTTCTAGGTGAATGGAGATGAACGGAGATGGCGTAAAGTCTAGTCATTTTATTTATTTAAGTTGTCAGTCTTTATTTGAAACGGGGAAAATGAAGATGTAATGGCGATCTTTTTAATTTGGAGAATAAAAAAAACAGGTGTATAACAATGGTTAAAGGATGAGATGACGTATATGTATTTATTAGAAGAGGTGAGCGGAGAATTGGCAGTAAACCGGTGTAAAAACTCTTTAGTTAAAATGGCGATTATTTTTTGTCTCACTCTTTTTGAAATAGCCAAACGGAGAAGAAGGAAGGTTGAAAAAGGAGAACAAAAAAACATATATATAATTGTGCGGCATGATACTGGTTGTCGTCAGTATACACGCACACACAATTATAAAAGACGGAGAAACCTATTATTGTAGTGGTGCAAAACGAATAGTCGGTGGATGGTGAAACATATGTGTATTTTATTTTAGTTGTGTGTTAGTATTGGTGAGGCAGTCGACGGAGAAGACAGAAACGTAATAGTAGATGGTGACAAGGCGAATAGTTTAGATAGGAGAATGGGGAATTATACGTACACACACACACACAAATATATAAAGGAGTTTATCTGGTGAAACGTATATTGCGTGTCAATGAATAAGTTAGTTCCATTCATTGTTAGATATAGGCAAAATGCATGAACGTAATAATGTAGGAATTTTTTTTTTATTGCCCCTTGATGAATAAATATATATATATAGATATATTAAATGGGGTATGAGTAATTATGGGAAACGGAGTAAAAATTAAACAAAAGAAATGGAGATGGCCAATTAGAAGCTAAGATTGTGATCAAACTATTTTCTAAATGATTTTTATTGGTGATCTATTATTTGGAGGTAATTGATGACACATATATTGCTATATTTGAGATTGCTCACTTCAAGGCTCATATTATTACGCATTTAGTCATTCATTGTCAGTTCTTGGTTTGGCAAACATCGTATTTTGTTCAGTTGGCATTAGTGCATATTTTATTAGTGTTAATGAGCTTTAGTGCAAAAATTTTCGAACTTTTTCTCACTTTCGTCTTTTATTTCGAATTTTGTTCTCGTCTTTTCTGTTCATTCATAATTATTTCGTGTATTTTATTAATTGTTTCGTATTCTTTTTCGTATTTTTCTTGTCGGCCAAATATTTCGTCAGTTTTAGAAGATTTTAGATTGAATTCGAGCAGATTGGTGAGTCAGTAAATAGTTTTTCTTACTTTCTTTGGAATTTTGTTATGATAGACAATGATGTTTTTATGGTTTGGTTCACTTTTATTAATTATTATTTGAGCAAATAGTTTCAATCACGACTTCCACTTCGATATCGATACGTATAATTATATAAGAGGAAATTTAAAAAGGACTTAAGAAAAAGGAATAAATAAAAAGACTGGTGAAAAAGGATAATATAAATAATAATGGAGTGAACGGAGAATAATCTAACGAATATTCGTGCATAATTATATAATATATAAATAATTAAATAATATTTTTTTAAAGGGGCGAAATAATAATATTTTTTTTATGTGCCTTAATAGGAAGCGATATATGTGATTTTCTTTAAAAAAAAACTCGGGTATAAATAAAATTAAATATCGATAGTTAGGGGACTGTCGTTATCGAAATTATTGGTTCCATTTTATCTGATTTAATTGGTTGCTCTTTTATGACGGAGAAAAATGGTGATGCGTAATTTGGTCTCCCCGATAAAATTGATAAAAGGCGAAATGGCGAAACGGAGAATATATTTATTTATTTATTTATTTATTTTTATATTTATGTAATGATACGGATCGAGTACTCAAATACCATTACAGCTCATATAAACGGAGTAGTGTGAAGGATATTGAATATTTTTTTTGGTGAATTTAAATATATACTAGAAGGAAAGTCTTTAAGTACTCGATCCACAAGATCTTTGGTTGTGGGTTGGCTGTATGGAAGGACGTTGCGTTCGCGGATGGAAGTACAGTCGACTAACTGCCTTTGGAGGGTACATGTGTGTTCCATATATCTAAAGAAGGTGGTGTTTCGGGCTGTGAGTGGCAAAGTTTGTGACCCACAGTTCAGAAGCATGAGTCGTGCTCCTTTTTCTTTTTATTATTGACCTGGCGTTGATTCACCCGACTAGAGCCTACCGGATTTATTATTTCTTTAGAACTAAACCTTATCACAATATTATATATCTATTTATTTTCCAAATATTTTCCTTTCCTTTATCAAATATTTTGTTACAATGAGCTTAAACATTTGTATAGTTTACCTAGTAAAATGGCAAATGGTAGAAAGCCTAAAACTAAATCCGGGGAATAATCGGACACGCGAAGCCATAATCAAAGTGGCAGTCAAAATTCAAGCAACTGTAATGTTCACAAAAATAATAATAGCGAATCTGATCGTGATGAACCCTACATCTCTGAGAATGATATCGAAAATATATCAATAAGTGAGGATATGGAGGTTGATGTAGAGGTGGACTTAGAAACTGAAAAACGTCTATTAGAGAATAAAAATAAGGGAACCACAGGTGAGATCTTACGATTCTTTCGAAATCGCAATATATATTTAAATTTTTCACAAATAACTTACTGAACGGAGGGAGTAATAATGTGACGACACATTAATTAATGTGGTATCATTATTATTCCTTCTAGTTAAAACAAAGGCGCACAAAAGCTTCCGCCACAAATAAAGGGGAGACTCCTCAGAAGAAGCTTGATCAGTCTGTTAAGGCCAAGACCACAGTACCAAAAAGTTCTATTCCTAAGCCTATCGCAAAACCAATACCTACTTCCCAATATAGAATCCCAAAAATATCTCCAACAGTTGAAGGCCAAATGTGCTTCAACTGTGGAATTATTACATCAACGCACAGTGCCACTTCTTGTCCTAAGTTAGGGAAGATGAGACTTGTTATAGTCTCACAAAATGATAGGTACAGGCGCACGTTTTATAATAGTTGTAGGCCTAATAGATACATGTCTTATCAAGAGCGTAGCTCGTATCGTGGTATTGCACCACCTAGAGGTGGATTTGTTAATCCACAACCTAAACTATCGACTGGAGGAGTAGCTAAACCTTTTAGAGGAACACCCTCAAACAGATGTGGAAGGGGTGGCAAAAGTAAAATGGTGGATAAAAAGGTGAAGGATACTAAAATTACTGATGATCAAACGGCGGCTAAATATGCGTTGGTCGAAGTTAATAATTTTAAGGCTAAACAGGTGAAAAATGACTCAACTTTAGATAATATTGAAGTGGATGTTCAATTTGACATTCCTCAATCATCTGGTATTTCGCAACATACGTATGTGACCTCTGATTGGGAAGAATGCCTCAATATTCCTTTGCCTCCTAGATTTCACCTTATTCGACCATTCAAAACCTAGAGCAATCTTCAGCTTTGATGGTCACTTCTGAGGAGGAGACCCTGTTGGATCTGGATGACGCTGATAATTCGACGTCGTCTCAGAATAATCCTTCAGGTAAACCTGTGTATAAAGTATCGTTTTTGTCGGATAGTGGGGCAACTCAACACATTATTTCCAGTCCTGTCCCACTTGTTAATAAAAAACCCCATAATGAAAAAGTGCTTAGTGCCCATATAGACTCGACGTTGTCCTGTGAGTTAACTGGTGACTTACTTACTCGAGATTTACTTGGTAATTAAGTTAGGTTTAATAATGTTAGGTGTTGTCCTCAGTTGTCTGAAAATTTGTTTTCTGTACAAAAATTGGTAGATTTAGGTTTTACTGTAATTTTAAATAATCAAAACATTCGAGTGGTAAATGGTGATCAAACGGTGACCTATTTTTCTGGAGAATATAAAAAACCATTTTGGCGTGTGGAACTGGTGACTGATCTTACTAATGATAGTGTAGATTATGATGACGAGACACCGGCGTTATCTCGTCATTTACATTTGAATTCTGCTCATATTACTAACTTCGTACCCGCAAACAATTTGGAGGGAGAAGAGGAAGAAACAGGTGGGAATATAGGTAATGGAGAAAGAGAGAATTATTTGCCGGTACAAATGTCAGATAATACTAATAGAATACATATAGGTAATAATAACAGTAAAACCGAACAAAATAAAACGGAGAATAATAATAATAATAATAATAATAATGACAATAATATAGATGATAATGATAATTTAGAAAAGTCTAAAACGGAGGGAGTAAATGATAATAATAAAGGCGAAAGCATGATTGACAATGAAAACCAGGAGAATGATCGAAAGGTAATTAATATTGAGGAAATTCCCAAACCTATGATATTAGACATTACTGGAGTGAATAAGTCTATACCCTTAGAACTGCACTGGCACTACAAGTAAGGCCATGTGTCAGAAAAATATTTAAAGAAATTGGCGCAAACTAAACCGGAACAGGTGTTAGAAAAGGAAAATATTGATCTCCAATTAGCACCACCTGATACACCCCAACATAACAGTGTGACTGAAAGGTTCAATAATACCATTCAAAGCAGAGTGAGAGCTTTAATGACAGATTCAGGGTTACCAAAGAGTATGTGGGATTTAGCTGTTAAAGCAGCAGTTTACGTGTACAATCGTATCCCACATAAATCTATAAATTATGATATACCTTTGACTAAATTTGCACCAAGTGCACCATGTCATTTTAATCAATTACAGAGATTTGGTTGTTTGGCATATTCAAAAGTCAAAAGAAAACCGGAGACTAAATTCTCACGACGGGGAATCTGTACTGTAATGGTTGAATATACCCGATCTGGTTATTTATTATGGTGTCCAGAAACTAAATCCTTAATTGAGTCAAGAGATGTGAGATTTAATGAGAAACTGGTGTATAGGAATAAATATAAACAACAGGAGAGAATTGAAAAAGGAGATATTAATTGGTTTAGTGATTTTAATAATAAGAATGAAATGGAGAATGAAAAGGAGGATAAACAGGAGGAAAGTAAAGGAGTAAAGAGAAAAGAGACAAAAGGTTGAAGCTTTTAATACCGAAGATCCTAAATGGATCGAAGCTGAAAACCTTGATGAAGTTCTAGACGAGTTCGTTTATACGGCTATGGCTGAAGTGAATGAAGACCCCAAAACATATTTGGAGGCAATTAACTCATCCGCTAGCCTACAATGGAGAAAAGCCATTCAAGACAAAATTAACTCGCTTCAAGAACACGATGTATGGACTATAGTTGATAGACCATTAGTTGATGAGAATGGAGAGAAACCAAATATAATAGATTCGAGGTGGTTATTTAAGGTTAAACCGGAGCCAACAGGAGATGTGAGATATAAAGCAAGACTGGTGGGAAGAGGATTTAAGGATAAGGTAGAATACAGTTTACTGGAAATATATGCTCCAGTAATACCATTGGCGACTGTACGTAATTTATTAGCGATAGTAAATAAGTACAATTTGGAGATTTGCCAACTGGATGTTAAAACTGCATTTTTACACGGAGAAATAACTGGACCTATATATATGGAGATACCAGAAGGAGTAGGTATTGATCCCTCTGAAAGAGTAAACAAGGTGTGTAAATTAAATAAATCGATTTATGGGTTAAAAACTAGTCCTAAAAGCTGGAATATACTTTTCACAGCGGAGATGAAAAAGTTAGGCTTAAATAGTGATGTAAAAGACCCATGTTTATTTACTTGGAAAAACGGAGATAAATTTATAATCCTTCTAGCCTATGTAGACGATATTCTCATAGCTGGAAATTGTTCAATTTCGATTGAACAATTAAAGGAAAAATTTAGGAAAATATTTAAATTTTCCAATATGGGAACTCCCCAGGATTACTTAAGTATTGAAATTAGTAGAAACAGGAGTCAAAATAAAATGGAGTTAAAACAAACACGATTTATTAATAAATTATTAAGGAGATTTAAAATGGAGGATTGTAAACCTTGTAAAATGCCTATGGTAACCAGGCAAGTAAAAAAGAGGAATGAGAATAATTATGAACCTAAAAACTTAAATAAAACAGGAGAGAAATATCCATTTAGAGAAGCAGTCGGTTGCTTTTTATATTTAACTGGTGGAACAAGACCCGATATAGCTTTAGCTGTTAACCTAATGAGAAGGTGTCAAGGTAATCCAACTGAAGAGAATATACAGGAGTTAAAAAGAATCTTCAGATACCTAAAATATACTGAAAATCTAAGTCTAACTTATAATGGAAAACACGATAATATTATAGGATATTCTGATGCTAGCTGGGGTGATTGTCCTGAAACAGGAGCATCTACAGCAGGACATTTAATTAAATTATTTGGAGACACAATAATGTGGAAAATGTTATAAACAACGGAGAGTAGCAACTTCTACGTGTGCAAAGGAGTATGTAGCAATGAGTGAGTTAGCCAAAGAGTTAGCTAATCAAGCCGAAAATAACGGAGAAAATTATAGGTATCTCATTTCTCCAGCACAAATTTATGTGACAGTCAATCGGCAATAGACAGAGCTCAGATGGTAGGAGCACCAGGTTCCTGTGATGTCGTATATATTTTCTTTGTCTGCATTTATGTTCCTAATTATGTCTTTCGTGAGTTCTGTATATTATATTTTTATATCTTTCTTACATTTGTTGAGCTCACTACCTACAAACTTTACTTATACCACAACGGAGAATATGATAAATTTTAGGAAGAATATAATGGAGTACTAAACATATACATATTTAATACATCTTGAACAATATTTCATTAAGAAGTCTTATGGTGGCTTAAGGCAATTTAATGAAATGTTCATGATATTTTCTATACTCTTTTGGATATACCTTTTTAATGAATATAAATAAAATCGTAGAGGTTTTTCATCTACTCCTGTAGATTTTCCTCTACACAACTGGTGGACAAAGAGGTTTTTAGTTTATCCTTTTTACATAAATATACAATAAATTCATAAATAAAAAGGATAAACCTTTTCCTCTTAATTTTCTTTAAATATATTTTTTATAAATAATTCTTTCGGCAAAAGAGGTTTTTATTTATGTAATATAAAGTTTTCCTCTTTAACTAATATTTATATTGTATAACAATTATATTGTTATTTGATTTTGAATCTTTGTATTTTTGATCTATAAGGAGTTTTTCATGAAAAATGTTTTCTCCTATTTATTTTTTATCGCACTATGTACTTTTTAATCACTATACATTGTTCAATCACCATATCTTATATATTATATAATATGCATTTCATATGTATTTCATATTTTCAACGTTGTATTTGAACAAGGAGGGAGTGTCGGTACATTATTTAATTGTTCAATCACTAGTTGGTAACACTGTATCGTCATTCTCCAGTTCCTATTCAGTTGCGTCGTCTATCTGTTCAGTTTGTGAGTTGTGTCCGTACATGTGATTATCTCTCTCTCAATTAAATTCTTTAATTAGTGCGGTACTTGTGTTTTTCTCTTTTAATTATTCTCCGGTGTTAAATTAATTGTTCGTCTACCTCATACTTCAACGGACTCCAAGCCCCCAGAGTCCAACACTTTTAAAGGATTACGACATAAGTTCCAATCCTGAGCGGGACATGTTTTTGTATAATTTTTCAATTTTTTAAAAACATTGTACACTCTTGAAAGCGTATCTTTTAAAAATCCATTTTTAACATAATTTATTATGTTTTGAAAATAAAAATATTTTACAATTGATTTCCAATTTTGGAATAAAATCATACGGAAAAGGTTTTTTGGAAAAATGATTGGGGAAAATTTTCTGAAATGGTTCCGATTAATCGTCAATATATAATATATTCACGAAAAATACGCATGGGCGTAGACAAGCTCTTAAACTTAGCCCGAAAAAAGTTTAACGTCTAAAAATATTGTGACTTTATCTATGATGGTGTCTTTGTGGTAAGAGGTCAGAGCAGACTGCAAAGAAGATGTGGACCCTTCCCTCAATATAGAGCTATGTACGCCCTTGCAAATAAAAGAAAATTTATTGGTCGCATGGTACATATGAAGGAAAAATAAAGGAATGGCTGAAATTTTCAGACAGATTAGAGCATCCGATCAAATATATTTCTGTAAACAAAATAATATCCACAATATTTTTGAAATAGAAAAATAAGAGCGAGTAAATTCTATTATTATGCTCCAGATTAATTCAATTTAAACAGAGATTTCGCAAACTCAAAGAATCATATACCTTCAATTACTGAAGCAAATGCAATAAAAGATATCTTATTAGCTCCCTACAGTGAAAAGATGAGCGTCCGAACAATTTAATGCAAAGAAAGATAAAAATTTTCAGTCTGAAAAAAAAAATTTGGATGAGAAAATGGTGTCATTTTGAAAAAATAAACCGATTGTGCTTATGAAGAAATGTTTGAAATATGTAATTTATAAATTTTGCGACATGAGCCACTTCTCCTGTCTACCTTGTAATTCTTTAATTTTGAAAGATAGCCTATGTACTAAACTTTTAATACAAAAAACTATAAAATCAAACAAGATGCAGCGAAGTACAGAAATAGACGTTTGAAATGAGAAAAAGTATTGCTTCTAAGCGAAGGAAGAGAAACACTATTCGATACTCTTATGACGGTAAAATTTCCCTAAAACTTTTGTTAACTTAAAATTTCACCTACTAGTTTGAAAAAGTTTTAATTTGCAGGAAAGGTTGACATCGATAATTTAAAATTTTACTACGCCTTTCAGCGACAGTTTTCCCTCGTTAAAACTTCGGTAATTTACACTTTCTCTCAAATACACCCAATACATTATTGCACGACTGTTTGAAATAATGTGGAGTTTACTCTAATACAAATAAATACTAAACATACGAAACTTCTTCAGCTTAATAATTTCTATAAAATTGGAATTTTGCCTTCTTGAATATTAATTTGAAATACTAATAAGGAAAAAGCCAGTCAAACTCGAAGAAAGGTATTTTTTCAATAATCAAGCAACCAAATCGAGCCGAAAGTAAGAAAATTTTAAAACATTGCTGTTACTCAGTACGTACTTAACTTATTACCATTTCTCTCGATATAAAACCTCAACTTGGAACATTTCTTTGATAAAGAGCGAACTTAATAAGCAGAAAATGGACTGTTAAAAATAACAGCAAGTTCACTAAAGCTGGAAATCGGTTATCGAAAAAATTGGACTCAGTTTAATTTTGGAGTGGACTTATTACACTGAAAAGTACTCTGTGACCAAGACTCAGTTTTATCTCAAAAATGTACATTTTATTAATTTATTAAATTGAGACTATTAATTTAAGGAGTACATACAACTGCTTGAAGACAATTTTATTTCAGGAGAAATGAAACTAACAAAGAAAATGTACAGACTAGTTCTCAAAACTGGTATGTTTTCATTATTCATAATTTATTGACAAATTGACAAATGCTGATTTATACTTGGAATCTGACTGCTACAGTAAGTTTGGTACAAGTACAAAAACTGAAAAGAAAAAACATTAAAAATACTTTCTTGGGAAAATTTGAGGTCAAGTGAAGTGAGATGATTTATCCACAAATTTTGTGAGGACTAGCAAAACTGTTCTGATTTTTCAAAGAAATCCATTCACAAAATGTGACTCAAATGAATCCTGAAAAAATGATACGTTTTTACAACAGAGTAACACAGCACTAGTTAATCGGAAGAAAGGAAATACATTATATTGGTAAAAATTTCGTATTTGTTACACACGTATTTCAAATGTCATTGATGTTGCAAATTCGTGGCAACTTTATTTGTTTCTTTATCACTGAAACTTTTCATAAAGCATTTTATTTGGCCCGACTATGGTATTCTGGGTTAGTGACACCTGTGGGTCTTATTATTGACACATGGGTGGCACATTTATGATGAATTATTAATGACATATTTTCAGTAGTATGCACTTCCGTCACTATTTTGCAAATAAGTGACATTGTTCCGTCAACTTGAGCTACTCAGGTGACACACATGCAGACTACCATATTTCCATTTCATAGGTGACTCTCACGCTTCTTCTCGGTGTCATTTTTATGGTATTATTGTAAATTACATGAATTATATTTATAGTAGTGAAATGAAACTAATGTGAAGTAAACGTCAAATTTGTGATGTATAACTGTGATACATTAATGCTACACATTTAACAACCAAAACTGATTCACACATATCATTGCTAGAGGTTTAAAATTATAAAACTTCCCATTGTATCTGTAAGTTTTATAACAAAAGTGACACTTACTTTTGCGCCGAAACAAAAGCATAGATGATGCTTGTGTGACTTGACAGTGAATCAACTGCAATGGTTATGTGAATGTCTGTACCATAATCGTGACTAGTGTGATATATTTCAACGTACTATTGGAAAATAATATTTGGTGCCTTAAAATTTGAATTACTCATTTAATTGTCGTTAGTGATTCATAATTTTCTCCAAAAACTTGATAGTTTTGCTCAAACAAGTTAGGGTCTATTCAAATAAAGATCTTTTAAGTACAAATGATAATCTTCATGATTTTCATGAAGGGATTCATCTTTACTCCGAAAGCATTAATCATCGGCAATAAAGCTCTCAATTTTCAGGAAAATTTTTATGATCGACTAAGTTACTGTGTTCATGCTGAAGAAAATCTATTTGAACATTTAATTTAAATAGGGTAATAGTATTTGTTTTTTCCTTTTCTTCATAAGTTTTTCATCTTGTACGACATTTTGTTCTTTCAATCAGTTTACAAATACTTTTTATTTATTTTTCATAGATTTTATATTTTTTATTTTGTAATTAATGATTCTTTATTGAAATATGCCATTGGTTTGAACAAAAATATGAAGGTGGTGCAACGAATTGTGAGTTCCTCTCTCAAATAAATAAGTAATTAAAATTTCAACCACCAAAGATTATTCTCCTATGGTGCGTCAAAATGTGAATCACCCTATATATGATGCCAACAAGTGATGCAGATTTTAGATCACAATGAAATTTTTTTTGGAACACCTACATGACAAATATGTCATTTTTTCATTTTTGTTTAACACGTTTGTCACTTATGAACCAAATGTGTAGTCTATATGGCTCTTCTATGGTACACTTGAGTCACTGTGACACATTCGTAAAATTAACATGTAAATATATAGTGTCCACTAGCTTACGTGAATCACAGATGCCTCCAAAAAACACTTCACACCTGTATAACATCACAAGGCTACCTATAATTTCACTGAGGGTAAGCCAGCAAATCAGACAGGTGTGAAATTTTTCAAAAGGGATTTGTTCACCTAGATTACAAGTGTGATTGTTTTATTTTGAAAATAGTAATTATTGTGCCAACAATAATTTTCCATAAATCATACGTTATCTTGAGGTAGGTATGATACAAAAAAAGAGTTAATTGCAGAATTCATGATGAATAATTCGAAACGAGAAATTAATTCGAAGATAGATAATCGAATTTCGGAGAACGGAAAACAATTCAAACAAGCCTAAATGAAAACTTCTCTTTCCTTTTTCTTCACAAGCTGAACTTCGACTGAATTTTGATATCTTTTAAAAATTGACTTTCCTAGCATTTTCCAATAATGTTTCACTTTTCCATTTATTATTTCTTCGATTTGCGAGACGAACCATTAAACTAACCCACTTGTTTTGGAAGCACTGTTTTCAAACGTTCTCGTAAACATTTTCTCAATATGAAGTTTCAAATAATCGGGCACATCGGAGAAAAAATAAATAAAAGGAAAACATAGAAAAATTCATCATCAAAAGTGACGACAATTTTTTCTTCGTTACACTGTTTCGTTTTACTTTTACTCGCTGCTACCTAATTTAATTTTCGAATAACATTAAAAAAAAAAATATCAAAGTTCATAGTTTGCCTTTTGAAAAGAACGAGCTATATTTTCTTTTTTCTTCTAACTCACTTTTCTTTTTCAATCCGCTACAAACAATATTCGTCAGAAACTTTTTCTGTTTTAACTACTGAATGAAAATAAAAAAGATTCCTTCATTTGTTCCGGTTTTGATACTTTTTTTTTGGCTCTTTTTTTCTCTTCCTCTTCAACGCTTAGTTGGAGGAGCACCACGATGGAAAACAAGTGGTAAGTAAAAAGAAAAAAAAGTTATTTTAAAAGGAAAAATTCAATGAAAAATGGAGAATGCAGATGAAAAAGAAAAACACTATTTCCGCATCGTTTGTGTATTTTTTTCTCCCTTTCCGTTTTCGATTAAATCACAAAACTATTTTTTTCGCGATACAAGGGCCCACTCTAATAACGTGTGCTCAGATTTGAATTTTTCAATTGTTGACAACTATTTTTCTTTTTTAAATCACGATCCAGTTTCAACTTGCTGCGTAACATTTTCTCAAAAATCCTCGAATTTGTCGTACTTTTATTCAAGAAAAAAAAAGTGAAATATAAAAAGTTTTTTCTTCCTTTCTTCGCCCCACCTCGATCCTTCATCCCTTTCATGCTTTGAATTTTTTTTTCTTTAGCGTCGGTTTTCGTTGATTAAATTCAATGAATAGAATTTCAATACTTTCGAGTCAAATAATTTCATTTAAATAAAAATATTTTTCCAACGATCTTTTCTACATAAGGCTGCTTTCGCCAAAATGAAACGGTTTCCTTTTACTTTTCATTATTTTCTGCGAGGAAAATTGAAAATAAGAAAAGGATGAAGCTACAGAGGGTTAGTTGCAGTACACATGAGCTAGTTACAATCGAACAGCAGTCATATGGGCGATTTCAGTAAAACTGAACCATTTTATTTCAATTTTTCTTTCACAATTTACCATGATAAATTTCTATGTTTTCCAATAAAAGAAAAATAGAAAAATTCCTAGTTTCAATGAAGAGCAGTTCACTTGAGAGAAAATTTCAAGTAAAAGTTATAAGTAATTATACTTACCTGTATATTATATTTTTAATTTGTTCACTTTAAAACGCTTGTAAACGAAAATGGAACGATAGCAATAAAATTCAAGAAGTTTTGACTTTTCGATAGTCACCTAACGGAGATGGATTAGATTTTCAATGGGCAGTGATTTTCTATCAAGAATGTTTCAATAAGATACGGCAGCATAACTGGACCCACCCTTCATCTTGAAATGGCAATCTTTGGACTGAAATGTGACAACTAACCACCAAGTCTTCTCTTATCTTATGTGCAACATCGTTCACCTTTCTGTATTTTATATCCTCCACAAGCCATGGTTCGTGGTTCCACTCTAGCTCTCGGCAACGCAGTGCTATTATTCGGTAGGTCTTACTCTGATATCCTTCACAGTCTTTTCACTCCAAACTGAAGGACGTGATAGGATATACTAATACTGAATGCAGAAAAATAAGAGATGTGCGCTAACTACTGATCAGGAGATACTACACAGAAGTAGAAAAACCACTGCGCCGAACAGATCTGTGAGATTTAATACTTCGGTGATAGATGGTCCAAACGTGTTATCTTGCTGGAAGCGCTTCTGGAAAGACTTTTGGGCACGTCCTCCCCTCAGTCTGTTCGAAGTCCTATTTGAAGGACAAATACACTATTAAAATTACACTGAGCTTTCAAGAAGGACCATATTTTTTCATTGTTTAGGACACCATGAATGTACAAAGCATGAAATATAATGTTTTGACTGAATACTGATGCAGTGGCGTTACTAAAAATTTAGAGGCCCCATTTTTTTACTGTAATTTTTTTTTCTTCAAAAATTAACCAGGGTCCCTTTTAATTCATCCCCCATAGTAACGGCTCTGCTGACCCTTCATTACGTAATTTTACTGATGGAAGTATCAGTAAGTTAATTTCTTTAGTTACCTATATTTACTTCTAGGTATACCATAGTTATTCATTTTCAGGTTACAATAAGAAATTAATACAGACTATTATGAATTTTTTTTTAAATTACCATCTTTTACCACCCTGTGTCTCAACTCCTAGCGAAGTTATGTAATAAATGTGTGGAAAACTTTTGTTTAAAATTTTATAAAGATTATTCTTATGCTGGAATTATTTTATTATAGATCACTTAACACTTACCTATTACAGAAAATTGAAAAAACCAGAAATATTTATAGGTTACAGACCCCCCAGGTGGAATAACAAGAAATGGAGATCCAAGTATTTCTATAAATTATTGAGGTGCCTACCCCAAACAAGTTACATCCATAAAAATTTAATTTTCCAACTTTCAAACACTAATTTCATTTCTAATCTTATTTTACTGAGCTACCCAGCCAATAAACACTGCACAATTCAATCAAATCCACTTAGTAAGACGATTTGTTTTTTTTTTTAAACTGTTGAAATGAAAAAATAAACATCTGGAATCATTGACGCCTCAAAACGTCGTGCAATATTGCCATGTTTGCACTGATACTAATCTCAGAATAAAACATTCAGTAGCCCATAGATTTGCTTTGAACTATCCGATTTTAATTTTTCTGTTTTTTCGCCACATCTACATTTCAATGAAAAGATTGCCTTTCCTTCCAGCAGTACATATAGCGCACAGTTTTCATGTGTAAGCTATAGGACTGGTAGGACGCAGGGTTCTGCTGGCTGTAAGTTGGACCATCTATCAATTCAGACTTAATGAGTGAGGAGAGCAGAGGGCGTAATGAAAGAATTCTATTGACGCCATCATGATACGCATTTGGCTGATGGAGCCATTGATATATTTGAAAATGTTCATCCAAAAAATAAAAATGTGGCGTTCTAAATTGTTAATGGTGAATTTAACGATACATTAACGGGCTAAAAGACATGGAAACAAGAGAGCGCAGAAAAATAAAAACCAAAATTGCAATAAAAATTCAGGTGGCACTGCATGCATTTACTTGAAGGAGAATGCAGTATATATTTTGAATCCTCATCATTTACATTCACGTAATAAAGTCAAACTTATTTTCCAATTTTATTTTTTATTGAGTATTGGGATGGAGGACCATTCTACAAGTTGACAATAGGGGATGAAAACTGACTGAATTTCTGCCGGATGATGACGAGCCTCGAATATGAATCTTTAAATATTGCTTGAAAAAACACCAACGGACTCCTTTGTTAATTGCATCGATAATTATGGGAAGATATCTCATACAAAAAATTGAATAGAAGAAAAAAAGGGCTAAAATAAGAATCTTGAAATTTAAAATTTTGATAAGATATGAAGATAGCCTATTTATTTTGTATTTTAGCATATTTTTGCACACTAATTATAATTTTTGTACGTCCATTTTACTTACGTAGGAACTGAGTTTGCATCTTCATCAATTATGATAAGAAGCAAGTAAAAATCTGACGAAAACTTACAAGTTTTTATACCATAAAATAGATATTCTAAATTCTGATCACAAATTAGTATCATAGTTGGAACAATATGACACTCAAAAGAAAACAGAAGAGGAATGTAAAACGCCCTTACAAACTCGAGCCAGAAAATAAATTGTTCTCGTGGAAGCAATCAAGTATGATAATCAAGTTTTGTACGAGGAATGGAGGCAATGGAGACATTCACATAAAGGCCTTTTCGAAAATGCTCTGAACTTCGAAACAACTCATAAACCAACCTGCACTGTGGACTGTTGCTCCATACAACACATTCTTGAAAGGCTTAAGGCTGACTTTCCAATAACAGATTACAGAAATGAATACAAAATTTGGCTTCGTCGGAGAAAGCGAAAAAAGTTTTTGGTGAACATGATGAAAAACTTCAACCGGTCATCGAGGGAATTTGGTTACGAGAAAAGAGGATAAATGGCGAATTTACATTCTGTTTCCGATCGAATGTTGGAATAAATAAATAAAAAAATAAAAATAAAAATAAGACGTTCCCTCGACAATCCGTAAGACGAAAATATTTTCCAACAAAAACGCAGGCGGTTAAATCAACTCTGAAAATTCAAACATTTACTTTACCCCTTCGCCGCACCTTTAACACCGTTTCGCAACAATAAACTTTCGGCCTAAATCGAACGAATTCGATCGAATAAAAAATCGTCAACACAATAAAATCTTGTTTGACCTGACAAGTAAGTACCTACGTATTTTTCGAGGAACTAAATCTCGGTTTCAATTTGGATTTTTTGGGTTCTCCAAGTTTTTCTTCTTTTTCCAGCTTACAACTTTGAACCTCTTCTCTTCTTTACCTTCGTCAGCTGTTTTCAAAAATGAGTGCTCACCTGTCACGGTTTCAAAATATTTTCGTTTCATTCGAAACAATTTTTCTTTCACACGATTTTTTCCTCCCAATCATTAATAATATTGGGTCAGAAGTGGCAGAAGAATTTATGCTAAAACATAAACAAATAAATTTTCAGAAGTTCTCACGAAATGCAAACTTTGGAATTTATGCATAAGACCCCACTTTTGCACACATCTAACTTGCTAACGTACTCACAGTTGAAAAAATTAAAATGAGAAAATGTTTTGTCCATTTATCAGTTTTTCATGTTTGTTCTCTCGGCTCATGATGCCTCAAATAATAACAAGAATTCTCATACTCAATTATCTGCTCGCGTTCATAGATAATTCATTAGTAGTTGCAGATGTAACCCATTTAAAATAATATAGAGGATTGTGTGGATTCTTCACGGAATGTGGATTTAAACTATTAACTTTTACAAATCATTGGCATAAAAGCAACAAACATTACCAAGTAGCTATACCACCGCCAGTGATATGTAAGGCCTAAGCTGTCTACTCTACACAATCTTGATCTCATAGAACTTTCCCTTTACTACTGATATACAGTCAAGTACAATATACATGTAGAGGTGAAGCCAGTCAGGGTGTTGATGGAAGGACCTTTTACTCACATAGACTACCACTATCTTCATTCAAAGAAGCTCTGCGGGATTTGTGGAGCAGGGGAGAGCACCAAGATTCGTGTTCATTTTTTCATCATTGGTTGGTAACCTGTTGCGATGTCTGTTGGGAATCAAACCTGCAACCCTTTATGTACTACCATTCTGACATCCCACACGTTGAATTTAATCTCCACTATTTTAAAATTCCAAAGTTTAGTTCAAATTTTGCTTTATTCATCAATTTTTGAGCGAAGGATTTTTTTATTTTTTTTTATCCAGAGTAATTTCATTGAAAATTCTCCGAAAACTCGTATTTTAACTTTCAACAATTTTGTTTGGGGAGTTTCCAAGTACGAAATATCACACACGCTATTTAGTTATAAAAAAATGTTCATAAAGAAGCATCCCAGGAGAAAGGGTGGTACACTTTTTTACTATCCCAACACAGTTTAAACATAAAATCATAACAACAAAAAAATATAATTATTTCAACTATTTTCACTAAAAACTTTTTTATTTTTTGTAGTTTCAGTAAATTGTGAACAGGAAAATGAAGAATTCAACATTTTTTTTATTCTACTTGATAAACTAATTCTGCATGATGTACAATGGGTGAGCGAACCAAGAATTGATAAGAAAGCCAAAAGCATTCAAACTCTGGAAAGAAAGTGGAAAAAAGAGTGAAAAAAATTCAGGCAATTACGAAACAAATCGTTATTTCCCCAAATAAAGAATTCTCATTTTGTTAACATGTGAAGGTGTATGGCGTGGAAGTAAAAATAAAAATAAAAGTTTCAAAGCAGGTTTCTTTCAACAAAACACCAGCGGATAATTAACAAACTGAGTAGAAAAATGGAGAAAGAGCTACATAAGTACCTTACCACAACCTAAAAACTCAAAAATTAAGGATGAAAAAAAAGAAAAAAAATCACGAAAAAGTCGAAGCAATTCCAAAATTCACATAAGTTTAAAACGAAACAAATTTCATCATAAAAAACGGAGGTCTGCATAGAAAAGAAGTAACTTAAGTGCATTTTTCGGTACAACTATTTTCCTTGAAAGAAAAAACAGACTCGACACTCTTTTGGATTAGGGAGTACGAAACGGAAATACTTTTTTTAGCTTTAGAACCATAAAGTGTAATCAAATCTTCGAAAAGAAATTAAATAATGAGAGAAAGTTGCTTTTCAGACATGGTATATTGAAATTTTATGACTTTTAAAGGGGCGTTCAAGATAAAAATTAATTTTCTTTTGTTCTAAAGTAATGGGTTTAGTGATTTTTTTAAGACAATTTTACATGTAGTCGCTATATTCTCGAAACATTGAAAACATTTTTTTTTTAATTTTTTTAGATGAAAGAAGTGCGGTAAAAGTTGATTTGATCTAGAAACAAAATAATCACAAGAAAATGTATAAAAATTATGCACGAATTTTAATTCAAATCATTCAAGCAAAATTCCACCAAATCATTCTTTGCGTCCAGGTTTCCCGATGTAATTGGGAAACTTTTGGAATCGAGTTAAATTACTCAAACCTGAAAAAAAACGAGGCTCATTGAAAAAGAAAAAGAAATTCGTTACATTCAGAGTTTTTTTCATGTAATCGGCTTATTTCCTTTTTTCGCCTCTGTTTTTTCTATACATTTTTACATTTCTTCACAGAAAAAACAACATATTTCTAAATTCGTTTTATTTGACTCGTCGTTGCGCCGCATCTTTTTTGTTTATCCCTTTTCTGTTTTCTGGATACAAAACCAAAATTCATTGGATACAGTGTAATTGAGACAAAGATATTCATAGAGAGATTTGAAGGACTTTTATTAATTTTTTTTTTTTACTAATCCGGATGAACAAGGCATTCGAACTGATTTTTTTGATATTCCTACAGATGATCGAGAAATTCAAGTTGCTTTGCCACCGGATTTTAACTAACCGACAATCCCTTCCAATAACCAACATTAATCAGTGTCGTGCTCAGAAAAAACTTCGAGGGAGGGAGTGCTGAAAAGTTTTATGTATGATTTTATTGTTCTTCTATTTTCATAAAATTGAAATATTTTCCGAAAAGAGTAGGGGGTGTTGCATCACCCTAACAACCTGCGCTGTACACCACTGCTATCAAGAAACCTCCAGACACGAGGCAAAATGGCCTCAAAGCCAGAACGCATAAAAGAAAACACTGCTCGTTATTAAAATTACCGATTACTATCGTTATTATTTTACATTTTTTTCAAGTAATTGGAATTCAGAATTTATTTATTTTTTTAATTATGGATGAAAATTGGCAAACTGGGTTTTCTAGCGGAGTATTGCTACGCTACACTTCTCGTTCTTTTTCTTCCTGGTAACCGAAGTAACGGTCGTACTAGATTGATTTTCTCAGCAACCGGTAGCCATTATTTTGGTCACTCATGCGCTTCCGGTAACCACATCGAGAACAAAAAAGAAATAAAAAGAAAGTGAGAGTGACGGTGAGAAAGAAAAGTAACGTAGAAAGAATTCGTCTCAATTCGAGAAAAAAAATTGGGTTTCTACTTTGCCTGGCCTCGTCATAAATTAGTCCTGGATCAAAGTTCAACTTTACGCGACGAACGAACGTATGTCGCGTCCAGATTAATATTTAGGGAATGCGATTGTGGTGTGTGTGGTGAAATTGGCAGAACAAACAGGGCAATGTTCCCCTTTCAGCCATTTCAGTTTTAGGGGTGCGAAAAATTACGCCTACCAATTAAAATCGTTTTCGAGTGAAACAGTAAATTTCTATCATTCACTGCTTTCATGCCGCATAATACGAGCTTCTCATATCTTTTTTGGAGTACCTATGTTAAAAAATAAACAAAGAGGTTAAAGGGGGAAAAAATGCTTTTGAAAATTTCAAAGAGAGAAGTAATTAGCGAAAAAATTTGTTGATTTAATTAATTTTTGGCGAAATAAGTAGGGGATAGTCATGTAGCGTGAATACTTTTTTATTTTTAGTTTTTCCATTCTCGACAGACCACTTTTCAACTTATCCTTAAAATACACAAATCACGTCATACAGCACATTTTTTTACCCACTTTGATAGTATTAGTTATTAACTAACTCAAAAACTAAAGAAGCTATTAATTAGAAAAATTTCTAAAAACAATGTTCTATGGTATAACATGCAATGCACCATGGAACAAATCATCATTTACCATAGAATAGCACATAATATCAAGTAAAAAATTTATTAGAAATTGTTAATGACAACTTAAAAATTTTTTATTTGATATTTTGTGCTGTTTCAAGGTATACGATGTTCTGTTCTATAGTAAGTCACATTTTTTAATAGAAATTTTGATAGTAATTAATAGCTCCTTCAGTTTTTCTATCTTAATTCGAGTCATTTTAACTGAAAACAGAAAAATTTCATTGTAAATATTAAAGAACTACTCGAAAATTTTTAAAATTTATGATCCATGGTGAATGCAACATTTCGTTCCATGGCACTTGTCATCGCCTGGTGAATAATAAGTGAGTATTTCAAAATATTAAATCATAATTTAATTAATAGAAGAGTTCTCTTACGTACCATAGTAGTGCCTAGCTGTGTAAGTAAATATTAAATTTTGTAAAAAAAAAAGCCTATGACAGAAATTGTAATCAAACTTATTTGAAATGAAAAAGGTATTTTTGTTGTCTAAATAAACTTTTTCCTTTGTCTACTTCAGAGAAATCATTAAACTCGATTTAGGTCACATAAAATAAGTTGTAGTTCCTCCACTTTATACTATTTTTAGTTTTCGCCAGATATCATTACAAGTTTCAGAATTGAAGTGTTTCATGGTACATTATATCCAAGCTACATAACTCTTCTCTACCAAGGGAAATCTACAAATAGAGATGAAGGAGAGACTACAGTTTGAATGAGCAGTAATTTCTCAACCTAACCTGGGATTTCTTACTCCAAATTTTTCTCTAAACATCCCAAGCAAAAACACACTAGGAGGCAAGATTTTGACAAAAAGAAAAGCGGACAGAGGACACTATATTATTGACGATTAAATATAAGAAAAATAAGAGCATCAAAATTTCATAATAATTCAGTATCAACTCCGAAATCCTCATTCGTCTATTTATCATTCCCGTAAACAATAAACTGTAAAATTTTTCTCTAAATTCACGTCAGTGGAAAGCTCCACGTATAGCTATCCTATTACAAATTTTCAATGAATCTTGTCTTTTAAAAACTACAATATATCATTGGGAAGTATCACGCTACATTATAAACAATGAAAAGCTAACTCTTCATTTGAAAAACTCTCAAATTTCCTGATAAAAAATATTCTTTTGTTCTGTTAGCATGTAAAGAAACGTATTTTTTTCCTTCCAGTGTTCTCGCAGAAATCGTTACTCTAATACCCTACCCAGTATAGCCTTCAAATCAACCAGAAATTAGACTCGTTCCAAAAAATTTTGTGTCACTGAAACAATTTCACATAAACTACGTCAAAAGAATAACACACCCTTAGACCAAAGTTCATTCATTACAGCAGTATGCAAACTAAGGTTGGCACGTTTCTATTGGTTATACCACTGTTCATAATTCTAAAGATTTACCTTTGCTGTTTACAATGACAAGACCGATACCATCACTTGAAGGACATACACAGTTGGTGGTAGCACAGACGAAAGTCAGTGTTCTGGAAAGAATGATTTCTACTACAAAGAGTTCCAAACCAAATTTTTGACACTTTATACTTAACGTTGGAAGACAACAGAAAAAGAATCGATTGATAAGAAAACCTATCTTGTTAATTATTAGAAAGAATAATTTACCACTTTGAACACAGCACATCTCCAATTAGGAGGTACGACAATAAATTCAACAAATAGGACATTCCACATCACGAAAATACATCGACAAAATACGTTTCTGAAAACTAAATTTTAGACAATTCGAAGTTTAAATTTCGGGACTACAGGATCAAACAGACAAAAAGTGGGACCATGATGCTAACACGTTCAGAAGCGCAATAAAGTAACACATTATTAATTTTCATACATTCAAAAAAAGTTTTCTAAAAAAAAAAATTCTGACCAGCATACCTATGCCAACTTCTCATTTCTCCATAATTTATTTAAGACAATAAAAACTATTGGGTACAAACCAAAAGAAACAAAAAGGGTACTACAACGGTATTCTCTCACAAGAAAAATAATTTGTAAAATTGCAATCCACAAAAAGAATATTAAATGATATCAGCTTTTAAGTTGATTTTCAAACCTGCTATTTAAAATCGTGTGAGTTAACGAAGTTGCGGTCGAGACTAGAAAACAATTTTTCGTTTCATCGAGAATCATGACTTTTGGTATAAAAATCATACATTCATATATCTTTGTACATAGTCGTATGTATGTATGTATATACCTATGTGTGTATATATATATATCAGACATATCAGGCATTTATCTTTTAATCACGATAGAGAGCGTAATTTTGGTTCAATACGACTGAAACTTGGTATATGGGTAATTTTTTGCATAACCTCAGACTGAATTGTATTTTGTGAAAGTTGGTTGAAGGGTTGAATTTTCAGGGGCAAAATAAGTTTCGTAAATGAAGTTTAAGATGTAATAATCATTCCATAGGGCTGAAATTCGGCAGGTACTTGCTTCTAAACCCAATGAAAACTGTTATGGAGTTTTATGAAAATTGATCAAACAGTTTGGCAATGTTAGCATAAAAGTTCTACCAACCAGAGCTAAGACGTAATTATCATTCAATAGAGCAGAATTTATAGGCAGTTGATTCAAAACCTAATTAAAATTTGTATAGAATTTGATGAGAATTGGTTAAGCGATTTAGCTACGGGAGCTGACAGAAATTCCACTTTTAGCTGCTAAAGTGTCATTATCATTCAGTATAGCTAAAACTTCGTAAGAAGTTGGTTCTAAACTTGATAAAAACTGGTATCGTATATAACCAAAATTGATTAAGCTGTGTAGCCTTGGGGTTAACCAAAAGTTTCATCAACGAGATTTACGACACAATTATCATTTGATAGGGCTCAAATTTGGTACATATGTAGCACTAAACATACCGAATGACTATATATATATGTTTATGAAAATCAATACTGAAAAAAACAAAAAACAAAAAAAAAGCTAAAACTTTTGATAAAAAATCAAGAACTACAGACAGATGTAAAAACAGATGTACAAATACATATGTAAAAACAAATATGTAAAAAAATAAAACAAACTTAAAAAAAAATTAAAAAAAATAAAAAAAAATGAAAAATTTACTAAAAAGAGAAAAATAATTCTTTTAAAATTCCTCCACCAAAATCTAGGTCTAGGGACTGGAATTATTGAAGTTTCCGCCCTTTTTCTTTACCACGTGGGCTTTATACCTACGTTATTCCTTACAGTTTTATGACAAAACTTTTTAACAAGCACGAGTTGAGTAACTACAGTCCCCGGACCTAGATCTTGCTGGAGATATTTTGAAAGAATTATTTTTCACTTTTTAGTGAATTTTTTATTTTTTATTTTTCATCTTTTTTTTAGTTGGTTCTATTTTTTTACCATAATTTTTTCAACGATTTTTCGTTTCTAGCGGTAGCGGCATTATTACCTTAAAACTAGCAGTTTTTTAATCTAAAGATTACTATAAAACTACACCTCATCGATTCCAAAAAAAATTTAATGGGATCACCATGGGATAATACTCTATCATTCAAAAAAAACTTCATCAAAATGGGTGCCCAGGTAGAGAAATTATGAGGGAATAAATATAAAAAAAAAACCGTTTATACGAATCGAACTAATAACCTCCTT
This sequence comes from Ericerus pela, assembly GCA_011428145.1. Taxonomy (NCBI): domain Eukaryota; kingdom Metazoa; phylum Arthropoda; class Insecta; order Hemiptera; family Coccidae; genus Ericerus; species Ericerus pela. The sequence goes on from WOFM01000380.1 coordinate 793,059, forward strand.
TTTTCTTTTTTTTTTTTTTGAAGTCGGTTAAAAAGAGACTCACTTAGAAAGAGATGTGAGAAAAATAAAATGTTAAAAAAATGTATAAACTTAAATGAAATTTAAAAAGAGATTAACGGTTTTTGTTGATTAATTATTGAAAACCTACTTTTCTGGCATAATGTGCTGCGCTAGTTTTTTTTTTTAAAAACGTGCTAAAACTAATCTACTCACTATAGGCACTCGAAAATATCCATAAAACACTATTCAGCCCCAATATCGAATTCCAACTTTCGTATCCTATTCATTCAGCAGTCTACATCCAGCAACGTTCACCTCATCTCAAGATTCTTCTTTCAAAAAAATTACAGTGTCTTTATGGCCCCACCGCCCCAACTCCCAAAACAACAACAACAAATATACGATGTACTATGAAGGATTTGATTTGATTTGATTTCGACATTACCTACCAAAAAAACAAGACATTAACAAAATCTAAATTATCTCGTTTGCCTTGAATATTCGACCCTGTTACTTTTCACTCCACCAAAAATCCGAAATACAAAATTGCAATTTATCCACCAAATTTTCAAGCTAATCAAAAAATGTGTCTATTCCTATTTAACTAGCGGGTAAGACACACACACACACATACATATATATATCGTTTAAACAGTATTTTTCTGGAGGCGATATAATTAATGTCGTTTCTGAATGTATTCGATGGATACGGCTGCATTCGTGTGTTGGCGTGTCGAAATTACGGCCTTCATTCGCAGAACAAACAAAAACAATGGATTCGGGTGGAGCTCAATTTTGTGCACCTTCCGCAAGCACACGAGAAAATGTTGCGAACACGTTCCAGCTGTTTCGTGATGATCGCGACCCCGCTCAAAATTACCAAAAAGAGAAAAAAAATTTAATAACTATAATGACGACGAAAATGACAGAAATTTTGTTTGCAAACAAAGCCTCTACGTGGGAGTTATCGAAGGAAAGAAAAAAAGTTTTAATAATGTAATTTATCTACAGTCTGCATCCTATCGTAGCAGCACTACTCGAATGCTGCAATTAAAGAGGTAGCTCCAAAAATATGACATTTGATATTAAGACTATTTTACCAGAAAGAAGGCACAACGTAACATGAAGCAAATCTATAAACGTTCAATTATACGAAGTGCGGACTTTAACGATAAGAAAAAAATGTGAAAAAAGTTTTCTTAAACACTCAAAACCACGTCAAAAATTAGAATCCTATGATAAATTAGGCTTCAAAGAATGTTTTTGCACGCACTAAAACATGCATTTGCTGCAACATTTTTAAAAACAACTTTAATCCATAAAAAACTCAACAGAAAGGCATTTCAAGATTGTAAAAACTGCATTTTTCAGGAACGAGTATGATTTTCTTCTTAAATGTTCGTAATCATTTATCTGATCATGTTGATTTTGAAAAAAATAAAAATTTATTAAATCCCATCATTTCGACTTCAAGCGCGAATTATAAACTAAGCGTCAAGTAAGGAGGTTGACACATATCTCATTCCATTTGTCAACAAAAACTTGTAACTCCAAACATAAAAGAAAAAAAACGCATTTTGATCAAAATTATTTTCAAAGAGGGTGTAAATTTTTTTTGAATACCTACTTGGCAATTTTTTCGGTATTCATATCAAAATGCATTTCTTCACGTAATAGATAATATTATGATAACGGCAATTCGTAGCAACTGAAAAACTACGTTAATTTCAAACGTTGATAATACTTCCACCACTTTATTTTAGCAATAAAATGCAGTATCTATACATATTATTATCTAGTGTACTTTTCTATTTTCTAAAGAAAATACAACAGTTGCATTCAGCGCAACGGCGAGAGCTGAGATGGAACCAGAGGAAAAGCACCAATCCTGAGCCGTAGATCACAAATATATAGATCCCTCAAATTCATCTGTACACATTATATACTATTATATACACAGCCTACATGTTACATAATATATATTACAGGCAAAGGGTAAAATGAAATGCTTGAAAATATTTTACATTTCCTAGGCATTTTATGAAATTTCTTTCTCAGGTTGGGCGAAGTGTAAAATATAGCTGTTTTCTTGTTTGAATTGACAAAAATTACGGATATTGGACTAATGCTACCAAATAAAGTGGTAGTGCTACTCCCATTAGTTGTCGTTTCCATAAGAACGCAAATGTTTGTGAAAACCGAAAATAAACGATACTAGATGTGTAATTTTCAATTTAAAAATATTTTTGAGGAGCAGTGTTTCTAATTCATTAATACTAAAGTTGAATACAATGGAATGGTGGCAAATGTGTTCCAAATCTTGTCCCTGAAACACCTCCTGATTTCAACCCACAAGTCAGATTTTGAGAACATTGAGGACGAACATCCACTCCAATCACTACTGTGCGGCAACGTCCAGATGAGTGACGTGCTTTAGATACTAGGAAACATAAATGAAATTTCAAGAGCGAAAAGAAGCCAAAAAAACAATAACCGTTTAATACAAACAATAAGCTACCTACATGATAATTTGATCTTATTAATATTACAATAACCTATGCATTCCATGGGTTAGGTAGGTACTTACTTCTCATCATTTCACACTCTGATTAACCTAAGAAAATTGTATAATTTTTTATTGTTTTCACACTTTTCCTAAAATCACTAGGCATTGCATTAAATGAATGAATTTCACATTTCGCTGGTAACATGATTATTATTATACTTGCTTATTATTATATATACAGTATATATTTCCACTTTTTACTCTATTTTTAAATTTTTGTGAATCTGTGGAGACTCTGATTTTTGACCTATGAAAATCAAACTTGGAACAATGTTAGTGGCTTTTAAGACTGAGGCGTCCGAAATCGATTCCTGCCACAGTCGCCATATTTTATGAGGCATACGAAATTGATTCCTGTCACGTGTCATAAAGTCAACCTTTAATGTATAGTGGTGTTTAAATGCTAATGACGTCACAATGTCCTAAAGTTAGGACATCATGCAGCCAAAACACTAAATCGAGGGGTCTTGAATTGTTTTCAAGACATTTTATTTTTTTGACTTTGACTATGTCCTACGGCTGAATTCCTCTTGACTTGAATTAAACTTCTTCGGACACGGCAAAACGCAGCTTACATTTGTCTTCATACCTCAGCAAATTAATATGACAAATCAGCAATAAGCTAAGTTGTGTAGATAGAAGAACCTAACAAAGTTTCAATCCATACAAGGTTCGAAACCTACAAAAACAAACAGCAGAATTATTTTGTCAAAAACTATAATTACAAAAGAACTATAGTGTCAACAAAGCGGAACAAAGCAAAGTGTGTAGCGGAAAAATAAAAAGTTAAAAAAAAAAAGCTAAGGCAGACAACAAGTAGGGGAAACCATCAGAAAGCTGTTGTGTCTTCACCTAATTGTGTGTCTTCATGAGTGACGGTTTTGTTGTGTAAAAGACTCCTAATATGAAACTTTAGGTCTCGGAGCTTTTGGTTAGAGTGAGGGTGAGGTGAGAAATTTACTAACATAGATGGAGTCAAATCCACTATGTGCAAAAAGAAGGCTCGACGCGGCCTTTAAATGACAGAGCAAGGCAGTCATCTTGAACCAAGCTTGTCTTAAAGTTGTCTTCAACACACCAAATTTCCCTCCTAACAGATGCCAGGAACTCCATCTGATCGTATTGTTGACTGATACTTCACCTCGCAGGTGTTTTCAAAAGATCGCCTTGAAGTGCGATGTACAACTGGCAAAACTAGAAATGACTTATGTGTCGTCACTACTGATCCTTCATGATGAAAGAACATCCCTAATTTGCCTTTGTCTTCAACTGAACCTATCTGGAATACCAACTACCGTCCTAGTTATCTTCAAGGTAGATCAGATTGATTTGTATTCTGCATCACGAAGATGGTACACTTATTAAATTGCCTGACGTGAGGACTTAGACGTACAACTTGTGACTTGGACCTGCTACTATCCGCCTACACAAGAAGGACTCATTTGCAAAGACGAACCCAATACCGGGTGTCGCCAGTGCAAAGCAGAGAGTGATTTAAAATTAAAATTCGTCTTTACAAATCAGTTCCTCTTGTTAAGGAAATTTCCCCACTTATTGTCTGCTTAATTGCCTTCAAACATGCGATGTCGATAACATAAAAAGCGAGAAGAAATATAAAATGTCTACAGCCAATAAGATTACAGAAAGCAGAAATATATATGTCGACATACAATAGGCTAAAAACGCACGTGGATGACTGATAAAATAAAATAAAATAAAAATATATTAATGACTGCAAACTGCAAGCAAAGCGTGGAAAGACCGAAGATAAAGCAAAAAGGTTGGCTGCAGTCATGTCCGTTGATGGGTTTTTACTTTCATTCAATTCGTCTTCATTTAACATATGTCTCATGGCGCCAGTCTGTCGGATCGAACCAAATTATTGTCTAAAATTGTCTGAATTTGGGAGAGTCGTTACTGAAATAAAATGCATTATAATTGCCTGAAAGAGAATCAGATTTTATTTCTGTCTTCACGTCTTCATCTGAATACGAGTTCGAATTCAGATAATATAATGTCCGAATTCGAATTTTGTCTCTCAAAAAATTGTCTGAACTTGTGACGTCATTATTTTGTCTTATTTTTGTCGAAAATAATTTTTATTTTAAGGTCCAGATCTCGGACTTCTCAAGACCTACAGATCTGCGTTTAGGTTGTTGAAATTTATCGCACTCATTTCAGAACAAAGTGTTTCCAAGGTTTTGCAAACCTTTCATGTTCTCATACCGATAACTCACATAAATTGAATGATTTATGCCTGAAACCTTTATGGTATTTATAGATTATTAAGGACTGGTCTGGCATTGAATTTGAGTGAAATTGGTCAACTCGTTTTTAAATGGAAGTTGATACAAAATTTTCTGGAAAATACACTTACCACAGTTGATGGATGGAAGAGATATTTTATATTGTTGATACTTCATGACCAAACACACTTTCTCAGCCCTTATCCTTTGCTGCACTATGAATTATAGACATCCGTTTACAAAACGGATACAAGCTTACTTTCTTGGGTAGGGGGGACCCATGAGTTTTCAACTACACAAAAAACAGAAAATGTACAACTCGGCCAATGTACAAATTCTATCGCGCAGACATATCCATCAACATACTTATATGTTTATTTATTTATTTTTTATTTTTTTTATAACTAGAGATAGAATAATGAGTGTGATGGGGACAAAACAGAGCTCAAAACAACACCTAGTGAACTGAATTCTCTTTCATTTCGATATTCGCAAGCCTAAAAAGTAAAAGAAAATATGCCCACCACGATCAAACATGTAGATCTACGAAAAAATAAGTTTGAAACATTTATAGGTGGTACACCTTCCTTCCTTCACTTTATGTACTCTACTATCTCAAAAATTTCTATCTCTCACTAAATACAATGAAAATCATTTCTGCACCTCTGCTAGTAAGTACAAATATGAGTAGATGACTAGATGTGTGTTTGGGCTTCATAACACTATAATAACAGGCATTCATGGGAATTCATGCCAACATTGAAGACACTATAAGCCATGCATACCTTTTCATTCCAAATATAAGCTATAGCATCTTCTAGTTCCACAACTATAATTTCACGGGTAATTCCAAGTCGCAGATTCTACGTCGTTGTTTCGACGAAAACTCCAGTAGACCGAAAAAAGTACGTGCGTTGCACATAAAATCCAGAACGAGCACGTGGTGTTTATTTAAATCCTTTTTGAATCCCGTACTGTAATCAGCGCAGGCACCGCTTGCGTAACCAAGAAGCGAATGGAACACTCGACGTAAATCGTACCCTACCGCACACACTTCGATGTTCTCGAGCAATGCTTTAAATTTAATATTCAAAATTATACTCCTACTCGCAGGATATCAAAGAGAACGTCTTCGACGGACAAATTATCAGAGCACGTTTCAATGATTTACCAGCAGCCTATACTGCAGCACCGAGAAAACACCCTTATTCCAATATAAACTTATTTATTCGTTTGTTTATGTCTCGTTGGATACACAAAAATAACATCTTTCTCGGATCCGTTCCAAAAAAAAAAAAGAAAAAAAGAGAGAGAACATTCAACTTTATGTATTTCGTGGTCGGATGAACGATCGGTGGGACACGACCTCGAAACAGGTGTTTCTCTAATTGGGTAAACTATCTTAATCACTCAAACGTTGACGAAGGCCTGAAAATCGAGGAACATATTATTAAAATGGAGTACTCACACACGTGAAAAAGGTACGGCGCGTGTTCAGGTTATAGACCTGTGAAGGTTGGATTGCGTTTGTCTCCCGTCGTTTTCATGCGGAGAATTTTGACAGATTGCAGATTGGAATCAGTTCTGTGTAAGCTTACATTGCCTATATACTTCGTTTTAAATAACGTGGTAGACGAAGTCTCATCACAGCCTCATCAAAATAATCATTTAGCTCGACAGGGTGGGGTTTCCTAATTAGGCTCTTTAACGCTGGAAAAAATTAAGAACGTGTGACTGGGGCATAAGTTCAACGAACTTCAGCCTAAATGAATTATTAATTCGGTAGAAGTTGCTTATAAGAGTTAAGTACGCTACGCTAACGTTTAAAGCATTTTGCATGTACCGACAAAGTATTTCAGAATTATCATAAATGGTTCTTCAAGCTGACACAAACAAATACTGTCCTCAGTCATTGGTGAATGAAGAACATTGACATGAGGGCGCACATAATCCGTCTTTGGGAGTGGACTTTGTTTATCACATAAATTGGAATGCAGCCCATTTTTCACACTTCGCAGGAAAGCGAATTCAAGTAGGTAACAAAAAACGCATATATTTCAAAAAAAAAGCGAGGTCCAAGGGCATGCTCAGGAGGTAAGGAAGGGCATTTTCCCACTTTTCGACCACAACAAAAAATGAAAAAAAGGAGAAAAAAATAGCTGGAAGGGCTGTATTCAAGGGGAGTTTAGGTTATCAAAAACGCTGATCCGAAGCTAAAAAAAAAAATCAAAACAAACGCTATTTGTATGAATGTTCTACAAACAAAAAACGGTAAACCACATAAAAAATATTTTTCAATCATAATCCGCTCGCGAAATTATTTGTCAATTTGCAACCTTCCCACCGAACAAATGAATCCTGGTTACGAACCTGACAGTCAGAAAAATTGTGGAATAAATTGATATCTAATTTTTGGCTTCCCTTCTCCAATTTCAATCCTTCGTACGCCCTTGACGGGGTCCACATCTTCTATGCCGTATCATCTGATGCCCGTCCCCAACCGACAAAGATACACCATTTTTAGAAGTCAAACTAATTTTTTCGGCTAAGACGGGGGGAGAGAGCGTGTCTAAACAACCAGGACCATTTTTTATCTCCACTTTAGTTAAATACTCATTTTTCTCCTCCACTTTAATGAGTGAAAAGTAAGAATCGATGAAAATAGGAGTTATATAAATACGGTTTCAGTTTTTTATCCTGTTTTTTGAGGGCTATATAGTGCTCTATCCGCAACATGGATGCCTGATAACCCTGAAAATTGTATGTTTTGTCACCTAAATCATTCATTTATTGAATGATTAAAACGAGAAAAACTGCGCAATTTTATCCATATATTTTCGATTAAAAAGATCTTTCACCTTAAGTTTATCTGATTTACGACAAGTTACTTTTACAACCCGCTCTGGTATATCAAAGTGAGTAAACAATAAGTGGACAAGTAGATAAATATTCTAAAATAAGTGTCGTTCGACAAAATGAACTCGAGAAAAAAAAAGCAAAGTATACGCACACAGGTCTCATAACTTGGCACTCACAAGTTTAACCTGATAACATTTTGGCATGACAGCAGGGTATAAACAAGCTGCTACAGACAAACAATGGACTAGAATACTATAATGGTAAACCAGGTTAGACAACCGCCACGGCTGAAACAAACAGTTTCTCCGCTCCACTGAAAAACATTGAATCATGAATATGTTTTTTTTGTTTTCAATGGCTTTTTATGTACATTAAAATTAATCTGAAATAAAAACACATGGTCGGCGGCAAGTTTGTTTTTCGTTTAATGACCCCAGGAAACTTTTGGCACTATTAGCTGAAATTTATTTGAAAAAAAAAATATATATATATGTAAGCTCTTTAGAAAATAATGAAGAATCATGTAGACACATCTTTCACCTTTCCATACTTAAAATCCATCAATAGATGAATATAATACAAATCTAATATATATATGAGAGATCTCTGCAACTCACTATATCAGCGAGTGCGAAACACAGACAGAAACTGTGGTTATTTTAAGAATGTGAATACATATTCTTACATCCCCATTCTTCGAGGGGGAGCCGCACTAGGGAAAGAACTGAGCTGATTGTTTACTAATTAGCATTCCGTCTTCCTCAAGATCATCCCACTAGCTTGGCATGTATTGATGGATTTGTAAGCTCTTTAGAAAATAATGAAGAATCATGTAGACACATCTTTCATCTTTCAATACTTAAAATCTATCAATAGATGAATATAATACAAATCTAACATATATATGAGAGATCTCTGCAACTCACTATATCAGCGAGTGCGAAACACAGACAGAAACTGTGGTTATTTTAAGAATGTGAATACATATTCTTACATATATATGTATACAATTATATATTTCTATCTAACCTGGTACAGGTTGCAATTTTCATCTGATAGTCATGAAATTTGATACAGTGATTCCTATATAGACAAAAATGAATCCCACTGTTTTTGGTCCAGATCGGCTGGATGCTACGTTGGGTACAGCTTATTATTTTGTTGCGTTTTTGCGACTTAAATGATTATAAAATACGCAATTTTTAACCATCAATCACAAAATTCAACAGAGACATAGAATGTATTATATTCCATTAACATTCTGGAAAATTTTGTTTCAAACAGGAAAACGGTTCATGCATAAAAATTATTCTAAAATATCTTAAACTATTGGCAAGAAGAAAAGATAAATTCCAAATGAATAAAAAAAGCTGTGCCAAAAGCACGTCAGTCGTTATTTTATTTGTTAAGCAATCATTTTCATAACATGGATGGCTGCGCTTGAGTTTTCTATTTTTTATTTTTTTCGCTAAAAAAATGAAAGAAGCAATCTGTGGAATACCTTACGTTGTGGAAAGTAAAACCAACAAAGAAGATGTTCAACAGAACAATTTGCGTGTTTATGCCAAAATACCAGAAAGGTATGAGGGAGCCTAGACCTCAGCAAACACTGGTGATTTAGTCTATGATTTTTTGATCTTATATACCTGGCTCCCTACACGCACATATACACACCTATGTAACATTTACATAGGTATAGTGTAGATAATTTATTCGTACTTTACGGTTGTCATAGCAACGGTAAAGTACGGAGAATGCATCTTCGTATCAGTCCGTGACATCGCCGAGATCGTTATCTATCGATTTGTCATGGTCCGAGATTTGTAACTTGTCTATCTGCAAAAATAGACAAGTACAAACGAACAGACATTTGTATTTGGTTTAACGTGCAAGGCACGAATAATTGTCACCAAAGGTGACAACTGTCGTCGATAGGCCGAGCCTATTTCCTCATACTAGTAATGGTCTAATCCCCACAGCTACTCCCCCTCAGTTTTTGCGTTGTAAAAACGATTAATTGCATCCCTGGGGGATTAGAGGTTTTTTAACGCTGTTTTTGCTCCCTCTCCCACTTGGCGAGGGCACTTCCGACAGCTGCTCCAACGCATTCGTAGGACTACATGCGTTGGGCTTGTCGCCGAAGGAAGTTATCCCTGCTCTTCTGTCCCCTTTGTCTAGGTGGTCGGAATTGGGGGCAACGATAAGGATGATTACGGACAGGGAAGGTAGGGCAAGGATTAAATTGTCCGGAGATGGTCAGCAGTGGCAAATTTGATTTGGGAGTTGCTGTGAACTGCTGAGTGAGGATAGGTTTTGGGGCCGGAGGAGGAGTTGCTTGGAAAGCAGGGTTCTCATCGGCAAAAAGGAATTTGGTCCGCTCCCGCATTGTTGGTTTTGGGGTCGCCATTTTTGGGGTTGCCAAAAATGGTGACTCTTTGACAGGCATTTTGGGAGGGGAGATCAGGGGTGGTAGTTCTTTCGTCATGTGAGTGACGATTTTCTCTACTGGTGACAGATCCGTTTCCATCAAAAGTTCTTCCTCAATTCTGGCCAAATCTCTTTCGTGTTTGATAAGACATTGTTGTTGCATTTTGTCGATACGTTCAACACTGTCCTTTGAACACGAAGGAATTTGAGGGTCAGTATTGGCGGATAATTTTTGATGGTTGATGGACGACATTGTAGGAAAGAAGGAATTTTTAGAACACGAAAATATAGAAAGAATAAAGGAGCGAAGTTCGACAGTCGAGGCGACAGTAGAAAAAGCGAGTGAGGACTTGGTAAGATTTGTTTTTGTTTGTTGCATCGAATTGTCGTCTTTATTTGAGCGAGTACGTCTGTGGAGGGGATAGATATAAAAATTCTCTATCGTTTGCAGCTTTTCCCAAAAAATTTTGTTCATTTTCTGCAAAGTTAGGCGTGTTTGAACATTCTGAAGCTATAGGTAATTCGAGATGAATAGAAATTCATCTCTGCTTCTGACGTCATTGGTAAGATGAACGTTTTTATTCTTTTTGTTTGTTTAACAACAGATACACGTTGCGATGTTTTGTTGTCATCTAGCGGACGTGGGTTTGTTGATACCTGTCGTTGTTTTATTGTTCACGCATTTTTCTTATCAAGGGATTCCACAGTTGTCGTTTTTAGTGGGTATTGACTTTTGTATGATATATTAATTTTTTTGAGAGAATTTTATTTTTTGTGCTAATCGCTCAAATCTTTGGTTTGGATGCTGGTTTTTTGCTTTTTTACTTCCTAGGGGCCTGCCTTTTTTACGGGGGCTTATGGGGTCTGTAGGGTCATAGTTTATTGTAATGATGTTGTCTGAAAATTTTACTGTCTTTTTCTTTTTTGTGAATTTATTTGTTCGTGAATTTTCTTTTTGTATATTTTGTGTTTCGTTGTGAGTTTCAACTAGCTCTTCCGGTACTATTTGTGTATTAGTAATTTCGGAGGAATTTGTCTGTATGTTTCCTTTTATTTTCCTAATTATTTTCTTGTCGTCTGTTACCAAATATGCAGGTTTCAATCTATCGATTGATATTGTTTTGTTTTCACCTGCTATGGATATCACAAAATTTTTGTTATCACGTGATATCACTTTATAAGGACCGGTGTAGGGTTTTTCTAGGGGTCTCTGACAAATACATGTGAAGTAGTGGCCAAATGTTTTGAGACATAGATCTTTGGCTGGCCATGGCGAGCTGCCTGTGTTAGAAATTTATTGGCATCAGTTCGTATGTTCTGAACTAGGATTTTGGGGCTAGTTTCTGTCAGATTTGTGAAAAAGTCCCCTGGGAGGCGTAGCTCTTCGCCGAACGCTAATTGCGCTACAGAATGTCCTGTGTCTGATTGGAGAGCTGATCGTAGGCCTAAGAGGATGGTTGGAAATGCTTCCACTCATCTTTTTGTATCGTGAGTCATTATTGAGGCTTTTAAAGCTCTGTGCCATCTCTCAACTTTTCCATTTGCTTGAGGATGGTAGGCTGTGGTATGACTGTGTTGAATACCAAGCTTTTTTGATAACTCTTGGAAGAGTGAGCTTTCAAATTGGTGACCCTGGTCTGTTATTATGACTTCAGGTACGCCATATCGGGCAATCCAGTTTTCATATAGTTTGGCAGCTATTGTTGGTGCTGTCATTTCATATAATGGTATTGCCTCGGGCCATCGAGTTGCTCTGTCAATCATAGTGAGGAGATATCTGTGTCCTTGTGAAGGGGGCAATGGGCCCACTAAATCAATATGGATTGTTTTGAACCGCTCTGTTTGTTTAAAAGGTTTGAGTGGTGATCGAGTATGTCTTCCTACTTTGGACTCTTGGCAATTCAGGCAAGTGCGAGCCCAGTTGTTGCAGTCGGACTTAAGTCGAGGCCAGACAAATCTTGATGATATTACATTAGCAGTACATTTGGGGCCAGAGTGCGATAAATTGCGCATGCTGTTAAATGCCAATTTGCGATATTTTTTTGGTAAGAATGGCCTATTCTTGCCTGTGCTGATGTCACATGTTAGTAAGACATCAGTACTGGGAATTTTTCATTGCCTCAATTTAAGATATGTGTTTTCATTTGATAATAACTCTTGTAATTCTGTATCCTTGAGTTGTTCTTTTGCAATCTCAGCATAAGGTAATTTGGCAGGGGCCGAGATAGCTTCGATTCTACTGAGTGCATCAGCTGGAGTGTTAAGTTCTCCACTTATATACTGTATGTCAGTAGTTAGTTGACCTATGTAGTCTAACTGTCGTGCTCTTCTCGGTGATGCTGGCTCTGCTTTCTGCGTGAAGGCATGTATTAGGGGTTTATGATCTGTATATACAGTAAAGCATCTACCCTCTAATTGGTGCCTGAAATGCTTCAGTGCAGCAAAGATTGCCAGTAATTCCCTTTCGTAAGTACTGTAATTTCTTTTTGTTTTGGATAGCTTTCTGGAGAAGAAAGCGAGCGGAAATTTTTGGTCATTTTCCTTTTGGTACAGTGTTGCACCAATTGCAAAGTCAGAGGCATCGGATGCGACACATAATGGTAGACTTTCGTCTGGGTGAGTCAGGAGGGCTGCATTAGCCAGCGAGTTTTTTATATTCTCAAATGCTTTTTCAGCTTCTTTGTTCCATTCGAGTGGAGTTTTATCTCTTTTCTTTGATGTTTTGATTAAAGCGAACAGCTTACTTTGTTCAGCTGCTGCGTTTTTCATACAGCGCCTGTAAAAATTTACCATCCCTAAGAAACGTCTGAGTTCAGCTACGTTTGAGGGTTTTGGAAAATTTAATATTGGCTCAACTTTGGTCTTTAGTGGGGCTATGCCTTCGGTGGAGACTTTGTAGCCAAGAAAGTCAATTTTGGTTTGTGCATATAAGCTTTTACCTACATTGATAGTAAGGCCGGCAGAGTGTATACGTTGTATAACAGCTCTTACATTCTTCTCATGCTGTTGCTCACTGCCTTCTGAGCATATGCAAATGTCATCCAGATATGCATATGCAAATGGCAAATCCCAAAACAATCCATTGATGAATCGTTGGAAGGTTTGAGCTGAATTGCGGAGTCCAAAAGGCATTCGAAGGTATTCGAATAGTCCAAAGGGCGTTATGAGTGCTGTTTTTGGAATGTCCTGTTCGGCCATTGGTATTTGGTGGAATGCCCAGTTGATGTCTATTTTGGAGAACATCGTTTTACCCTTCATATTTGCGTTAAAGTCCATTATGTTTGGAACTGGGTAACGATCAGGAACTGTTTTGGCATTTAAGGCTCTGTAGTCGCCAACAATTTGCCATTCTCCACTTGCCTTTTTAGTCATGTGGATTGGGGAACTCCATGAACTGTTTGAAGGTCTGCAAATACCTACTTTTATTATTCAATCATAGTATTCCCTGGCTGCTTTGAGCTTGTCTGGCAGGAGCCTTCTTGCTCTAGCATGGCATGGTGGCCCTTTTGTTTCTATATAATGAACTGTGTCATGTTTATAGGTTGGGTGCCTGCGAATTGATGGTTGAGTGACTCCAGAATAGTCTGACAGAATCCGTAAGAATCGTTCGTCGACTTTACTACAACTGGAAATAGCTGTGTCCAGTTGAGACACTAGTGTTTTGCCATCCACACAAAGTTTTGTTTCATTATCCATCAATTTGCAATTTTTTAGGTCAATGATTAGGCCATAGTGGGCTAAGAGTCAGCACCCAGGATTGGGTTTGGGACATCTGCAATTGTAAAAGACCAAGTAATGTCTCTTCGTAGTCCGATGTTGACTTTGATTGTTTCAAGTCTGTAGGCTGGAAGGTTTTGACCATTCACAGTACGGAGATAGTATTTCGGAGTATGTATCTTATGTTTTTTATTTGCTGGCAATATGCTTAGGTCAGCGCCTGAGTCTATTAGATACTTTCTCCTGCTTGTCCTGTCCTTTAAGAACAGGCGGCATGAGTAGTTTTCCGAGGGGTCTTCGGCCGCGTAGATGGCTCCTTGTTTTAGTTTGACGCTTCGGACTTGTAGGTCCTGCCCCACCATTGACATTTGTTATTGCATTTGGTGGCGGCCTCGCCAAATCTATTATGGAAGAAGCAGTTCTTTTCATCCCAGTTTCGAGAAGGAGATTTGGATGAAGTTTTTTGGTTTGTAGGGGGAGTTGGACTCTGACCCCTGCAAGAATTTTCGTCTCTTCGGTCTGTTGACCGGCTTTGTCTTTTCTTGTCAGTTCTACTTCTAGACCGGTTATTTCACTGATTGTTGTTTTTGTTTTTATTATTGTTTTTGTTGTTATTTTGCACTTGTGTAGTAAGCTAGGCTATTTGTGCTCTCAGCTGTGCAATTTCTCCTGTCTCTACTGACACTGCACTAATCGAAGGTGAGTTCTTCGAGTATTGTAGTGCATTGTCAGCACTTTTGGCTAAGTAATCTAGGTCAGCGGATTCGTTTATTATTGTTGATCCTACTGCTGCCAATGCCTGTACAACATGTTGTGGAAGTTGTTTACAGAATTGGTTTCCAATTACTGAAGGGGCTACTATGTGGTCAGCCTTTTTTTGTAATTTAGCCATGAAGATGGAGGGTTTGTCGTCCCCTATCTTCATTCCACCCATTATTTAGTCGATTATTTCGTTTTTTGTTTTGCTGAATACGTTTCTAACTTGTTTGCAAAACCAAGCATATTTATCGGTTTCTGCCAGGGGGCAATCCATGACATTTGGAATTCCTCTTATTATTTGTGGGGGCATGCCTCCACAAATGTGTGTATATCGTTGGTCAGCTTGAATGTTCTCGGTTTTGAATCTACCATAGAGAAGGGTCAGCCAGACATCGACTTCATTTGGGAGGAATTCTGGTATATCGATCCTCCGTCTATAGAATGCCAGATTTTGCTCAGTTCTTGTATTTAGTAATTGTACTATTTGAGCTATTAGTTCTGGGGTTAGCGTTTGTTGTGAGGATTTGGTTGCTGACATTGTGGGTGGGTTTTTGGTTGGCTATGCCATTGAACCTGGTTGGCTAGTATTCTCGTAAGATCTTGATGATTCGCCAAAAGTTAGGGCAGATCGTGTTTGCTGATCTGTTGGAGGAGTTGGTATATTTCTACTCCTCAGAGATTTGGTGGACAATTCGTGTTGGTCAATTGTCACACCTAGACGTTCGAGTTCTGGATGTCTGTTCCTCTTCTTATTTTCCGAGAGGTTGAGGTCTTCAAATTCTCTTTGGTGTGTCGAAGGTGGAGGAGTTGGTGGATGAGGCCAACTATGTCCTTCCATGGTCTGCTGTTTCTTCTTCAGGTAAGTATACTCTAGAAGGGGGGTATAAATTCCCACTTAGTAGACACGTTCAAGAGCTCCTGGTGTCTTTGTAAAAATAAAATTTCTGGTTAAAAAATTTTATTTTAACTTTAATTGGATAGCGAGTTGCTTGCCAGCGCACCGCGCCACTTTAGTATAAGCGCACTGCGCCACTTTAGTATAAGCATACCACGCCAAAAGACACCACAACGTGGCCAAAGAATCACGTCGAGGTCACCACTGTGAAATACCTTACGTTGTGGAAAGTAAAACTAACAAAGAAGGTGTTCAACAGAACAATTTGCCAGAAAGGTATGAGGGAGCCAAGACCTCGGCAAACACTGGCGATTTAGTCTATGATTTTTTGGTCTTATATACCCGGCTCCCTACACGCACATATACACACCTATGTAACATTTACATAGGTATAGTGTAGATAATTTATTTGTACTTTACGGTTGTCATAGCAACGTTAAAGTGCGGAGAATGCATCTTCGTATTGGTCCGTGACATCGCCGTGATCGTTATCTATCGATTTGTCACGGTCCAAGATTTGTAACTTGTCTGTCTGCAAAAATAGACAAGTACAAATGAACATACATTTGTATTTGGTTTAACGTGCAAGGCACGAATAATTGTCACCAAAGGTGAGGACTGTCGTCGATAGGCCGAGCCTATTTCCTCATACTAGTAATGGTCTAATCCCCACACAATCGTATTTGTATATATTGATCATTGCTAGGCAATAGGAATTTTTTAATTGACTTCAGTAACGTCTACACAAAAATGTTCATACAAATTTCGGATTCACCCACAGACGTAAAATATATCCACGTTAAAAAACAATAATCTTCAAAAATTACCAAGTTCTCGAATAGACTCAGCGAGGCCAATGACAAATCATTAGCTGCGAATAAGACACACCCTGGTTTTTTATTGGATTCATGTAAACATAAAATAAGAATTTTAGCTCAAACTAAACGATTTATCTCCAGATCTGAAATTCATGTACAAAGAGTTTCCATCAGAGAAAGGATACAGAGTCAAGTTCGACTAGTTTGTGATTGGTGACAAACTTTGTTTTAGCCTTTGAAAAAAAAAAAAAAAAAAAAAAAAACCGATGAAGAATAACTGCAAAGGATCTAAATATACTAATACGGTGAAAAAAAAAAAATTAATCAGCCTCCTTTTTATGATAATCAATATGAGAGCCAGATGAATACATGGCTTCTACAATATTATATTTACAGGCACGGGAACATAAAAGACAGGCATTCGATGTGGCAGTTATAACTTACAAACAAAGCCTCCACCAGAAAACTGTGGCCATTCGATCAATAACGGCTTATAACTAAATGGTCGAGTAGAACAGACATCTACGACGAAAATTTCAATGGAACCAAAGTAAGCAATCAAAAGCATAAATATACTTTACCAAACAAATCATTTCGCAGCTTTTTCAACTGGAATGTCATACCTACTCTGATTCTACTTCTGCGCCAAAACAGCAGTCAATGAAAAGTAATCTCTCACAGTTCTTTTGTCATTGCCTCAATATAATTGGACACATGCAAACTCTCAACTAAAAATACTGTTCTCCTACCTGACAGAACACATATGAGATTGTACGATTTTATCCAAGAAGGAGCAAAATGACGCGTAAATTTATAAAAGAAAGATCTGTCGAAAGTACTCGCCTAACGTCGGATAACGTCACCGAGTATTAAATATAAGAGAAGACGCATGTGAGACGAAAAACGGCACCGATTTTAAGACGAAATATCCCCACTCCTAAAGATCTGTACAATTTTCATCTCATTTTAATCTATGAAATTCGGTTTGATGTGGTTTCGGAATTTTCAGTTATATTTATTGGTTCATTTAATTCAATTATTTGAAGAAAAAAAAACTCTTATCATTGTTAATGGGCTCGAATATGGGCGAAATATGGGTGAAAAAATTTGAATTCGATACCAAAAGGATAAAGACAGCTCTTCGAAAGTGGTGCCATTTTTCGTAGCAGCGTTTAGATGGGCATGCGTCCTCTGCTATATTTAATACCCTGAGGATAACCTAGCGCTTAGATGACTTGATTGAAACTAATATTGAAAACGAATCCATGGTTAAACCAAAATTGTTACAATATTTTGTTGTTACATAGCCTTACTTTCATTTTTTTGTTTTTTGCTTCTTTTTTTTCTGTTTATAAAACATGCCCTAATACGCCGTGGATTGAGGAATTGATTATTCAAATTTTGGCAGCCTTACGATCACAAATGAATTTTACATTCGCTTATGTGGGTACCAATTGAACCAAACTCAGTCGACCGTTATAGTAGGTTAAAAATAATCCAGAGACGCGTTCAGAATGAACAAACATTGTCGTTGGGAAGAAGTTGAAATATTACCCTAAGTTAACTCAGTTTATAACGAACGATTTCTCCATTTTTCCCAGTGTCCGGGTAAATATAATTGAAACACAGTAAATTGTTACAAAATATTTCACGTTGTTATCAAAATAATACTGAATTAACCAATGAAAATCATTAAGGTAATTATTTTTCACCAACTATTTACCGGGATAAAACTTGACCTACCTGAGTAAAATAATAAAATCATTCTGAATGACTTGGGTGATTATCCGGGTAAAAGTTTGACTATATAGTACTGGACCAGTAAAGCTTCGTAAGATCAATGTACTTTTTAATATCAAAACATGTCGGCGAAAAAGTAGGTAAGCCACACACCTTCTGCGTATTTTCAACGTTTTGCTTGAGTTCACCAATTTAGAATACATCTGATAAAGACATCACTTGAATTGACAAGAACAGTGTACATAAACACAAAGTAAAGTACGTCAAAAGGTACGCTCTGGTTGCCTATTTAACGCCGGCATGTCTAACCAAAAATCATCTTTCTTTACTGGTCCAATGCTACATATAGTCAAAGAGGTGAAACAACCAATCCATTCTCTGAATGGTTAGATTGTTTTGGTTGTTACCCGGCGGTTCATTCTAAATGAATCCCAGCTTCTTAAATAACGTATTACTCACACAACTGCTATTCCAAAATAATCCTCTGTGTAACCTCAGACCAATCCACAAATGAATGTTGTTATATCGCAGATAACCGTTAAGCTACTTATCAACCTCAAACTGACACTTTTCAACCCATAAAACAGCATAATGCCCGTCAGCCTTATAAATTCTCAACTTATATTCGTCTGCTCTTGAAGTCACGACAACCTTCACCAAACACACACACACACACACACACACGCACATACACACCTAATAAACACACCAAAGTATATGTTCAATTCAATCAATTAAACTACATTGTAACAACGTTTACGTGAATTCCCAACAGCTCGTTCACGTGGAAATTTTCGGTTTGACGGTTTCAAAGCTCGAATCTACAAATACCGTATCTATCACTAAGCTGATTATACGAAGAAAAAAGACCACCCTACGACTTCCTGGACAAACAATTAAAATAAATATCTACATATAAAAGGAAAGTAGGTACCAACTGTACCGAATGAAGACGTATCACTGGCGCAGTTTGAAAATACAAAGTTTAGAGTACAGTTTGCAAAATAGAAATAAAAAATCATTTGTCATTTAAAAAAGATAATAATGAGTCGAAAGATTAATGGTTACCTGTATTATAAATTTCCATGTCGTCTCCGTAAAGATTTATTTTTACCGCAAAAAAACATTTATTTAAAAAAAAAAAAAAAATTGTTAGTCTAACAATATCATTGGAAATTTTCCACATTATAAAGGGCCTACACTCGTTAACGGTCGCCCAAGTTCTCGCTATCAACAAACAATGGTCCAGATGCAGAGAACTTAAATTTGCTATAATAATCCTATACTATAATACAGCAATAATTGTATGTATGTGTGTAACCACGTTCTGAAGAACTAGACCAACAATGTTATTGAAATTTACAGGAAAAGGGTTTTTGAGTATGAAAAAACGGTCTAGATACGTCTCAAGTTTGAGAAAATTCGTTGAGCAGAAATATGAGCATCTTAATTTATCCATCAGCCGAGTAAGAGATAACAACGAAAGATGAAACATTTGCCTGGCTAAAAGTAACGAATAGGTAAGGTTTTATTAGCGAATTTTGGTAGGCCTAGGCTGCGTATAATTATTATGATTTATAACTAATAAAGTACTTAATGAGTTTATAGTAGCAATTTTTAATTTTATTTTTGAGAATCGGGATATGTTATAAAAATATATTTATGAAATTCCTCAGCTTAAATTAAATTAACAAAATTTTTTCCAATTTCCACATCCAAGTAAAGCTCGGTGAACCAGGTACTGGTACGAAAAGTCAACTAGATATTCTAAATGGTATACCACTGAAAAAGGTTGAGAACACCGGGTTGATACTAATAGCCCGATTTACACTTGGCTAATTTTGTAACTACTAGAGAGCTATTCATGGTACTATTCTGTTAACAATTAAAGTCAGTTTGCTGTTTCTAGCCATTAAAGTTAACTTTAGCTTGGCGGATAGTCTTCCAAGAATCTCATTAGAATCTAATATGACAATCCGCCAAGTTTAAGTTGACCTTAAAAGGTTAAAACGGTAAGTAACTTTAATTGTCAACAGAATAGCACCCCACGTAGCTGGCTAGTAGTATTAAAATTAACCAAGTGTGAACCAAACTAATATTTGAAAATGTTCAGTGTGTGCAGGTACTTTTGTTTTTTCAGTCTGAAATCAAGCTTGAGGCGATATTGAGATATAAGCATCATTTTGGAAATCTTTCCTCGCCTTATATATCTAGTCTGCTCATTGTTTGTTTGGCTTGAGCTAGCTTAAATACGACTGAACCTGTTAACAATTTTGGTAGCCTACTATAAAAACAAACACCTCCATAATTTCTCTGTCCTTTGTTTCATCTGAATCTGTTCCTTACAACCAGAGAGAA
Organism: Ericerus pela; assembly: GCA_011428145.1. NCBI lineage: Eukaryota > Metazoa > Arthropoda > Insecta > Hemiptera > Coccidae > Ericerus > Ericerus pela. Next base: position 813,444 of record WOFM01000380.1, read on the forward strand.
TATAATTTTCTTCTTAAAAGAACACAAGCTCATCTTTTTTATATATTAAGTAATAAGATTACTCAGTCTTTTCATGACAACAATCACTGGTAAATCTAGATTGAGTTTACTCAGACAATATAAATTCGTTTAAAAATAATGAACTACCTTTTCCCTTCTTTTTACCCAGTTTGCTATTTTTTTTTTATCTTCATTATTTTCCGTTGAACAGACACACACACAAACAGATCCTACAATTTGGATCAAGTTACGTGATAAATTTTATACTGTCATACCTCTTTCCTATATAAACGCCAGAAAAGCAGGTTCAGGCAAGTGATGATGACTTACTTTTGAAACAAAATTGAGTGCTAAACATGTTTTGAATAACCTCCTTTCGAAAAAAAGTCCACACTAACAACAACATACCTATACCTAAAAATAAATTTTATTAAAAAAAAAAAAAAAAAAAAAAAAAACCAACTGCGTTAATTTGAATGAGTAGCTTATATTAATGGACATACTCAAATTTATGACAATAATTTTTTCAATCTTGAAATTCTCATTTTTTTCAATTACACCTTCTAATTTTTTAATTTTCAAATAGAGATGTGTCGGTTGACCGAGAACTAATTCATTTGAACTAATCTTTTGAAAGACCTAAATGAACGAGACCGAAAGATGAGAATGAACTAGTTCACTTTGAACTAAGAGATATTATCAAATCAAAGTTATATTGTATAGACATACAAGCTAGTTCACTCTTATACATCACAGCATTGTTGTTAATCACAGGATAAGTGAAATTTCTTATCAATCAACAAAAAATAAAACAAAATAGTAAGCGTTTTCGGGGAATGAAAGCGCTTTCTATGTCTGAAAGTAACCATGTATAGAAAATGTATACGAATTGCTCTCCATATGAAATAATACATATTCAAAGGTTTGATTCATGCAGCTCATTTCGTTCATTTTGAACTAGTTCACTGAACTAGTTCATTCAAAAGACCAAGACCTGTTGAACTAAATTCACCAAATGAACTAAAACGCACGTCTCTATTTTCAAATATGAATAGCCTAGGACATTCTACGGATAGTCAGGAACATTTCAAGCCTACTTTCATTCAAATCTACAAAATAAGACACTTGTTCTGAGCCAAAGAAATTCGGTTAGTTCCGGAGATAGACATACCAAACATAATATAACCTCCTCCGTACGCAGTACCTACCGGTAAAAACTGTTCTGAGAACGCCTTTCCACGACGAGGGTTACACACTCACGCTTTTAGGATGTTACCCATTCGCGAATAAGAGAGAAATTAAAGGCCAATTTTGCAGTATAAAAATCCGTTTTTGGGCTTAAGTGCCTCGACAGGAATGTCACTTAGGCTATACTATTTTGTGCTAAGTTTACTTACAGGTGTTCGAACATCCTCGGGCTCGCGGTCATACGACTCGACAGCATCCAGCTGCTGGTAATACGATTCGGAGCTACCTCTTCGGCTGGGTCCTACGCATAACAGCCTGCGAAATACATTCGAGACGGCGTTGCACAGACCACATTGCGGCCTCGTCTTCAGAGAACGTTCGGACATATCAGATTTCAATTAAAATATACGAACGTGTATATCGCGCACATGCACAGCCTCAACCATCGACAAACGCAAACAACTGATGAAAACGGAGAAAAAGAAAAAAAAAAAAACAAATAACAGATGAAAAAATATAACAGGTTTTCTTTGAGAAAACCTGCTAAAAAAAGACAGCACTTTATTCTGAACGGACACGGTAGAAAGCGCACCGAGCGCAATCTACAAAAACATTTTTCTGTTTTTCTGTTCCTCTGGGAGATGCAGTCGTACCCCAGCACCAACAGGATAATCAGGCCGACGGATTATTTACTGCACAAACAAAAATAAAAAAAATTTTTTTCACATAGAAAATAGTCGAACAGAATACATTGAGTTACACGAACGAGACAGGCAAGGAATAGGAAGTTGGTGGATTAAGATGCCTAAAGATCACATTTTACAGGGGCACGAAGATAGGCAAAACAAATGACTAAAACCTACAATCCTAAACACTAATACAGCGAACGGAAGCAAACTTAAATTTATCAAGAATCATGAAAAATTAAGCTCCATTTTAACGACTAGGTACGTTAGCTCAGATTTTAACTTTGTCTTCACAGTATTGTGAAATTAACCTATTTATTTTTGTAAGCTAACTCTGTTGGTGACCAATAAATTCCCTCTCAAGTTTAAACAAATAATTTTCTCAACACACCGAATAAATGCAGCAATCACTTTTTTTGTACAAGACAACAGAATTTCGCGCACAGACATGGTTTTTAGTTAATGTTTTCTACGCTTTTCAGTATAATATTGTTTGGACAAGAATTATAAAAAATTTAGAAAACGAAAATGACATTTCATCTTCTACTATACCAAAATAAACCCACAAAAGAGAAATAACCCGATCTGAGTAGGCTCAACTCATGAATTACGTAATATTTAGTCAAGCAGAGTTAAATAATAGCGGAATCAAGAGTAACAGTTTCTCATACATCTCTTTCTCCTTCCTATCGCCCATAAGAAAAAAACGCAACTAAAAATATCATCTAATCATACACTTACTGACCTAAAATTTAGCGCCATCAATTTCGATAACTATCCCCTTACACAATCTATGAATTTTTTATACATATTTTTTCAAATACTCACAGTTTAAAAACACTTGTATTAGACACCTATATCGTTCAAGAAAACTTTTCACCAAGTCACTACCATAGGATACTTATTATTTCACCCATCGCAGCGTCTATTTCATTCAAAATCTCCCACTAAAGAAAACTTGACCTTTTTTTTCCTTTGGATACATTATGATTATAGATATTTTTTCCCCTTGTAGATCTACGTGACGATAACATCTCCCTAACTAACAACCTTCTTTTTCATGGCCTTTACAAAAAAACTTTGCTCTTTTCAAATGCTCTAATAGATTAGTATAACTCCAGAACATCTTCGAATCATCTTTTATTCTATTTACACATACAAAGTGTGTCATTTTTCGATGAACTATAAAAAAATTGTGTTTGGTGCGTCAAAAACTATCAAGTTTTTTCCGTCGTAATGAAACAGCGAGCAGCACCATTCGACGTTTCAGAAAATGTAGCGAACGGGGCATTTGGTACGAACATCGTGGATGCCGGCCCGGACTCAGCATCATGCAAAGGAGTAATTATAAAATACCTTTCCGCCAGGAAATTATAATAACTGCTGAACGGGAAAGTACGCTAGCCTGACTACCGCATTTATCTGACCTCAGCTCATGTTACTTTAGTAGACCTCGAAGACCAAAGATCAGCAATTCTGCTTTGGTGCGAAACAATAACTTACAATCAACTGCAAAATTCGCTGCCATTGTTTGGTGATCGACTAAGTAAGTTATTTGTATACACGCCGATGTAAGGCACTTCGAACTTCTGATTTCAATTTTGCCCAACACTTTATTTCCAGTTTGTAAGTGTACGTCAAGTTTTTGTGATTTTGTCTTTAAACAGGTTTTCATTCGATTTATCAATAATTTACCAGGATTCATTCATATTTGAGCCTGCAATAAGCACTTATACACATGATGCTTCGAAAAATGACTCGCTCAAAAAATAAGCTAACTCATGGTAACCCAATTTTTGACGTACCAAAGGTAATTTTCGTATGGTGCGACGAAAACTAACTCACCATGTACACATACATACTCGTAACATCCATATCACCAATGCCTTCACAATAAATTTTTGATCACTGTCCGATAATAAACAGTGAATACAGAGTATTTTAATTGAAGGAAAGGAATGATGAACTGATATCTGAAAGGAAAAAAAACACGCAACTAGAACATCTCTATAAGCACAGTCAATAATTCGCCAATTGTGGGTGCACAAACAGGACACGTGAATGAATGCAACAAAAAGAAAGATCGACAGATTGAAAAACGTAACCAAAAGCATTTCAAAAAACACAATCTATCAAAACATTTTTCGGATAAAAATTTGAAGAGTTCTCAAATTGACTATTGTTGTAGTAAATTCATTAGTCTATGTAATTTTCTGTCTTGATTAATATTTACGAGTCAATTAGGGTTTCTGCCATCAATATTAATTGGACGAGATAGCACTACACGAACTTGATATTCAAAAATAAAAGCCGCCGTCAACTCCACATTTTAACAGGAAGAACGAACGAATGATGAAAAAAGCAAGAAAAAATTTCTATCAACCAATTAGGTACCTATCTATTTTTTTTCGCTTGACATTACCGACAAACAATACACGCTTTACTCCTGGTAAAAGAGATCTAAAATAATATGTTTTTTCATCATAATTTTTCCACTAATTTGATCTCACGAAAAATGATGTAATATAGGCACAAATACGCAATTCTAAAATAATAAAAATTCACAAAATAAAAACTTACGGTTGGAGACCTATTTCTCCCTGCCAAAGCCGAAATTTGTTTTCTAAAAATTGGGCTGACAAACAATATTTTCTTTTTTAATCCAACGATTCGTCAAAGAATTTTAATTCCGATATTTTATTTTCTGAAACCACTTTACTTTTATTACGTAAAGAATGTAATCGATATCTGATACGAGAAAACGAAAATTACTCGAAATATCATTTTCCTCTAGTCGAATATACCGTTCATATTACAGCCTTAAGCTTTTCCTTCTTCCCTTTCCTCTTCGCCAACCCTTAGTTATTCTTTCATTCTCCAACAATTTCGGTTCTTTTACGGTAACCTGTTATGAAAAAAGAAATTAGATTCGCTCAAGGGAGTCTGTAATCGTTTTCCATACCGTATATTTTTATGCTAAATTAAGTTTTTAACATTGAAAAATTAAATAATTGGGCATTACGAATACCAAAAGTAAACTAATTTTCTTCTAAAGATGCTTTTTTTCCAATTTAATTTCCACTTTTTAAAAATAAAACAAAATTCCGTAAATCCTTATCAGGATTTTCATTCGTAAACGGGGTTGAAATAACGATGGAAAAAATGGTTTGTTCTATAATTATTAATTTTTTAATAACGTGTATTTACATTTTCACCGAAGTCGACCGGTTTGGGTTTACAAAGTATTTTCGTTACTTTATAAACATCAGTACCGAAGGCTACCAAAATTTAAATCGTAAAATTCTTGCCAATTTGGGGACTTTTTTTCAATATTTTTTCCCCTAATTTTAAATTCAAAAGAAGAAAAAAAGAGAACATTTCTTGAAGAAGAACCTCACGATAAATCTAGCGTAAGGGTGACCAGGGTATCTTGAAACAAGTGTACCATGGATAAAACTGAAACACTTCAATTTTTGGAAAAACTAGTACCATAGTATTATACATCATACATCTAGTAAATACTTCATTTGTTTACTAACATTATCCAGTTTTTTGTTCAAAAGTTATTGCACTATTTATCAAAATTATACCAAAAGTAAAATTTTGATAACTCACAAATAGTGTGACCAATAGGAGAGAAGTTGAACATTCAAATTTTTAGATATGATTCAAAAAGGTTTAATAGTCAGTAATTAATTATTCAGAGGTACCAATACTCAAAAACATAATTAGATTAAATGTAATGTTAATTTCCAGTAAGAAGGTGAACCTAGTGTACCATGGTATAAATTTTCTGGTGTACCATGGAACATGCTAAAAATAACTTTCAATTTTTTTCAGATAATTTTTCTAACTAAAACTACTCAAAAACAAGAAACATTGGATCTTCAAAAATTTTAGGATAGTGCGAAAGATGTCTTAAATTAGCAAATTCATGAAGAAAATGTCACAATTGAAAAACAATCAGTTTTCATAATAATAATTATATTATTATGATAATTAAAATAGCAGATATCATCTGTTATCTAAATACGATTACTTATAGATACAGTGCACTTCGTATTGTATTAGATAAAATAAATTTAATTTTTTGGTTTAAAAATATTTTTTTCTTATGGAATTTAACATGTACCATGGTACACCACCCTCAGTTCCATGGTAAACTGGGGTAATGTACCATAGAACAAAAAATGTTACCCCCTTCAAGATGAAATTAGCAAAAAACTATCACATGTTAATTATTTCTTTTGGTTTTGTTTATCAGATTTTCAAATTTATTGGTACCAAATTTATAACTAAGTTCTAGCTTGTACTAGAGACAAAAAGGAAAAAATGTTCCATGGTACCCAGGTCTTCCCTACTCTATTATTTCAGAGTAGTATAAACGTATTATACGTGCATGTATGCCGTCAGTTTGCAAAATCTGGCTTTTTACAAATGGCTTTGTCATTCCAAATAGAGCAGGCATTTCAAAAATAGAAAAAAGTTTATTCATTCAGTCAGAAAATTTTAGACTCATTTTAAAGAGCAAAAACATGTTTAGACTATCTGAAAATGAGGAAATTATTAGCCCAATCAGCCTATTAAAGCCTTGGGCAACCTTTTTTAAGCCGTGGGCCACATTATCTTTTTAAAATGCTTTTTCAGACCACAAAATGAATGTAAGCCAATAATATTCAAATGTGGCATACAGAGCAATACCCAGGATTCACCTCTGAACAGGTTTTACAAATCTACAAAATCATTTGGTAAGCATATAGTGAGCAAAAAAAAAGTTTTTGTTTTTCGTATTCCAGAATATTCATAAACAGAATTTTTTCTTGTTTTTTTGGGTTGGCTGAGGTGAGTTTGACCCCAAAACACTCCGCTGCATACAGCCCTGATGGAATATCTGTTTGTAGCCATGATCATACACATACATGCTGTATTTTTCCTTATAGCCAGTAGACGTACTTAATAATTTTTTCTTACACTGTTTTTTCTTAGTGATCCTATCCTATATTATAATATGAGCAATAATTGTATGTAGATGTGTTGTGTGTATGTGTGTGTGTGTGTGCGCGCGCGCGCGTGCGCGTGCGTGCATGTGTGTGTGTTAGGGCTTGTAAGCAAAATGTTTTTGAGGTTATTGGTTACTGGGAACTAATAAAAATCTATATTGGTTACTAGTTACTGGTTATTGGTTAACAATGTAATTATATGCACTACAGAAAATAAGTTTTTGCTAACCAAGAATCCTCAACAGATGCCTACAATTCTGGGGAAATTGGAAGTCAAAACAAACTGGTACACAGGCAACTTCCAATGTTTAAACACTCAATTTCAATATAATTAAATTTCTCTACGGTGAATAGTGGTCGTAACTTTCCTGGAACTTCAATAACTTTCGTAATGTACTCTTCCTGAAAAATTTAAGGAAGATACTACGTGTTTTGATAGTGAATATATTTAGTAAAAACATAAAACAACGAACTATATTCGATAGAACTGACCAAAAAAAAAAGTCAGTTTTTCTGAATCTGAATTACTATTTTCATCCTTTAGTCTACACATAAATACTTTAAATACGATTGCTCAACCATTATAAAATTGAAATTCGATAAAATAAATTTAGAGTGACACTGGGCTTTTACAACTGTAAATAATGCCTTTTACAGGCAATAGAATAAGGGAAAATATCTAAGAGAAGAGTTACCTACCATCGCTGGGTAAAGAAATTTTCCACTTTAAGAAAATGAGGTCTTCTTCAATCATTAACGTTGGAGAAAGGCAAAGGAAATTATTTTGAAAATAAAGCTCTTTGTATCTGAAAAGATTTTTCCGAGACGAAGACTGTAGGTCCAGCAATATTTATCGTCGGATCATTACAGACTTTGAAAACATTTAAACTTTTTTTTTTACGGATAGTGAATAACTTAATCGTTTTGCTTTAAATTGATTTTCCAATTTGGTCAACCCGTAAATGATGTAGCAATTGACACGCGTTATCAAAATGAAATGAGCTTTCAAAAAAAAAAGAAGTAAAATGAGAACGGAGAGGACAATCATTTAAATGTAAAATATGGGATATTTTGTGCGAAAAATTTACGAAACCGAATTCTGTGAAGTGTTGGATTCATCTACGCGAAAAAGTAATAGTTATTAAGTAACTATAGAGAAGGAAACAAAAAAAAATTAATTTAGCTAACTACTCGCTTAAATGAAAAATCTAATGAATGTTGCCATAAGTGACGATGTATTCCTGCATTTGTTGGCAAGAACATAAAAAAATTCACTGATACTTACAAATTTCATAAAAAATATGTAACAAATATTATAAAAACCCTTGTGTTCAATCTCTCCAACAGGCTCATTAAATTTAAATTTCAGAATTCAAAAGAGTTGCACCCGACCGGGCAATATAAGACGTTTAAGACATTAGGGAACAAATAAGCAAAAATTCAAGGGCTCAGGAACGGAGATTATGATTCAGTAATACACATCCTGAGTGTCGAATACAACGATTTTTAAACCAAACATATCGAATTTTTTCCAAAGAATCTACATTAAGTGGTTTTTCTCAGAATAAGTAAGTTAAATGAAACGACTGTTCAGAAAAATATAAACACTTGAACTTCCAACTCGGAATATTCAGGAAGATACCCACCCACGTTGTATATCGAAAAAGAAAAAAAATTGGCGAAGATTTCAGACGAATTTAGAGGTACCTATACATTTTCTTCATAAAATTTTTTCAGTACAATCCAAGTTCATTATCGTGCTTTTTAAGGAAAAATTACCCAACTTTTACCAATGAAAATGGTTTTTGAAAAGGAAAGACCATGCCTAAATTTGGAATTGCTAAATAAAGAGGGCGAGAAGAGATGTTCACAGACTTATTTTAGAAATTGAATTTAGCTTTACTTTGGCTTATCACTGGAGACCCTTACGACATTAAGATGAGAAATAAATAAATTTCAAACTAATCACAGCCAAAAAACAAGGAATTCGACATAAACAGAAATTAATGAGAATTTTAGTAAATTCTCCATTTTCGAGCGTCTATTTGAATGTTACGGCACCATTAAATTTAAAACATCTGTACAAATTAAAAAAAATGTAAAAAAACTCTCGCGCATCCATTGTTTAAAAATCACCTAAATCACCAAATATTTTTCTAATAAAGTAAAATATAAAATATTTATATTTTTTACAAAAAGTTACTTATATCCCACAAATACTATGCATGCGATAAAATATATTGATTAAGTACCAATCATGTTTTCAAAATATTTTATGAATATGTCAAAAATTATAATTTTTTTCGAAATGAAAAATTATTTAAGTTCTAACAAGAACAATTTTAGGAAATAACTTGATGGTTTTCTATACTGCAGTGACAAGAATTGTAGATTATATTAAAAAAAAAAAAATTATATGAGAAAAACATAGCACATGGTAAAACGAAGTATATAGTGCAGTGGTCAACGTTCTGGTTACGAAAATATTAGCGGAGATTTTCGTGTCCGTGTTCAAATTTAGAGTACAGCAGCGCGTAGGATGTGGGCAAAAACTGACAAAAATTTACCTTTTTCTGAGATCCGGTTATTTTTAGGTTAAAACGTATGGTTTTTTTAATGAAGGTTAGAAAATGAATTTTTCAGTACTATTACCAGAAGGGTAAAAGAGGGAAAATCACACTGAATAGCTAATAAGTTGGGAACAAATTGACCAATCAAAACCAAAATTGGTAAGTCTGATATTCTTGTACAGAAGATACTGTTTTTACCAAATTTCGTAACTATTGAAACAGAACTGAAACTTTTATTGAGATAACATTGAAAATTAGCACCTCCAACAGGCCCAGGGAATGAGCCATAATACCAATAGGAACCAAATTTAGAATCAAGTTCGATATACTTTAAATCAATACAATGCACTAAATTTTGTAACTTTAGCTTAAAAATTACTCCTCTTAGAGCCATTAATCAGCCAAAACTGAACAAAATCGCCCCTATCAGACTTCTACCGTAAGGCCTATCTACACCAAAATTGGTAGGTACTGTTTTTGACCGAAAACACATACGTATACCAAATTTAAGTTCTTTCGATTGAAAATTGCGACCTGTACACTATTCAATAAAAATTGCGAATAAACTGACCTACCAGACAGACTATCGCCCAATCCAGACCAAAAACAATAGGGTTCATTCTTGGATGGATCCGAATATGTGTTTCAAATTTCTAAACCATGCGATAAAAATTACGCCTGAAAATGAACTCAACGCAAAAGGTTGTAGGCAGAAAAAATGAATTTTCAAAAATAGTGCCAAAATGCTCAGAAAATCATGAAACAAAAAACGTACTCACTCCTACAATTGGGTCCGAATACTCGGGCAAGTTTAGTAAGTAGATTTTTTCAAAAATCTACTTCAAAATGAGACAAATAAAATTTTAGGAACTATTTTTATCATAACATCGGCGAACCGGAAAACGGTTACCGACTATAAATATATTCATAGCATAATGATAATATAAGCACAAAAATGTTTCATTTCAAGTTTTAAACGAAATCTACTGCATAAAAAGAAGTGGCGTTATTTTTGTTACCTTATCCTGATATCTATCTTGCATGAATCAGCTTCAGATTTAGCATACAGAATCACACAAATGTCTAGAATAACCTTAGCCAAAACAAATTGCGAAAGTTCGATCGTTTAGTCGTGACTGAGCTTTAAAATTCTGAGACGTCAGTAGGTGTTTTACCCATTTGATGATGTCACGCCACTTGATGAATATTTGTAGAGGAGTAAGGGGTGGGACAGTAGGAGCAGTCCTACTTTCGAATCTCATCTGATACTTCATTCTAGAAATTGATTTTTTTTTTTTTAACCAACAATAAAGGCATTGGTTGATGTATGTAAGGTAAAAGAGGGAGTTTTTTTTTTTGGACCTGCTCGAATGAAAGTTAGTTCATAGTTCTGTTTTAGGGTTGTAATACGAGTTATAAGAAATGTTTTTATTTAAAATTTTGGTTCTGTTTTAGTTCTTTTGGAAGATAGTTGTCATTTCTGCCTTAGGGTTGTACTGTTCTGAAAAGTGAAAACTCAAAAAACTGAGAACTGTAAACAAGTTACAAAGTTTTCACTAAAAGTTTTCGTTCTATATCTACTCATTTAAGAGATAGTTCTTATTTTTTCTTTAGGGTTGTAGTATGAGTTAAGAAAAACGAAAACGCAAAAAACTGGGAGCTGTTAACAAGTTAGAAAAGTTTCATTAAAAGTTTTAGTTGACGACCACTTCTGTTGAAAATTAGTTCTTAGTTGTACTTTAGGGTTGTATTATGAAAAATATGTGTAAGGAAGGAAAAAATTTCAAAAATTTTTTTTGAGGGGTTGAGGAGATCAAAATCTACAAATTTTCACCTGAGGGACTATGAACTTTTTCGTTTCTAATGGCACGTCTGCCTGGTGAGACCTTTCGTTTAACACCTGAATCATAAAAATCAGTCTAGCCATTCTCTCCAACTTGGAGCCATAGTAAAAAAAACCGTAAGTTATAGAAAATACTATATAAGATAGAAATTAAGATGTAGATTATCTAATTCTTTCAATTTTTACAAAAACAATCGTACCGAAGTATTAAAATAAAATATTACAGCTAATAATTTTTTGTCACAATTTTTTGCCATTTTCATGTCATGAAACGATACAAGGTAAAAGTGACATCATAAATTTATGAACTTTTTTTTTTTTTCATTTTTTATTTCAAACATAATGTTTTTATAATATTATATTTTACCAAGTTTCAATTGAAATTAAAATCAACACTCCATTTAATAACTCCCTGACATTTACTATAGGTATTTACATTAATTTTTTTTTCCTCTTGATTTTATAAAGGTAACTTTGCTGTCATAAAGGGACTCTGCTTATGAATGGATGATAAAACCGAACGAATTTTCACTGAGGCATCTGTTTTTTTCTAGCTACGGGTTTGTTCAAATTACCCCGTAGATGTGTGTATGAGAAGGCAGGAGCGGTGCCTAGTAAATAAATGAAAATTTGTTAGGTTCAAAGCACGTTCAACAATCTCATATTGAAATATAATCATACGCGTAGGGTAAATTATGTGACACAAAAAAATATATATAGGCAAGTTAGTAGTTGTTTTTTTACCGCTTCTTACTATCATTAAATATTGTGCTAATTGTCCTTCGGTTTACATTTACTTTTCAAGTCAGCCGTAAGTTTCGCGAATACTTAATTAACGAATAATTTGCTTTTTATTCAACGAGTAGTTTTTTATTTTATTTTTTATTTCTTTCTTGCCATAATAAATTTATATTGTCCCTCCGATGGTGTCTCGACTGATCAAAGTTTTCAAAGATTTCAAACGAACAAATCGACGCATTTTTCGAAAAACGTGAAGCGTTTCTCTCCTTAAGAAAAAGTAACTTATACGGCTTGGTATCGCCTTGAAAGTTTCAAAAACAGAAAAAAAAAATTTTTTTTCTCGATCGATTTGAAAATGTAGCAGTTTTCTGTGTCACATGCCAACTGAAAGTCATCAATTCGAATCATAGCGTATTTATAAAATTCTCATCGTTTCAGCTTTCACACCCGCAGAAAAGAAAATCGTATTTCTCGACACCGTTATATCTTTTTCTTCGACTCCATAAAGCGACAGTGAATTTTCGATTTTAGCAAAACAGTCGTACAAAATTTCAATGCACTAAATTCAGTTTTGTAGGACGATTTCTCAAATAAAGAGAATCAATTTCGACTTTTCCTTACGGGCGTTGAATTATATCCAACTTCTGCAGCACCATACAGAGATAATAAAATGTTGATTGGAGTAAAAAGGGTATATGAGACGTTAACTCTAACCGCAGGATCCCTACAAGCACTACAATTGTACTGAGAGCCAATTAAGAAATAATCAATTTTATGATACGGTCTAGTTTATAAATTTCCTCAAACGGAGACCTTACAATAAGTTGATCAATTTTCTGTATGAAGTTGACATAATATTTTTTTATTATGGAACCTAACACTTATCAAAAAAAAGTAAAGTTTCAGAGGATAGATTATTTCTCCCTTTGATGCTTCTATCTGCCTATAATTTGGAAATATTCAACAAAAAATAATTTTAATAGAAATTTCTTCAAAAATGAGTTTTAAGCATAATATTCTCAAGAAAGTTAAATATGCTAATAGTTCCTTTTTTTTTATACAGTCTTATCAACACCAGAAATCGGTAAATTAAATACCGTACATACTAAAATGCATTAGGTTAATCAGATTTTTCTCTAAAAATTCAATAAATTTTGGAGCTATTTGCACCATTTGTGTGTTACTTCTAGCTGTTATATTGTTCAAATCGCATCATTTTTTCAATTCTTTTTTCACTTAACTTTCTAATTTGGTTTAGAAGCTTATGAAGAGTGGCTGAAAGAAAAAAGGCCTAACTTTTTAAATACATACAGAAATATCTTTAATGTGTCACCATTATGGAGCTGTAAGAGAGGATTTAACGAAACAATTCATATTGAATTCGAATGAGACACGCTAAGCCCAAACTTCATTCTCCCTCCTCTTCCCAAAAAGACTTAACGGTCCTGGGTCATTTTCCCGAATATTTCTTCCGAAGAGTCATTTTTCCGAATGGAAAATTTACCGAGAAATACAAATTATTTATCAGAAAAAAAAAAAAATTTAATTACGCTAAACTTTCACAATACCTAGAGGCACAAAATTAATTCTTCATCAAAAACAAAAAAGCGTCCTAACCTCCCACAATACTTGAAAGGCATAAGATAAATTCTTTTTTAAGAAAAAAAAAATCCACCTCACCTAACATCCCACTATGTAATCACCGAATTTTTATGCTTTTATGGCAGAGAAAAATTTAAAAAAAAATCAAAAATTTTCAGGAGTTGTTCATTGGGAAAATTGATATTCGGGAAAAATGACTTCTGAGAAAATGGATTCGGGAACCGACTTAATACCATTCCTTTTCAACTACGATGAGGGCGGAGGCGGAAGTAACGGGGTATTTTGATCGTACGACATCAAAATTTAAAACCAGTTCAAGTGACATCAAGACGATCAATATTAATATTAATGAAGTAATTTGAGAGGATTTCCTCGCACAGGAAAACGAATCATTTAAGTATTAAATTACATTTATGATATCCAAGGTTTAATGGATCAGCAGATTTTTTCGTGTATTTGTATTACGTAAGAAAATTAAATTATTTCTAACAGTCAACTCCTAAATTTTTTCCAAAAAATTCGAACATGGCGACTGCGTATCTGCGCGTAATTAATACTAATTTTATTTGTTCAAATGACAAATTTTATTTTTTAATATTTGAATTCTATGTAAAATTTTATGCAAAATTCAATAGCTGAAAAAAGTGGTTACTTAAAAAACTCATATTTTTCGTAACAGATTTTATTCAGTAGGTTTACTTTAAGATGTAAATCAGAGCGTAAATAGTACTAAGCGGCAGAGCCTCCAACAAATTTCAAGTTTTATTATAGCTTCATTTCTGGTGAGGTGATTTACTTATTAGAATAAAGAAATAAAAAAATAAGATTTTTTTTTAAAATAAAAAATGGTCGATTATTCCAAATAATGCATTAACCTATCAGTAGAAAATTTGAAAATCGATTAATCGATTTTTCTTAAACAAAATAATCTATTATTCTTTTCATTTTTTTAAAAATCGTTTTTGTTTCAATTTACAAGTTAAATATCAGACAAAACAATTACTTAGATTTATTAATCACTTTACCAACATAAAAAACTAAACATTTTTACATTTCTACCTTTATAATGACCACGAGGAGAAAAAAATCTTTAAACTGATACAAAACTGCCAGGTATGACTAAAACCTCTATAGCGAGATCATACCTCTGTGAAAATTTTCGTTCTAAATAAGATATAATAACACTTTTTAAACTGACATTAGCGAAAGTTAAATAGTTTTTTAATGAAACAATAGCATCCGCCGTATTTAGGCTTCCTCGTTAGAAAATACAACTTAAAATTTCCGACTCCATTTTTTTCTTTAAAAATAGGTAAATTTGTAGTAAAATAACGCAAAATAAATTTTTTTAAATTCAAAATATATAAATATAATCAATGATAATAAAACTCAATGTAATACGGATGAACTGCTCAGTCGATAAAAACAAAATTTTGAAAATAATGGAATATAATAATATATTTAATGGATCGGTACCAAATTTTGTGCTTATTGGTTGAAAATAACGCGTTCTAGAATAATTTAAGCCCCGATAATGCAACATAATAGGATCTGACAGACGAACCATAGAACTGATCTGGACTAAAAACAATAGGGTACTTCCTCCTGTGGATTCAAATAAATGAACTAAATTTCAAACTATTGAATAAAAACTCTAGTACAGCAAACCTCGCCAGAAAAAATAGGTTTCGAGAGAAAGAATTATGAATTTCAATGGTCAAGTTAATTGTCTGTATGTTTATATGCTTTAATGGTATGTTATGATTGTATGAACTGTGTTAGCTACTGACAAAATATTATAGACAATGTAAAATGTAATAGCATTTTTTTTTGAAAAAATGAAAAATAAATTAATATGATAAAGTATGGTAAGTACACCATCATATAATTTAAAATAAAACCAACGAAATATAATACAGTTATGAAATAAATAAAAAAAAAAAAAAAAAAACGAGCATGTGGTTAATTTTTTTAAAAAGAAAAGTTGATGCAAATTAGAAAAAAGGGGGAAAAATAGCGGTAGCTGAAGTACCGTCCGGCCGATCCACACTAAAATTGGTAGCGTACTACAATAAATTATGATAAATAATTGCTCCGAATTTTGTGGCTATTGATACAAAATTGAGCATTTTATATCCTAAATAATTTTCTAAAGAAAACCTACTTAAAAATAGCACCCAGTATCGAGTTCAATGTAAATGTGCAAATGTCGCCATCAAAGCAAAAATAAGCTTTTTTAAATATGCCCAAGTATTTATTATTTTGCAGTCAAATGATAGCTATTATGAACCAGCATTATAGCTTTTGACTAAATGAAATTGGGTATCTTGTATGTATATAGAAGTAACTTCTATAATACTATCACGTGACCATAGTTGCAGATATATTTGGCTATGTGTACATTTCAGTTTCAGTCTAACTCTAATTATAGGTAATACAAGCCCTAAAGTGCCGCTTGGAGGCACTTTGGCTTGTACTAACCTAGTAACAATGATCAATTTATTATTTGGATAGAAACAATGAAACATTTGTAGTTGGCCCATGTGCCTTGAATTTTGTTTGAATAATTTTTGTTGAATTTTATTTTAAAAAATCAGGTTTTACATTTATTATAATGATGGAAGCAATTCAGTTATTTCAACTTTTTTTTTGTTCAATATCATAACGAGAATTTACTGTAAAAAAAATATATCCTATACTATAATACCAGCAAAAATTGTATGTGGGTTTGTGGATGGGTATGTGGATGTGTGTGTATGTTAATGCGTTATAAAGAACTAGACCAACGATGTTTCTGAAAATTAGAGTATAGAGGTATTTTGGTATGACAAAATGTCTCAACTTTGAGAAAATTTGTTAAACAGATATATGAGCATCTCAATCTATCCATCAGTAGCAAGTGATAATAACAAACATTGAAAAATTGATTAATAAGAAAGATTTTATTAGTAAATTTCGCTAGGCCTAAACTGAGTATGATTATATGATTTATAATTAATGAAGTATGAGTTAAATATTGAGATCTTAATTCTCAAGAAATACGAATACTATAAAAGCGAAGGATATATCTAATAAATATATTGCTGAAATTCACCAACTTGATTAAAATTAACAAAATTTTCTTTTATTCCTCATCAAACCAGAGCTCGATGAACCAGATGCTATGCTTGATATAATTAAAATTTTTTCATTTTAGATTTATTAATAATATATTTGAATTAATTTGATTATATTAGCATTCGATGGTTTATTGATTTTGGCTAACGAATAATATTGATAAAACATAGCCAAATTCTATGATTATAGAAAATGCCGAGAATGATGCACATTTATCTATAAAGAAGTTACCAAATTCCGCTACGCAGCAATAGTTCACACAAACCAACATAAATGTGCCAGAATTATCAATTAACAAGGTGCATTGAGGTGATATGAAGAAAAAAATTATTCTGAGTTAGATTCAGATACACGGATAGCCAAATATATCTGTAAAACTATTCATGTGACAGTGTTACAGAATTGGATTTTATATATTTGTATCTAAGGGTGCCTAATTTCATTCAGTCAAAAGCTATAATGCAAATTCATAATAGCATATGACCGCAAATGTTTTCGAGCAAATTTCTTCATCATCATAGAGGAGATAAGTGCGTGTGTTTTCATAACTTTAAAATTTTTATTAAACGTGGGCTTCGTTCTACAAACCCCTTTTTTTCTTTGTTTTCTTTTAGCTCACTTCACCGGACCACCCACAATACAATAAAAATTTACTTCATCTAACCACCATTATACGAATCATATTATAATAAAGCAATTTACTCTCTCTAATCACTCTACAAAAAAAATTTATAAGAAAACTGAAAAACATTATATCATGTCAGGGAATCAAACCAAACACCTTCAACTTGGCAAGCACACACTAAGACTACATGCTGTAGCAGCTGATGCATGAAAACAAATTATTGATGATATACTACTTTGGCTCATCTCGCTCCTGCTCTCTCTCTATCTCTCTACCCCTCCCCCTCTCTCCCCCATCCCTCACCCCATCACTTTCACTCTATATTTCCCTTTGTCCCTCTAAAAAATTAAATAACAATATTTGTATTTATAAAATATATATCTCATTCTTCTGGCAATATAGAAGGTACAATAGGTAGGTAGATATTGATTTTGAACTTTGTAACTTTTTGCAGCCACATATCTCAAGAATGGGGTAAGATGAGGTAATTGGAGCCATGAAATATTGAGAATATATTTGTCATTTGGGAAGAAGCAAATTCTTAAAAACTTTTGTGGGGATGAGGGGTCAAAATCCTTAACTTTGTCCTCAAGGAGATACAGACCCCGGACTTAGCTTAAAACCTTCCTTTCGACATCATGAATATGTCCTGAAAATTTCAGTTCGAACAATTGAGCAGTTTTGAAATGATGGGCGTACAGACAAACAGACAAACATTCACGCAATTGTATATATACACAGGTACATATAATATGAATTGCCAAAATTTTTCTGAGGTCATGAGTTGAAAAATGAATCTACCCTGAAAACAATAAATTTCGGTAAAGTTAAAAAAACCCCGAAAGCAAGGAAAAAATAATGCTTTCAGCAGGATTTCACTTTGAAAAAAATTAAACATAGGCTTTCACCTCAAATCTGAGAGCTCAAAAATACAACTTTTTTCGGCTTTTAGCTTTTGAATTTCAGCTAACTTGACAGCGCTGATTCTAAACGCCACGGCCACACGTGTCATGAGGAATTTCAAGTTTCCACAATTCAAGAAATAATAATTAATTGTTTTAGCCAAAATAATCAATTAGTCGATTAGTCGACTAACCGTGAAATAATCGATTATTTAAAAAAATTGATTAATTGATTTTTTCCAATAAATCACCCATCACTATACGTAGGTTATATGAATTTTAGTTAAGTTCATTTTAAAATGTTGGTTTATTTTGTACAAGGAAAAATAGTATTATTTATAACATTTTTTTAGGAAATTTTTGGAATTAGATTTACCTATGTATTTTTTTTTAATAGAAATAAAATTGAAAGGAATATTTTAGACAAAGATATTTTGACTGATAGTATATTTTGACAGCGGGAGAAAATTTCAGCGGTGTTAATGTAATCCCTTAAAACAAGAAGTTAATAGAGAGTAGAGTGCGAGATTGATGAAAGAACATGACAAAGAAAATTAGTAATTAAACAGCAATAGGAGAGAACTATAAACATTTCATTTATGTAAACCCTTCGATAAAATCCGGAATCCGTAATAGCTGCATTAATTACTACCCAGCAGATGTACTCAATACACATATGAAAAACAATTTAGGTAAAACCCAGTTGTTTCGTATATCCTCTATTGATAGTGGCTTAAAGAAGAAAAATGGTGCCAGAATTCTGCATTGATTAAGTATAAAAAAACAGGATATCTCCGGAAAACCAGACATAGTGAAAGAAAAAAGAAAATAGTTTCGATGAAAGAAAAAAATAACAAAATCAACAAAAAACGTAACGATCGACGAAAAAGGAACTACTTAATTTTTTCGATTATGGCGGCGTCTCTCTTCACCTTCTGTGATAATCTCTGCACGGTACGGTTCTGATCCGAGTTACATGGGTGCGAAATTTTTTCCGGGTTCACAACCTGCTCCCACAGAATATATCGAACAAGACCACCTCGAGGGAGACGTCACTGAACCGCATTTTGCATCGAGCAACACACAGTCGCACAAGAACTTGTTTTGTCGTCTTTTTTAATCGAGTAGGCTATTCGCCGCGATGGTTATAAATTACACCAAATTTGGAAAATCGTGGATACCGAAATTCATAACGGAAACTAATAGAAAATCATTGTCAATCGATTATACACATGCGTATAAAATCTCTATAAATATGCATAACTTTTTTTTTCTCTTTTATGTTATTTTTTCAAAGCCAGTAAAGTTTTGCTCGCTAAACACCTGGTCACGGGAGCCGGATCCAAAAAAAAAAGAAAGAAAGAAAGAAAGAAGAGAATTAAAAGGTTCTTTTTTTACAGAAAAACTTCGAAAATATGTTCAGCCAGAGAGGAACTTTTTGTACTTAAAAAAAAAATCCACTTATTAAAATTGCCTGAGTATTCAAACCCAAGGGTAGGAGTGGGTATGTTTTTGGTTTCATGATTTTCTGAGATGTTTGGGACTATTTTAGAAAATTCATTTTTTTTGTACCCCCTTTTGCGTTAAGTTCATTTTCAGGCGTAATTTTGATCAGATGGTTTCGAAATTCGAAACACATATTCGGACTCGCCTAAGGAAGAAGCCTATTGTTTTTAGTCAGGATTGGGAGCATAGCCCGTCCGTTAGGTCAGTTTATATGCATTTTTTATTGAACAGCATAGAGGTCACAATTTTCAATCGATAGACCTGAAATTTGATATACTTACATATTTTAAGTCAACGACAGTGCCTACCAATACTTGTGTGGATAGGCCTTACTTACGTTTGATAAGGGTGATTTTGTTACAGTTTCAGCAGATTAATGGCTCTAAAACGAGTAATTTTCAAACTACAGTCACAAAATTTAGTACATTGTATTGATTTAAAGTATATCGAACATGATTCTAAATTTGGTTCCTATTGGTATTATAGCTAATCCCCTGGGGCTGTTGGAGGTGCTAATTTTTAATGTTATCTCAATAAAAGTTTCAATTCTGTTTCAATAGTTACGAAATTTGGTAAAAACAGTACCTTCCATACAAGAATCAGACTTACCAATTTTGGTTTTGATTGGTCAATTTGTTTCCAACTTATTAGCTATTCAGTGTAAATTTCCCTCTTTTACCTTTCTAGTAATGGTCCTGAAAAATTCATTTTCTAGCCTTCATCAATAAAACCACTCGTTTTAACCTAAAACCATCACGATCTCCGAAAAAGGTCAATTTTCGCCTAACCCCCACTCGCTGCAGTACACTATATTTAAACAGGGACACTAAAATCTCCGCTAATATTTTCGTAACAAGAACATAGACAAGTGCATTATATACTTCATTGTGCAATGTGGATTATTTTTTTGCATAAAAGTGTTTTTTTCTTTTTATATAATGCACAATTCTCGTCACTGCAGAAATGAAAACCATCGAATAATTTTCTAAAAAATTGTGATTATTAGAACTTCGAATGATTTTTCATTTCATAAAAAAAAAAATTTTGACATATTCATAAAAAAATATGAAAACATGATACTTAATCAATATATTTTATCGCATGCATCGTATTATTGGGATATTAGTAATTTTTTGAAAAAAATATAAATATTTTCTATATTTCTATATATTAGAAGATTGTTGGTGTTAAAAAGTGATTTTTTAGACATAGAAAATATATTTTTTCTCGCGAAGCTTGCTGCGCAAAAGTTTTTTTTATTATATTTTATTCGTTTTCGTTCACCTTTGTACTGCCATGAAAAAATGTAAATGATGAATTTTGGTGAAAATAAACAACTTTACCCACAGAGAGGCTAAAGACTTGGACGATGACTTAAAAAATTTTTCGAAACAACACAAATTAATACTGAAAATTAACTCCTAATCCGTTGAGCAGTTCTGAAATTATAGATCATCAAAAATACTGACTTTAAGTTTTATTTAATATAGATTTATATCACTATTATTATTATTATTATTATTATTACTATTATTAGACTATTTTCGTTTTGTTTAAAATTGGGCGTAGGTTCTTCCTCCATGATATTCATATATACGTCAAATATGTTCGTAAGCTTATACCTAGCACGCAAAAGGAAATGTACCTACATTAAAAAAAAAAAAAAAAAAAAAAACAGTTGGCTGTCCCGGTGCGAAAAAATTGTCATAAAAGATTACGGTACCTAGAAACGTTAAAGGCCATAACGCGAACGGACTTTTCAAAGGTAATTTAATTTTAGGAAAGTGTTATTTTCGTTACAAAATTTTCGCTCAACTACAACGGGTAGGATGTGTTTTTGAAGAAAACATGTTGCTTTACAATATGTAACATCGTCTTACACGCCTTGTAATGAAGTTGAATTGTCTACGGTACCTACGCCATTTTTCAGATTAATACTATACACCAAATTTATGCGTTCGAAAGAGAAAAAAGTTCGTCCTTTATAAAAATTTCATGGATAAGCTGCCAACTATGTAAAAAAGAAATATTTTCTCCGAAATGCGGGGATAAGAAAAAAAGTTTTCTTATTTACTCGAAGAAAGTCCAGCGCGTTTTCCAGCCGTAACAGATCTCAACAAACGAAAAAAGAACCCATTCCGTCGGCCGAGCCAATTTTAAATGATTCGGATGACGTGGAGGTGGATAAAAGCACGAAAATGATGAGTCATTTTGCAACATTTAAGGTATAAAAAATTAGCTGTTCAAGATCTACTTGAAATTGACAATGGAAAAAATTCATTTTTAAGGAAAAATGGGTTAATCTTAGCAGATGTTTTGTTCGACTCAGTTTAATCTAAGAATGATGTACAAGGTTGACACGAAGAACTGTGTAACATAGAAAATTATCATCATTAACCCTTCAGCTGAACCAGTTATATTAATTATAATTACGCGTTTTCGAATGAAGGTCAGACACGTAAATTTCACAAAATTTGGAAGTGCATAATAAATATACGAACCAACTGATATCGCACCGAATTGAATATACAATAAATCGATACGTACTTGACCAAGTTTAACTGAATTTAGTAGCCTCATAAGTAGGTTGAAATAACAAAAGTTATACCTTCAACTAAGTGTTTACTTCTCAAAACTGGTCAAACGATAATTAAATTTTTTTATTGAGCATTTCCATCTACAATTAGTTACAAAAATACACTGACGTTTATACGACGAAAATTTTCCCGTCAAACGGATTGTAAAAAAAAACTGAAATGCGACCAAAATACCCGAATGAGGCAAATATTAATTTTCAAATTGAAAGTAAAAAAATAAAATAAAACGGAGTAATTTAAAAAATATATTATAAGTACTACTATTTCAGACTCAACACGTTGACAGAATTTTCAATTTTCTTTCCATTCCCGTTTTTTACTTTAGAATATTTAGAGTTGAATTTTTTTTCTTTCATAGATACAAAAAGTGTTCATTAGAGGTGGATGAAATTATTTAATAATATGTGTATAATAGTGAATCTAATTTTGACCTCATGATTTTTAGTAAGACTTCAGAAGCAAATTATTTAAAAAATGCATCTAAATAATTATATCTCTCACGTTGACGCTTATTATACTCAAGGGTTGAATCTAAATTTCGAGCTAATCTTTCACAGTAAGCAAATCTCTAGAAGAAATACCTTCAAATTAAGGAAAGAGTTTACATACCTTGTCCATTCGTCCTTTCACGGCATAATTTGAATTTCGAGTTTTCGCATCACACACAATTTTTAGAGAAATTCATAAAATTTAGTAGAATTTCACCATTAACGTTTCTAACCGTCACCACCCTGGTAATTAGCGAATTATTTAACATAACTAACGACAGAGATAAGGAATTGGAACAGGAAGGAATAATTGTTGACTATTTAACGATCGCAGACGCGTTTTCAAAATTAAAAAATATTACAAATAAATCGCTACCTCAATCAAAAATCAAAGTCCAGACAAAAAATAAAAAATACTTGACCATTTCATTTTTTAGAAAATGTTACAAAAATAATACAAGAAGACATTCTCTTAAATGAATCTTTCAAATTTTTCTAATGGAGTAACTCATGTTGAGTAAAAATCTCATCAACTTTCCAACTCTGTTATGCTCTAGAAATTAGGGAAAACGAACTAACATGTTTTTTTACAGCAAAATTTAGAATTTCAATGTTTCTCTGAGTAAAAAAAAGAACTTTGAACGAATTTTCTTTTGAAAGAAATATCTTCTACGATTTCTCAAAGTATTTTCCCTTCTTCAGTCAATTAAATTTGGTTCTTAAAAAAGAAAAAAGTTATCAATACTTCTGATTAAGTATAAGAAGTACGAAATCGAATAAATTATGATAAAAAAAAAGTGATACATTGGGTAAGTCAATTCAATTCGATAAAATAAAACGATCGTAAATAATGTTTGCACGACCAGTAGCTTAAGTTCGAATATAAGGGACAACCTCGCATAATTCAAATTAATAAATCTATTCAATTTTTAATCAAATATTTTCCCACTAAGAATTGCAGCAGATGTAGGCCTACCTGGGAAATGCAAGTATAATTCGAGCACATGAGTTTTTATGACAGACTATGCCAATCAAGTACTGATTGGAGTACAGAAAAATATAAAAAACTTTGGAGAATCGAATTGAAATCAAAATTCAAGCAGGCTACAGGTGTTAATGACACGAGCAGTTCATGAAACGTTGAAGATAGATAATTTAAAAATTCGTAACGTACACATTTGTAATGGAAGAATAAAACTTTGAAAATAATCAAAGAGACATCAACATCAAATTTATTGAAGAGGAGTGGAGAACGTATTGCACATGGATAAGTGGATGCCACGAAATGGGGGGCGTGAAAAATTGTAAAGTTTAGGTATCGGAACAAACTCGTTCACAGAGAAAAAATTTTTGAATTTTGAAGGCAGAAAAACGACGGTTGGCAATTCTTTTCCAGACATTTTTAAGCTGTTTCAAAGAATATATATAAGTACCCATGCCTAGAAATGACTACTTTCATTCTTTGCTCAGTGCTATAATTGCGTCAACTACCAATACCTATTACCAACAATGAAGCCAATAGTTTATGAAAATTTAAAGATTTTTCAAAAACAAAATCATAACCTGAATTAATTCGAACTCAATTTTTGAGAAATAACATAGGCATAAAAATTTTAAATTGAAAGCAGAATCGTGCAAGCACTTTTTTTTTTCAATCGAAATATTCGTTTTTTGATCCTCGCAGATAGCAAACCACATTTTTATAGGTAGGTACTGTAACCTATGCGTTTTATTCTGTATTTTGACGCGTATCAGAATGAATTGATAAATTTTGTTTGATGATAGACGAAAAGTGAAGAAAATATTCACTTTTGACGAAATCAACTTATTTTTTTATACACTCAATATTTGATATAATGTGAACGTTCAAAACTAATAAGTTACTCGAATTTTGATTTCAATTCAATCACTTCGTTTGAGATTCCTCCAGGAAAACGATCCGAACATCGAAAATTGACAACGAAAAGTTCAAAAGATTTTCTTGTCCAGGGCCGTAGAGAAGAAATTTGAGCCCACAGGAAAACATTTTATGTGTACTCCAAAAAATTGAAAACTGAATCTTTATCCATTTTTAAGTAAGTTTTCTGAGAAAATCTACTTACTTTTCTCTAATTTTTGAAAATTTGGGACTCCCTAAAAAGCACTTTCCCGGAGCAAATCCCCTTCCTCTCTCGTCCCAACTGTTCTCGGCATTTCCACATAATTGTTTTCCCAATTTCTGGAAGCATAATCGAAATAAAATTACGAAAACAATGTTTAACTTATTACTTCCTAAAATAGACTATAATAATAATAAATTAATAATTCGAACGGTTTTTAGGTCTATTCTACGGCCCATTCCGTTTCCAAAAATATGCCACGTGTTTATATGACGATCCTGGTTTTTGGTACAGAAAAATCTGTCACACCTTTCACAATAATATAATATTACAAAACGCTAACAGCAGAAGAAACCAAACAAACATCTGCGATCGTATTTACTTTTTGAAGAAAAGAAAATAAAAATAAAATAAAAATAGAATAAAAATATACAATCAGCTTTTATTTACCTTGAGATTTCCAAATAAAAGGTGATGAAGAGCGGAAAAAAAAGGAAAAAAAGTTCAGCAAGTAGCTTTATATATATTTCCGATTTTACACCATTTTTTTTTCTTCCTACAAAAAAGAAAAAGGGAACGCCGTCTTTCACGCTACGTAAGGGTTAACTGTTTATTAATCGACAATTTTGAAATTATGCAGCTACATAGGGCCAGAAAAAAAACGACTGAATAACAATAACAAAAACAAAAACAATAATAACGACAATAAAATTTATGAAAAAATACACAAACACATCACTATTTCACGCGTTGCCACACACAAAAAACGAAAATTCATTAAAAAAATAGATAAAAAAAATAACACGGATCAAATTATACAGATGATAATTGAAATTTAAACACAAATCACGCGAAGAAATTTATTAAGAATTGAAATTTATACATCATGAGAAGAAATTATTTTAATTTCAGCTACTTCAACTACTCCTTCATTTTTTTTCTTCACTTTACATTTCGATGAAGTAATAAAAAAAAAAACATCGTCGAAACGTGTGTGTGGCGAATAACGTATCGTACACATGACAGCAGCAACAACTCCACAATACGACGCTTTCGAAACCAAACTGAAAGCTGAAAAAGACTGAGGAGCCATTTACTCTCTTGCTCGTTGCTGTACGAGCCGACTCTGTTTCCTCCCCCCTCTCCGATGCCCCACTTGCAAGTCACAAGGCAGCGGCATAGCAGAGCGATGGAACAACGTACACGTAGTACACGGCCAACAACGGCGAGAAAGCTAAAAAAGGGAGAGCATCGTACGCTCGTAGCGAATACCAATACACGCACACGTTCACAAAAAAGCACCTGCGCACACATACATATACACACACACACAACACAACAAGAACACGTCCTATAACTCAAGCTCGGCGTAGAGTTTATGAACGCCAACGAAAGTGAACGGGAATGCAAACGTTCGAAAAAGCAGCAGCAGAGGGCGCACTCCCCGCACTACCACACACATATACAGACACAATCACACACTAGTACATACACGTACTCGCAGAATGGCGAGGGTGTGTGAGTGAGTGAAGCAAAACGAGAAAGAGAGAAAACGCTTCACGAAGTCTGGTAGTATAGAGGTGGGTGTGTGTATGTGTCTGTGTGTCTGTGTGTCTATATAATCTATACACACCCACAGAGTGCGCACGTAAAAGTACAGCATGGAGCATGCAGATCCTCGCTTCATTACGGTGTAAGAGGTACCACCAGTAATACACACTTTTGCATCAAATACGCACACGCGCACACACAGGTATATACATACAAAAGATAAGCTATATCTTTTCCTTCCCCGTTTATCTGTATCTTTCATTTTCTGGGTAATTTTACTAGGCCTGCAGCTTGTTCTAATACTTAAGGTTCTTTTTTCCTTTCACTCCCTCTCTTTTGCTTCTGCACCATTCTTTAAGCACGAATACGTTGAAAATGTCTGAAAAGCTCGTACCGTGCGTATTCGTACACACAGCCACACGCATCGTAAGCTCTTTCCTCCAATTTCGATGCGTAAAAGTAGTAGGGAGACAGAAATGAAGATTGAGATGGATTGATCGAAGAAGAGAGGTAGTCAGAGAGAGTGAGAGAAAAACTTTAGACGGAACGTTTGCTACTTCGTCACATACTTTCCTCCTTTTCGGCTTTCTTCGACAGTCGCCCATCAACACTGGCAGGGTCCACCAATCTTCACACCGCACCTGTTCACCTTCATACTGCACTCTTCAGCAAGTATTACGTTCGCCTCTGTACGTTTTTCTTTGTATAAGCATGAAGCATGAGAAATGGATGAGAAGGGATAGGCAGTAACGTTCTTTATTTTTACTTTATTTTCACCCCATCTGTTTCTTTTTTTTCGTTTTTTTCCCTTTATTTTTTTCTAACTTTTTTTTCAGCATGGTATAATTCTCCACAAAATTTTTGGTATTTTGTAAATGCTCGAAAACAAAATATCATATTTGAACTTTTTTTTTCAACTTGTGTTACGATATATTGTATTTTTTTTTATTGTATATATTTATAATGGTAAAAACAAAAGAACTAATGTGAATTACGTCTGGGAGTGATGAAGGATTTGGAGTATGAAGAAGAAAAATTCTGCAAAGGTCATTTTCTCTCAACTCCCTCCATTTTACCGAATAAAACAAAGGTGTAGCTGAGAGGAGGCTCCTGAGGGGTCTAGACTCTTTCTTAGCTAAAAAAAAATTTATGTGGAATACCTTGTTATGAAGAGAACTCACAATAAGAAGGTAGCCAATATTTTCATGTTTCGCCACTTCATAGATAATGTTTGAGGAGCCAAAACCTAGCCAAACACTGGTGATTTTATGGCAAATTTTGTTAGCTTATATAGTCAGCTCCATATACACATATAGACACAAATTAGTGTACATATACATATATGTCATAGAAAGTGCGTTGTCTCTTATTAGTAACTGATAAAAAACAACATACGAGTTTGTGCATCAGTCCGTGGCATTACTAAGATCTTTATTCATCAATTAATCACAGTCCAAACATTGTAAATTACCTACCTGAAATTACAAGTAGTTTCAAACGAATAAAAGTGTGTGGTTTAACGTGCAGGGCAATAATAATTGCCAGCCTTTTGGTGGCAACTGGTGTTGAAGGAACCCAGCCCCTAACCTCATACAGAGTCAATGTTCCCCTTACTTTACATAAAAAATAGTATTTCTTTGGTGGCGGTGGTATTTTTATAGGGTTGGTTGAGAGGGACAATTTACAAGACAAGGACCTCTCCTTTATGATCCAGCTATCTACACCCTTCACATAAAATGTAACCTGGGATGAATAAAGCGACATGTGGAATGAAAAAAATTAAAAACAAACACACTTCTTTCATCCGGGTAAAACTTTTGAAACTCACTTTCATGATAGTAAATTGTTACCCAAACAGTTGTTTACATATTTGAACAACATGGTTGGAACATTTGAATTTGCTATCACCACGTGAACCAATCAAATAATAGTTCTCACACAATTATCCAGTACTATTACTTTGTACTCATATATTACATTGTACTCATTCTTTATTCATTTAATATTTATCCTAAATTGTTCAAAATAAAAGTAAAAAAACCAACCAACCCAAACACTATCAAATGAATTCTTGAAGATGTAAGATTCAACCAACAGTTCTCATTTTGAACGCGCCTCTGTAACTATTTTTTTAAAACTACCTGTTAAATTTCTCAGAGTAGAATTCAAATAAAACATTTTTTCAACAATTTTTCAATTTCCTTTCAGTGTCGGATGAAGTTCGATTAGTGGGGTGAATCAAAATCAAATCGTCATTCTAAAATATCTCTGTCACGCATCAACAACAGTAAGTTTGTATTTTCCAAAAGGGTCAAATTTTTTAAAACCAAGGAACCGATTTCGTTCAAATTCAATACCAAACCAGTTCCTAATAGTCTCCAACTGCCATATAAAATTCAAGTCAAAATCTTTTAATTTACCGGAGTTATGATGATAACAAGGTGAAAGTGCAAAACTTTGAGAACCTCTTTCTCCGAAACTAGCGAATGAATTTCAAAAATTTTAACACGAATGTGTAACCTATGAAAGTTTCTAACACTATCCCAAGTTTCATTTCCATAGGTCAAATAGCGGAAGCTCCATAGACTCCCAAAAAATGGAAATATATATTTACATACATACAAACAATCATAAGTCGTAGATCACGAATATATAGGTCACTCAAATTCTTCTGCACAAAATATATATATATATATATGTACATATATATTAGTGTATTTTTCAAAAGAAAATTCACTAATAATTCTGATGAATTTGAAGATTTAGGCTTGAAATTTTTATGACAATTAGACACTATTAGGGATTGGTTTGGTATTGAATTTGAGTGAAATTGGTAATTCATTGAAAATATTTTATTAACTTGTAAAAAGAAGTAAAATAAATCCCTACTTTTATAATACAATTTATACAATTAACTGTTTTATAAAAGCTATTAGCTGAAAAAGTTTGTAAATTTTAACTCCACTAACTCACTATTTGACCAGCCTACGAGTGAGCTGCAGTATCAAGTTACACAGTATAGTCAGTAGCTGTACGCTGTTCCATAGGAATGGCTATTCAGAGAGATGTTCACATTTTTTAGTAATTATATAAAATCCAAAAACTTTCGAATAAACAACATTTTTGGATCCAACCTATTGTTGAATAGTGTGAATTGTTATATTTTCCTTTCCTTCTTTGTCAATTAGTTTTGATTACACTACGTTTTTCTAATTTGGAATAGAGTATTGTATATCTAGTATCAACTTACTGGAAACTAGTTCATTAGCAACAGTAGTAACCAGTGAAATAGCTGACTACAAGCTTAAAAATCACCCCGATATGAAAAACCTTATTCAACAAAATAATAAAAGATAATCGCATTTTCTTGGATTCTAATGATTGGAATCAAATGAAACAAAGAGCAGAAAAATTCTGAAACAGTATTTTAACACTCTCGCTGCCAGACAGGGTTTCACCAAAATTAGTGTAAAAATTTTTTGAGCCAAAGTTTAAATCTCATTTATAAGGGTCTAGATAACATATATTTATCATTTTTTCATCATACCATCCTGTGTAAGGGAGGTTTTCACCCGTGTGCAATATAGCACACATGGCCTGAAGAGCTAAAAAGATACTTCCACCCATGAGCAATCTGGGTGGTAAATGCAATATTAAGAAACTGATAAGACTTTTGGGAATGCCTCAACAATTGAGAAACAATCAATGTACGAAGCTGAAAAGGTACTTTTAATATGCTACTCTATAGCATTCTTCAAACACCCATCTTTTGTTACAATGTTGCCAAATTTCTCTGCTGTTCCAGAGTTAGATGTATTCAAGCCAGTAGAAACCGAAAATCAAATTTATTTTAATGTAAACTGTGTTCTCTACAGCACACAGTCAAAAATATGTTGGTATGATCCGTGTGCAATACAGCACACACGGCCTGAATGGCAATTAAATTTGTGTGCACTGGTGCACACATGGCAGCGAGAGTGTTAATATGCCAAAACTAAAACAAAAAACCTTCAGACGTTTTCACACCAACTTGACTCAAGTAGACAGACAGACAGACAGGCAGATAGACAGACAGACAAATAAATAGAAAGAAAAACAAAATTGCCAAAATACGTAGATATGATCTCAGCATTGTATTCTAAAATCAGTAACTTGATTTCAAGCCAAAAAAATCGAACTACAGACAGACAATACATTCTTATAAATTAGTACCTACCTACCGGCCTAAAAGTAAGTATGGTATGTTATAAATTTATTTTTCAAAGGACAACTACTTCTCTTGTTATCTGTCTAGTTTTTTTGTATTTTTTAGAACCTATGCTTTTCTTTTTTTTAAGCATCGGTTTTAATTTTGCAATTGTAATTACTAATTTTGTTTAACATATTAAATACATTATTTTTTTCCAGAAGGTACTAACCAAACTAAGCATCCTCCTCCACCTTCTGAAAAATGAAGAAAATCTGAATTTTACGTACCAAAATTATCTATGAAATTCAGAAATTTCATGAAATGTTCAGGTCTTCACGAATTTATCAAAAAGGAATGAATGTAGACTAATTATGAAGCGAGTTCGTCTAATATCATATTAGATAAAGGGCTATTATTTTGATTAAAAAAAAAAATTTCATAGTTTCTATAAAAGAGTAAACTTTCTGGGAAAATTGTAGCAACTATCGGCATTGCGTATTTCTCAAATATATTTTTATCGCTTCGAATTTTATGTAACTTACGCACGAAAAGGTAGGTTAGGTACCTATAGTACCTACCTACTTACATTTTTTTTCTACACGAGCTAAGAAAATAACATTTTTTAAATTGTGGATTTCGAGTGAGAAAGACAAACCGTAAAAACAATAAAAATACGAAGGAAAAAATAAGAAATAAGTATTTGTTTTCGTTTTATTCTTATTTTAAGCTTTTTATATTCGCTCCTCGAATATCACCTGGAAGTAGACAGAATTCCAAAACCAGTTTTCGGGGGGTATTTTTGGTATATTCCCTTCAGCGATAGAAAAAAAGGTGAATTGGAAACACAATTATTAGGTTTTCCAAATTTTACATCTATGAAATATATAACAAATTTTTAACCCTCCCCAAAAAAATTCATGATTGTAAAATTTGATTAAATCCCCTTTAGAAGAAATCCTGAAACCGAACCTGAAGAATTCTTCCTCCTGTCATACTATAACCACACAAAAAACCAGGTCACACAAAAAGGGAATCATTCATTTTTTTTTACTGTTGTATTCGTACAAATTACCAAGTGGTTATAACATCAGCTTGGCTCATAAATTATACGAGTCTCCAATGAGAAGGCCTTACTGGCAAAAATTTTTTTTAAACGATATGAAATCTCAGTGCTGTCAACAATAGAAAGAGAACAGTTAAAAATTTACCTTATGTAATATACCAGATGGTATATAAAGTCAATCTGCACCCAAATCAACAGATCTACTGCTTGTCTTGTTGCAATGTTTGTATGGAATTTTATGACTATCGAAGAAAAATATGTTATACTTTCGATGAAATCCTATCCATTGCATACATTTATATAATCATATAATCATTTGACCTTTCCAATCATCTCAGAGCATGAACATGAACCAAATTTCAATAAAATTTTGTAGAATATTAAAATAACTGAAAATCAGTTTTTTTTTAATTTTATAACTTTATTTATTCAAAAGTTACGCATTTTAAAACCTTTTAACTGTCAAAAATCAACATAATTGGACATACCTGATGTATACTAATGCCTTTCTGCACCTAAATCAATATGTCATATGCTTGTCTCATTACAAATACTAATCTTATATTATTTTTTTCGTTATTGCTTGAAAATTACGGATTTAAGAATTGTTAGATTGCAAAAAAATGCAACATAATTGGATCTATCAGATTTACCATAAAACCAATTTGCGCTAAAAACAATAGGCCTCATTCTTGTCTAGATCCAAATGTGTACGATAAATTTCTTGACTATCAAATAAAAACTGCAACTTGTTATGGCTTACATAAAAATGTGTATTAAAATGTATACAACACATAATCTACATGTACATATTAATTTCAGGTTCTAAAGCTAAATGTTTCCTTAGGTCATAAAACAAAGAATGTTCCCTACCTTACCAGTAGGTTTTTTCACAAGATCAATTTTAGTAAGTAAATTTTCTTTGAAAACCTACTAACAAGCAAAAATGTAGATTCAGAGAAAATTTTTTTCCATTCTCTTTAATTTGTTTTCACACTTGTTTTTGTGATTCTTCTTTGGTCTCATTTGTAACCAAACACTGGACACCAGACGAACTTCACGAGTTAAATAAATGAATTTAAGAATAGAATATTATATATAACAGCCACTTCTATGTGAACTACATTTCTACCCTGCATTCTCGCATTGGCTTTTACAACTAAGGAAGAAATGAATGGAAAGGAAGATTTCGAAACAAAAATCATCTAATTAACCGCGTGGATAAGATTGGAAAAATATTAGACTATATTATTCTATGATTTAATTTAAAATTTTTCCTCTTCAAACAGGTGAATCCTAATTATGCCTATAAGTGAGGTACTTAAGTAAAGGCCGGTTCACATATGGGTATCGCTACGGCTTAAAATAACCCCTTTGTTAATACATGCTGTATTTGCGGCGTAATGCATAGGCAAAAAGGAATACACGTACTGACCGAGGTAAATTTACGTGCCCAATAATCCCCTAATAATTCGTTTCAATTTTAAAATTTTAAAAAAATTTGCTTATTTTTTCCCTCAGACTCTCAATGTTTTTCAGCAATTTCTTCATTACATTATTCTGAAACGCAAACAAGCCGAAAAAAGACTGCTTCCACGTACGCCTAAAAAGCGTAAAAAACTAATTCGTGACTTCACTTTTACAACTGAAGGTTATCAATATAAAAACAGGTGTTTTTTTATGATAAACTTTATACACCGACCGTAAAAATTTCCATTTTAAAAGGAAATTTATCGACAGCATACTTCAGATAGATAGAAAGAGAGGAAAAGAGAAATCGAAGAAGGGAGAAAAGGGAAGACTTTCAGAAAGAAAAAGAATGAGATATTTTCACCGTAATAAATATATTTTCAAACGCGAAAATGGTAACACATTTCATAAAAATTTTCACGTTTGCTGTAATAAGAGACTCGATAAAATTACGAGTAGAACGTTCTAGATGCGATATTTTTGCAGATATACTTATTTTTGAGAGGAAAAAATCGTATTTTTCGAAATGAACGAATTCTTAGAGATCCGTATCATTTGATTTTGATTTATCAATTAAACTGAAGAATGAAAATAAATTTACGATTATACAGTGATGATGCATGAGAATCAGAATAACAATCAATAATAATTTTGATTTTTCTGAAAATGAAAATTTCATCCTCAGAGACACTGCTTGTTTCTTAATCCTGTTTAAATTACCTATTAATTCTTTTGTTTGTGGTTTTTTTTGTTTTTTCAACACATTTGTTAATGGTCAAAGTAATATTATAGCATAGAAGAAGAAGTTATCACTTTCACCAGTTATTATGATGCTATGCTGCAGCGGTGTAAGTAATATTTCTTTAATATTCTTACCTATAAAGTAGTATTCGAAGCAAGAGGGGTTTGAGCTTTCATTAAATAACGGGAGGTGGTTTTTTTTTCATATTTAATTAAAAATAAACATCACACTCGTAACCTACCACCATATCTAGATGATATTTTTTGTCGCCATTAGCTGCATTTAAATGGTTTGATGATTATTTTAATGATTTTTTGCAACATGTGTAAAAATGCTGTATTTTTGAGGCCTGTATGGCGCGATAAAAGTGCCCAAATCTCAGAATTCTTCACTTGCTACCCACTTTTCTCACTCCTTCATTTATTTTATCGCTCTTTGATTTCTTTTTCTCATTGCTTCATAAATTTCACTTCTTATTTTTTTCTCACGCCTAATTGGTTGCTTAGTTTTCCCTCACACCTTTCAAAAACCTCCTCACTTTCACTAACTTATATTATTGATTTCAGATTATTTTCCTTAAAAATTCTATCCGGATGGAGATTTAAACACTTGACCGACAGGTTTGTAAATAGTTACTCTACCAACTTGGCTATAGCAGTTAGTAACTGAAAAGCCGAGAGTTTGCCTCTATTTGCTTGCATCAATTATTATTTTCTCGGTTTTACTGACAATCTGCCTACACATATATAATTTCCATCAAAACTTTTCATTGAATAATTGGTAGGGGTCAGGGAGGTTTTGGATTTTATTTTTCAATAATTCTTTTCAATTTTTACAATTTTTTTTTATCTCACTGTTTTGGTAATTATTTCACATATTTTTTCTTCAGTTCTCCGATTTTTTCATTCATCTTCCCCGTTTTATTCCCCAAAGCTAAAATACAGCATTCCGAACACTTCTTTCAAAATAAAGTAGAACCCTATTAGTACGTTTTCCAAAGGACCACAGCGAAAAAACTTATTATGAAGGAAAAGGTAATGACGGGAAATAGAAAAACTTTGAAAATAACAGAATACCATTTTTTTCAATGTCTTATGAGGAAATATTTTAATTGGATAAAAATTTTGGTGTTATTAATAATTAGGTACATTCCACATGGCCAAAAGCACGGAACTTTCAGCACTGTTCATAAACTGGATTTTGAATTTGGCAAGTGTGGCCCTAATTCTTTGAAGAGGCCATTTAATTTCTTGAGGCAAAATTTGAAGAAAAAAAACTAATTTCCTCAAAAATTTCCACATTTTCAATAATGAACTTAATCAGACCTTCCTTAAAAACATAATATGTGGGAAAACCTCTAACCCAGCAACATCTTCCCAGGAAATTTTACATAAGTTTAGTAAGACAAATCAATGAACCTTAATAAAATAGTGTATTATACGAGAAAATGTCTTATGTGAGAACGTTAAAACGGGGTTTTACTGAAGTATCACTACAAAGGAGGAAAGTGAGCAATTCAAAACGAGAGCTATGTTTGGCAGTATGAACCGCTGGCCATTGTGGGAATCACATGAGTTGTTAATTGCTCACACTAACCTAGTAGTGTATAATAGTTTTTTCAATAAGGGTATGAATGCTGTATTTAAGCCAAGGAGAATAAAACTTGGAAAATGAGTGAAACAATCAGAGAACTGAAGAAAAAAATATCTCTGCCCGGGTCAACTACGGTAAGTGTATTTTCCAAAAGTATCAAATTTTGTAATGGATGCCATTCAAAAACCGGCAACCGATTTCGCTAAAATTCAATACCAAATCAGTCCCTAATAGTCTGCAATTGTCATAAAAATTTCAAGCCTAAATCTTCAAATTTATCTGAGTTATTGTGATGACAACATGGTGGATTTGCAACACACTGAAAACCTCTTCCTCCGAAACTAGTAGATGAATTTCAAAAATTTTAACATGAATGTATAGCCCATGAAAGCTTCTAACACTATTCCAAGTTTCATTGTCATAGGTCGAACATTGGAGGCCCCACAGACTCTCAAAAAGTGGAACTCACAACCACAAAGGGAATTGTGCCAGATCATTGTTCCTACGCAAATAGTTCAGAGATATAATTAAAGCTTGTTCCTTTAAATGCGACTTAAACCACAGAGAACCAATAGTTCACCAAATTGACACCGAACAATTTGCAATAACTAATGCAATCAACCCTCTAATAATAACCGATACAATAACAAGAGAACAGAAGGAGATTAAAATCAACGAGACTTGGCCAGGAGCCATATTACTAAAAGTACCATGTACCCATCATATTTCACAATTAACAGACACAAACATCCCAGAAATCATAATACCAGCAGGATTCCCATGCATAAACGACTCAACACAGAAAACAGAAATAGAACACCACCTTCCAATGGTTTGGACAAAATACAAATTTATAGAAGTTAACGCCGGAATAAAGCAATCTTTCAAGTTTCCAAACATT
Source organism: Ericerus pela (assembly GCA_011428145.1). Lineage (NCBI taxonomy): Eukaryota > Metazoa > Arthropoda > Insecta > Hemiptera > Coccidae > Ericerus > Ericerus pela. The sequence goes on from WOFM01000380.1 coordinate 849,917, forward strand.
TCCATAGCATACAACCCCAAATGGAACAAAGTAGTACCCTATCTCACACCGATAACACCAATAAAATATACCCAAGAGAACCTGAAAACCGAAGAAATAGAAATTCCAAACCTGGAGTATCAAGATACTGTCAATTTAATCCAGCTAATACTAATTATTTGGTGCTCAATGTTATCGGTTGCTCTACTATTCCTTATTTACTCATCCGTACAACTTAACTGCCAAACAGTCAATGCACACAATATAATTAATGATTTGGCCAGAACAGCACAAAAGTAAGAAACCTATAGATAATAAACAATATACAATAAGATGTAAATATTACAAGGTAAGCAAAACAAAATTAAAATTTTGGCCCACTTTCTTCCAAATTAGGAGGAAGCAGGGGCTTCCCGGCTCTTTTGCCTGGGGTACCCTTGTTCCGTCGTATTTAGACAGACGAACATATTCGCTGACCTAAATACTCCGCAACAACTAACGGCGAACATTTCTTCTAAATATTCACCGTTACTTCCGTTAGTAACCCAATTAACAGAGCTAACAATTATACAGACGTACAACCAATCAGCATAATTGTCAGCACTATTTTGGCATGTACCTGAGGTACCCTTTTGTGAAAGTAAACAATATTAGGCACGAAAAGAAGTCACTTGGTAAATCAATTTACACCAAAACTTCACTTGCCTTTCTGAAGAGCTTCGAGGTAGTTCTACTACATTGAACTCTAAAGTCTGTAGGTGTTCCTAGACACCGCCAAGTTAGCAGTCCACCCTATGTAGAGGTGAGACGACGATAGGTAGAATAATTATATATATATATATATATGTTTTTACGTACGATTATCCGCTAAGTGAGCAAAGTTACTTAAGTATAAGAATTTATTGTGACAAGGTGCAAACTGTAATTCGTTGTGACTATAATTTCGTATTAAATATTGTTTAATAACAGCACGTATTTATTTTGTGTGTTTGTTCACAACTATCCGGGATAACAAACACAACAGTTTAATATTTACAATTATTATATATATTTAATGGCTATCCGACATCGTGATGTACCTTCATCATTATCAAATTAATGAATGCATCATTATCATCATCATCTTAATCATCGTAGGAGTATAGTGCATACTCTTCCTCAGTGGTGAGATGATTGAAATCAAAATTTTTGATTGATGAAGAGTAGTGAACACAATTAGGGAACTGGTGTGCGATATTGATGTCTTTATCTTCACACATTGTCCAGTATCCTTGGTCATCACACTCAAAGGGGACATTATGGACAACATTGTCGGTGTCAGCATTTTCATCATCATCATCGGAAGAGTCCATGTTGGACCCTTCCTCAGTTGTTATATTATTATTATCTTTCACCTCAAGCGATGACGATGAATATCTGAACCAATCTTGGAATGCTCGTGCAATATCATCATTGTCCTTGTCTTCATCATCACCATCCAACACATGAGATGGACACCAAATCTCAGTACTCTAATGACAAAGAGTGTTCAATCTGGAAGGTCCACAGAGATCATGGAGTGGTAACCTTCCAACTTGTGATGTCAGATGCTGTGGACAAGCACCAATGTGTTCTTTCTCTATGGAAAAAAAATTAAAAAAATTAGTCAGTCCGTCTGTCTGTCTGAGTGAGAGAGTAAATGAAAAAGTTTGTCCTTTTACCATCCACAGGTGCCAACTCTCCCCCAAACTCCTTCTCCACATCATTTTCATCATTTTATTTATCGCTTTCCTCAGCCATCTTGAGTGCCTGATGGTGATATTGGTCCATATAAATGTTGCATATGTGGGGGCTATTAAATGGCAGAACTGTTGAAAGGAGGAAAAAAAAAAAGTAACGGTTAAAAACACTTCATTCGTGCATTTATTAATGTTGTTGTTGTAGTCGTAGTCGTAGTTGTAGTCGTAGTCGTAGTCGTAGTCGTAGTGGTCGTAGTCGTAGTGGTCGTAGTCGTAGTTGTAGTCGTCGGAGTCGTAGTACGTCGGTAGTCGTAGTACGTCGCCCAATGGTGTCGCCACTGCACTGAATGCAATAGTTGTATTTTCCTTTGGAAACTACACTAAATTGTCCACGATAGAAAATAATTTAAATAAAACACTGCATTTCAGTGAACATCTATAGTCTACGAATTTTTAGCCACTGCACTGAATGCAATAGTTGTATTTTCCTTTGGAAACTACACTAAATTGTCCACGATGGAAAATAATTTAAATAAAACACTGCATTTCAGTGAACATCTATAGTCTACGAATTTTTAGTTTCATGCATGGAATTTACGATTTTACATTTCCAAAGAGTGAAGAGAGTTCTGTTATTCTCCAACAAATATTTTATTTAAAAGAAGAACAAAAAACTGGAGGATATAACGATTTACTGAGAACGGCGTGTAAATATAAATAAATTACCTAAAGTAAAACAATTTTTAACTCCCTCCTGCACTTGCTTTCGTTATTTACAACCTTCGTAGTAAGCCTTTAATATTTAAAATATTTTTAAGGCGCACCATACCGCATTAAAACCCAGAACAGACACTAAATCTCATTAAAATTAAGTCAGCAGGAAAAACGCTGTCGCATTCATGCATTCATTTTTCGAGTATGAATTTTTTATAATTTCACGAATTTTCTTGAATAAGGTAAATTTTATTTGGAAACGAATAAACCGTTATTGAAAGAACGTCAAAATATATTTTAAAAAAAAGGGCGAAACCGAAAAAATTAGGTAAAAAATGTGAAAGAGGAAAACGACGTTTGCAATTACTTTTCGCATTTCCTTTACAGAGTATCAACAATTTGGAGAAAAAAATTTTTATTTTCACTCGCACATCTTTAATCGAAACTAGGCTTATCAATGGTTCTATATTTACATAACTAACGTGATCAAGGATTTTACATGCACTAATAATGAGACCTTACAGGAAAGTAAGAGAAATTTTTTAAAAAAGGATGGCAATAATTTTCGGATAGAAGTGTAATATAAGTGTTATACCTAACGATTGGGAGTTTTCATCCAAGTAGCTGACATCTGGTGAATTTTTTTTTCAAATAAAATAGAGGTGATAATGTATATCATTAATTTGAAATGTATGTAATTTTCATTTTTCCATTGATTTTTCGCAGAATTTCGAACAGCAGATTCTAATCTGGCACTGAGTATAATTTCACTTGCTAATAATTTATGAATGTCTAATGTTTGCTCACCTGAAACCTAATTGTGCATTTTGCAACATGTAGGTATTGTGAGAGAACTTTTTTCCACAAAAAATTCAAAATGTCCAAAAGTAAACCTCACTAAACCTGCTTGAAAAACATATTACATGGGAAAATTTTATACTCAGCAATATCTTACCAAGGAAATTTTATATAACTTTAATATGAAAAATCAAGGGACACCAAAAAAAAAAGATAGTATGTAGAAAAATGTCTTACATGAGAACGTATTGACGAGGTTTTACTGTAGTTGCATAATAGTATATTACGCAACATAGAAGGAAAGTGAGAAATTATCAATGAGTGCTGTAACCACCCAAGTTGATAATTTATCATTCTGACCGAGTTGTGTACTATACTTTATTAACTAAGGGAACATAAATTTCGGAATTTAAAAAAAGTGGTGTTTTCATCTTTCTTTTAACAATCTTGAGTCATTCGCATTCATGCTCCAGTCATGATTGTTATGAAAATTGGCTCTTATGATCATATATACGCGATCAACGAAACATAATACTGTACTTTATTCCCGGTGGTAAGGTCATTAGAAAAATTTCATTTTTCCACTTGTTAAGATGATGAACTCATATTTTTCATTTCCATATTTAATAAAATACTATTTAGATCTCCTAATTTTTTTGTCCATGGTGCAACTGTAATAGCGCACAAAATTTTGACTTAATTCTTGAAACCACTGAAGAGGTTAATTTATTTCAAAAATGAGCTGGGAAACACAGAATTTTTCTCCATCATCACGTCAACTTAAATGCTTCCAACAATTTAACTTTAGTATAATGATTTTTTCAAATTAAAGTTCTACAAGTTGTAAGAACTCCTAACTAATATTGCAAAACTAGTGTAAATATAATGTATGGTTGTGGTGTCTTCTCTGTTATTATATTTTTATTTGTCAATATCCTTGAGGAGTTATAGTAAAACATACCTATTATTATAAAATATTATATTTTCTAACTAGTGCAGGAAGTAGACAATACAGTGAGTGTTGTAAATATCACATGAGGAAGAAATTGAATTTTCTCACTGGTTAGAAAAAATATTTATCGCAACAAACTGAAAGAATGCCAAGCCTAAAAAAGGAGGAGAAAAAATGATATGGAATATCACCAACCTGAAAAGATCTACGATGCAAAATATAAAAAATCATGTCTTGGTCCAAAAAAAAAGTGATACAAATTCTGTGGAATACCTTGTCGTTAGAGATATTCTCACCAGAAGGAAATTCAACAGAATTTAAACGTGTTCAGCCACTTTGTACACAAGTACGGGTAAGCCAATACCAGACCAAACACTGGCAATTTTAGAGCCGATTTGGGTGGTTTATATACGGCTTATTTACACGCACACAAACACACGTATGTGAGAGAATACGTACGTTGGTGAGATCGGCCAGGTCGCATCATCCCCTATCAAGATAAGAGATGGCTGGCCGGTTCGTGTACGAATTGTGACATCATCTTATTGTGTCACAATTTGGTACTCGTACATTACCTGCAAGTACATACAGGTAATTACGATCGAACGAGTTTTGTGTATTTAATGTCACGAGGACGATTATTTGCCTGCCCTTTGGGGCTGCGACTGTCGTCAAAGGGGTCCAAGCCCCTTTACCTCATACCAGTGATTCCCCACAAATTCCACAAAAAATTTTTTTCTCCACTTCTAAACAGTAGTCCCTCAATTATTATTCTATTTGAGAAGGGAAAATAATTTTTTGTTCAATTTTTGTAACTACAGCCTTATTGAAACTCTTTTTTTCGAAATACAAAGCAAGCAAAGTAGTACAAATTTTTTAGCCCTTTTCAAATAGCCAAATTTTTTACTGGAACTGCTGAAATCGATTTTAACATACTTGCTGGTGAATAAGATTTCCATTTTTAAACACTATGTAAAAAGAGCAAATTTTCGAAATATTTTTGTTCGAAACTTTTGGGTAATTTAATAATTCGGAATACCACTATTCCAAATAAGTCACCCCTAAAAAACCATATTTTCTGAAGGACCATAATTTCTGAACTGAAAATATAATAATATAAATTATTTTCAATGAATGAATGTTATGACTGAGGCCTACCTTAGTGTATACAAATTTTTGTTTAATCAATATAATTTATTTCAATTCAGTGAAAACAATTTTTGTGAATGGCCATAGAAAGTATTTAAAATAACAAAATCAAATTCACTTGATAACATTCTTTAAATAATCTAAGCTACTCAGATTCGATCATTGGTATTAATTGTTTACTTCAGTTCTACACTAGTTATGTCAATTTTCGCCAAGGTGCGTTGCATAAAGATCCCAAAAATCTGCTATTCCAAATCAATCGCCAATTTCGAATTTGTATCCTTCCCTCTATACAAATTTTGTTCTTTTCTTCTACAAAATTAGCTCTAGTAGCGTAATTACTATGGTGCCTCTCTGTATCTCAGGAGTTGCGGATTTGATTCCCAATTAAGTCTTGAAAAGAAAAAGAATTAAATCGATTTCTCCCAATTTTCTGAAGATGAGTGAATGAATATAGGAAGAAGGTATCCATGAAGGCAAGTGCAGTGATGCAAATGTGCGAAAATTAACGAAGGAATTAATGAGGCATGTGGAACTGAATGAGAACCTGGACTAATTTGAAACTGGTCACTCTCCTCAGGCTGAACATGCATTGAGAGAGAGATATTTTATTCATGTGTAATAAAAAAATATATTCGATGAATTGATGACTCTTGAAGCATCTCTTGTAACATTTTTTCTTAATCTATGCCAATAGGGGCTACGTTCATTTATAATATACGATTACATTCCTTTAATTATTTCTGGGAAACCTGCTTTTCCAGCCTCGCTCGGTGTCTGCTTTGCTAAAATTTTTAATGGTTTAAATTCGATAAGCGAATATAATGAGAGGAAGAAGGTGGAGTAGCTATCAAAACAGAAAAAAAAAATTCAAACGACGTTATTCTTTAATTACGGCAAAACGAGGCGTGAGCTGTTTAAAATTCGTTCCTTCGAAGGAAAAATACAACCAAGCCTTCGGCTTTCGTTAACGATTTCAGAAAATTAATGCTTTTTCTCGTGGCTTGCGTCTTCCTAGCTATGGTTTATTTTCAGTTTACACACACAAACACATCGCACACCCGCATCCGTAATAAAAGAGAAAAAGGACAACAAAAGGCGTAACGACGAGGTGACCTAAAAAGTGTAAATTTGCATAATCTATCTCGACGATTATTAATTTTTCTTTTCCCTCTTTTATTCCCCTCCTTTTAGGCGAACTCCAGCTGTGTTAGGAGACAATTTATTATTTGAAAATATTGGTTATACAGGTACGGTTAGACGGAGGAGATGGAAAAATTATGGAAAACGAAACCTCATTTCGTACTTATAGGTTATTGAGAATTAATTTAATTCATACTCGGAAAGCCGAATAAGAATGTTGATTTTTGTGTCTTTGGGATTGAACGAAAGAATATAGATTTTGTTATTTGGTTTTAGTACTTACATCTATTGGTTCTCTGGGAGAAATTCGAGAAAACTGTTTCCTTTAATCGCTCAAAGTTTTCCGTTTATTAGTACCATTGTTGAGTTTCTCCAAAAAAAAACTTATTTATGTTTTTTGAATCGCGAATCCAAAGAAAGGGAGTGAAGAGTTTCAAAAAAAAATTTAAAACCTTCGAGACAATAAAATAAAATTCGTGCATACTACTAATAGCCTAGATTATAAATGACTGATTCAGAATGGAAAAACTTTAGCGCAGCAATACTTCGCTAGAAAATCAAGTTTACCAATTTACATCGACAATTCAACAAACGACACTAAATTCCGAGTGCTTGAAAAAATTTCAAAAAAATGTCAATTGTGAGCAAAATTCAATCATCCAAAGTGAAGTAAGAACTTTAGCCTGCGGATAAGTATTTAAAAAATTAAACTGAATTTACCTGGACAGGATGAAACAGCGTAAATTCCATTATGAAAATTTCACACAGGTACAACTATATTTCAACCATTATTTATTTGTATGTACAATAACCGCCCTCATGAAACAAATAATTAGCACAAAAAATAAATAAACGTATGATTATTTGTAAGTTCCGAAAAGCGTACAATATTTAGAACGTTAATTAAGATAAGAAAACATAACGTACCTAGTGGGCATATTTTCAAATCTGTATTCGGTTCTTCTTGACAGTTAATGATTGCACCAACATAATTCGCCAGTCAAACAGACTGTAGAGTGCGCTGCAACTCATGAATTGATAAGAACAAAAAAGGTGAAGTGACTGAAAAAATGCATTGGCTCTTATGAGGATTTGATCTGTTTATGATAATAATTAGAAATTACAAATTCAGTTTATGTGAATTTGGAATTCTCCGAAGTTATTTCAGTGTCACGTAGTAAATACATAGGCTTTGAATTTCTAAAAAGTTAGACATTTGTGGACAGTGCATGTAAAAATCGTATTATCTGAAGTTGGTAAAAGTAGTGTATCAATGAAGAATTATGGAAAAAGTGTGAGAAACTATTCATAAAAGGGTCAAGGAAAAAGTTGACAGGGCTAGATCTTCATTTATTTTGTTGAAAAAACTATGTAGATTCCGAATTTATCAAAAGTTTTACAATAAAAATAAAACTTTACAAATTATATAGATTTTTGCTTGAAAAAACAAAGTTCCCCAGCAAATTTAAATGGGAGTTTTCGTTGCTCAAAAATTTGGCCGCCAGATGCTCGCCACTTCGATTTGACTGCCGAATAAAAATCCCTAATTCGACTGCTTTTTAAATATTATCTATACAAATAAATTTCATGAAGATATGAGTACGATTTACCCAGTGACTAGGTAAATAAATTATTATGTGCAGAAAACGTCAGTTCAAAACTGCAACTTCAAAACATAAGTCAACCAAAAAGAAAATAAATAAATTAGACAAAAACAAATAGGAAATCAATGAATATCTAAAACTGTTTCTTGTTTATTCTACTTTCATTTTCCTTACCTGCCCTCCAATCATCTTATCTCTCTACCTTTCGTAAAATGTAAATTTGCACTTTGAATATTCATGACCATTTTCATTTTGAATGGCTAATGTGATCACAAAATTGTTTTGGTGATAAAAACCATTTGAAAATACAACCTAGTAGCTGTACTGAAGAAAATAAAAATACATGTTTGGATAATATTGGATTAAAACAGAAAATAAAAACCTCAAAAACACAAAAACATATTGTACTAACATGATTGAGGGTAAAATTTTATACAACATAAAACGATAAAATGTGAACGATACTAAATTTTAAAAAGAAAAATAAATGAATAAAAAGTTTCATTTTAATTACCTTTTGCCAGCGTATTAAAACTACACACCATCAGCGAAATAATTTTGATACTTATTAGCTGGTTCTTTTTTCTTATTCTCAAACATGAACCATATCGATAATTTTTAACTAATTTTTGCAACGTACCTGCGAACAGTAAGAAAAAACAAAAAGCGAAACTTTAGTGTTTTAAACATTTCAATAATTTTATTATTTAAAGTGAAAAAAAAAAAATATGCGGATTCTGTGCCCTAATTGTTCTGAGATGACAAATTAAGACGCGAAAGAGTTCAAATTGACTAAAGTCCCAAAGCAATAAAAAAAATCTACTTTCGCCTAGGTGCCCACCCATATTAAATTTGAACAATGAGTGAAAAACAAATAAAAAATCTTTTAATTTCTGTTCACTTCAACAGCACTCGAACCTCCCAACCATCCTTTTTTTACTGAAGAGCACGGTAGCACCTAATTTACATTTAATAAGAAATTCTTTAAAACTTTTTTCTTTTTCCAAATAATCACGTCAGATGTTGATAAAAAAGGTGCAAAAAATAATCATAAACAACGAATTTCGTTTTTCTCTTATTTTTCCTATTTTTCTGTCGGCTCCTCTTTTTTTCTCTTTTGTCTTGAAAATAATAAATGGTAATTTTAATTTTGAATTCGTTCCTTTTTTTTATGCACTTCATTTTCGAAAAACTTTATTGTTTACGGTTTTGATTATTATTTTCACCGGTTAAAATTGGAACTTCGCAGTTCGTACCCATTCAAAGTAAGAGGTTGATTATGAATTTTTTTTTTATTCCTTTCTTTTATTTTTACTTTTTACTCTTACATTATGAACAATCTGATTAAATTAAAAATTCACCGCAAAAATAAGTCAAGACTTCTAAATCAAATGAAAATCCATATTTTAAAGGGCTTTTGCAAAGTAAATGAAAAACTTGATTGTCTTGTAATGAATGGGAAATAAAGTCAATATTAAAAAATTGTAATTTAATAACTTTTCATCAACTTAATCTTCCTAATCTGCATTACATCTACATATATATTATAAATTTAAGTTGCTTTTTTTTTGTCATAGAATAATATCTTCTCTCACTTAACGGATTTTTTCCAAATTTTTAACTTATCTAGATGCCTATTTTTAGATGGTTTGTGGGAAGTTTCGTTCCGAAAGCTCAATTCTGAAAATTTTAATTAAATTCGAAAATTTTAATTCTAAACCTGTTCTCTTCAAAGATAGTTCTCAATTCTACTTAATGGTTTTTATGTCGATGTCAGTTCTAAAAAGTGAAAATTCTTAGTTAAATTCAAAAGTATTCACCAAGAATTTTGGTTCTGGACCTGTAATGTCTGAAAGTTAGCTCTCAGTAATTCTACTTCATGTTTCTAAGGTCCGTTCTGAGAAATGAAAACCCAAAACTTCAAAGTTCAAGTTCTGATTTTTACAAAATCGAATAGCCTGTTTAATAAGGAGAAAAAAAAGAAGAAAAAAGATAAATATAGGTAAAATTGTTGAATTTTATGTTCTTTATTCTAAAAGCTGTAATTAAGTTCCAAAGTTACCAATATATATTTTAATTCAGGGCCAGTTCTATTTAAAGGTCAGTTTTTAGTTTTACTTAAGGTTTTAAAAGTATCAGTACTGAGAAATTAAAACTCAAAAAACTAAAAGCTGGAATTAGGTTCGAAAGTTTTCATGAAAAATTTTAATTTTTGACCTGTTTTGTTGAAAGTTAGTTCCCATTTCTAGGTACTTCAGGCTCAGTTTTACTTAATGGTTTTTATGTCGACGTCAGTTCTGAGAAGTGAAAACTCATACAACTGAGAACCTCAGTCAAGTTTAGAAGTTTTTATCGAGAATTTTAATTCTGGATCTGTAATGTTTGAAAGATAGCTCTCAGTTCTGCTTTATAGTTTTGGTATTAATTGTAAGAAGTCCAAACTCAAAACACTGACATCTGTAATTTATTTTGAATATTACGTATTTTTCCCAAATAATAATGGCGATTTTTGAATTTTGATAGAGAGGTGAAATAGAAAAATGGAAATTTGTCAGTTTTTTTCAATAATAATAATAATAATAATAAACCACCGCACCTATAAAAAAATATTTTCACATATTTTATTTTAAAAAAAACAAAAAATTCCCATTTTCAAGTATTTTTATGAAAACAAAGAAATAAAAAAAAAATAAAAGCGTTAAAAAAGAAACAACAAAGCTTATCAAATTTTGAGTCGTTTGGTAGAAAGTCCTTCGGTAAAATAGTTTTGGCAAAATGGATTCGCTAAAATATATTTGTCATAATAGATTTCGGAACAATGGCCATTCGGTACTACGGTAAAATTGTCGTTGATATAAAGGATTCGGTAAAACGTCTGGATACTCCTATTCATCCGCGCCAAAAAAAAAAAAAAAAAAAAAAAAAGAAAAATAATTCATAAAAGAAAAATCTTGTGATAAAAATTAACGAACCCATACATCGTTATATTAAGCGTCAGTTTTTTTGAACTAAAGTCTAAACGAAAATTATAAAAAAACTTATTTTATAGGAATAAAAAAAAAAGTTAAGAAAGAATCCTTGAGCTTATTTTTGAATCCAAGGACGAAGCGCCAAGAGAAAACAATATCAAAAGGAGTTAAGTCGCAAATAGCCAGGGTCAAAGCTTCCATGTAATATACGAAACAAAGACCAGAGAATGGTCGTATGGATGTAAGTATGTATGTAGGTATGTACGTATAATTTTAATAACAACTTTACTACTCGTGGGTTAGTTACCTTTTTGAAAATAATTTTGAATATTATTTTCGGAAAAACTATCATTCAGCTAACACTGAGGCTAAATTTATGATTGTAAGATTTTGATTGTTGGATGAACTAGCAAACTGAGTTTTCCAGAAAAGTAATGCTGCTATTGTTTTTTTTTTTTTTAATTCTATGTTTATCCCTTTTTTTATGAATTAGAATTATATCTGAAAATTTTTATAACTGGTATTTTTTGAACACCAAAGACTTCATTGAATAGCTTCATTGTATTTTCTAATGAGGCACTTATCCCGAATTTCATTTATTTCATTGATATTCGTCCATGTCTTATGACTTTTAATTTTTTTTTAGGTTCATAATTATTCGGTTAGATTATTCCAAATCTTCGAATAAACCAAAAAATTTTGGCTTTACAATATTACAGAATTTATATTATTCTATTTAATCTCAAAAGGCTGAACGACAAAGGAGAAAAGGGATTTATTCATTCGAACTCGATTCACAACGCCTTCAAAATGAAAGCGTGTAAAAAGTTAGGATACGTATGTTATCTAAAACTGTTAATGAATAAATTGTATTTTCAAATTCTTAAACTATAAATAAAATTAATTTTCCAAATTTTTTTTCATCCATTTCGAAGTATGTAATAGGTTATCTATTCTCTCAATATCAACATCTGAGGTAAACTATTTTTTTCGTTTTTTTATACATTATAACTTGCTTGACAAAATCTGAAAAATTATCAAAACTTTTCAAAAGTCAATAAAATATTTTTGAAAACATTCAAAAAGGAAGGAACCGACTGACCAATTCTTCTAAAAAACGATACCTACTTAAATTATAATAAAAATTTGTACCACATTAAAAATACGAATTCTTATTCCTTGCTATTCTTCCAGTTTTTTAACATTGGAAATGTTTAACTTGAGGTACATAGTAAAAAGATGACGGTATACACAACGAAAAGTGAAAACAATGTTTGCAACAAAAAAAGGCGTGAGTTTCGCCATACTCATGAAGGATTAATGTGTAAACATAATAATAGTGTAGTTGACACAACGCCTTGCGCATGCACATAGCCACACACCTACATGTCATGTACCCACAAACGAGAGTTAAAATTTAGGGGTTAGTTACGCAAATCTGACGATTGTAATTCTCATTTATCTCCTACCGTAGACTGAGTGCTAAGATGTTTACACATCAAAAAGTGAAAAAAACAAAGTTTGCAACGAAAATTGAAAACACAGTTTGCTACAAAAAGTTAAAAAAATGAAGTTTCCAACAAAAAGTGATAAAAATATTAGAAACCCCATAAAAAATTGCATAGGTATCTGTTCTATACATTCAAAATGAAATAGGCCAAATCCAAGAGGTTCTTGAAATAGGCTAATAGGTAACAACAAATAGAAAAACTAGGTAATCTAATTTTAAGCCCCCATCACGTAGGATAGTAAGCCTAACAAAAAGTGAAAAGGAAGTTCACAAAAAAATCATGATACGAAATACTTTTAAGTGGAGATAATGTTTATTTAACAAAGTGAAAATTAAATACAAAAATCATTTCCAGTGTATCCTCAACCGTGCAAGAAATGCAAATCGTGTAAATTTATACAATGGAAAAAAAATTTTAAATTAAATATTTCGTTCACTAACAAGTCTTCCGAAGAATTTCTACGCAGAAAAATTAATTTACCTCTCCTTGCGGTAAAAAAAATCAGAAAGTTGAAAAAAAAAAGAAAGATTTTGCGTTGTCGAGTGGAGCCAATTTCCATAAAAATTCTACGCTATACAATTTCAGATGGTAACGAATATATTACTAAGTTATTTGATTGAAACGACAGATTCATCGTTAGTATGAATACGATCATACTGGTAAACTAAAGTCAGAGTTGTCATTTTTTTATACGCTTTTATTCTACTCACTCAATTCGTTGAAGTACACCAGATGACCAACTTCAGCGCTACTTTCACGTGTTGCGACACACGCACTCATACATTTTATACATTTATATCCGTTTTTATCAGTTGTTTTTCCAATTTTTGTTTTTTTCTGTCTCGGAAAAAAAGTGAGAAATTTTATTTTCTTTTTCGCCATTATTTTCTTCTTCAAATTATAAAAACGTATTTTTTAAAAACTCGTTTTTAAACTAACTTATTTCTATATTCTTGCGACGACAATGTGTTTCAACCATTATTAATGATTAGTTATTTTCACGAAAAGGCTAAAATGACGAGACAATACTTTTCACCAAGAAAAATATACTTCCATTACTACAGGTAGAAAAAGAGCCAGCGATAGGATATAAAACAATATAAAATAATATTTCGAACAGGCATGAATAACTCTCTGAAATTTTGGTTGCTTTATTAAATCACTGTCTTGGCTACGCATGCGCACAATATTATATCCAACATTATGAAATTTTTGCACTTCCTGAATTTGTGAAAAACTGTTTGTCAAGTTGCCATATCAACTTAAACTATACATACTATAGTAGTGGTGAGTGCGTTGTGTCTGATGCGTATTCCAAAACTATTTTTTGCAATATCCCCCCAAAAAATTTTGACAAAAAAAAACAATTTCAAAAAAGGTATTTAAACAATACAGAAACAGCAAATTTTCCTTTAATTAGCGTTTTTTCATTCGTTTATTTTCGAATAGCTAAGGATGAACAAAATCTTTGATGAAATACAGATTTATGTAAATTTTTTCTTCCTTCCAGCACTACTAACCTCAACTTTCTAGGCTAAATAGCGGCGGAACTGATTGAAAGAGGTGAGGTTTCCCGATTCCAAAACTGGAAAATTTTCAATTAATTTGCGTTTTTTTTGTTCGTTTATTTTGATGCGTCTAAAGATTTAAAAAAAAATTACATGGAAAACAAATTTGAGAAAATTTTCTTTTCTTTCCAGAAATGTTAACTCCAACTCTCTAGCTTAAATAGTGGCTAAGGAATCATTGCTTGAATGAGAAAAGTTCTAGATTCCAAAACCTACCCAATTTTCCATTAATTTTCGTTTATTTTAAAACAGATAAAGACGATTGAAAATTATATTTAAATTTTTTAAATTTTATCCTCTTTCCAGCAACACCAACCTCAGCTCGCTACCTTAAGTTGAGCCTGAGGAATCATTAACTGAAATAAGAGAAGTTTGTTTCAAAACTGAAATGTGGTGTTTTAATTTATTAAAGTAGCAAGTTGATCATTATTTTTTCACAAAATTGAAATTACACACATTTCATAGTGTTGAAGAAACATATGGCGCATGCGCAGCTAAGACTGCAGTGATTTGATAATCTAACCAAGTCCCAAACTGTCATGCGCGTAGTTTTACTTTTCAACATTACGGTAAAATCTCCTACTTTATGTATCGTTAATATGCGCGAAAACGTCTGTTTTTGGTGTGGGTGTTACAAAAAAAACTAATTCATGCTGACATTCAAAAAAGTTACTTCGAAAATTACAGCATCCGCAGCTGAAAATTTTGCAGCGTTACATGCAATTATTTCAGCGTAGACTACAGACCAATTTGACAGCATCATGACACAATTTATTGTGGTCGACATACATAAGTAAAATTTAAAAAAAAAAAAAGAAAGAAAAAATTGCTCGTCATCGATATTAATTACAAAGCAAAATTTACGTAATTTTGGAAATTTTCCAATTTATTTTGGGCGCCTGAAAATTCGAAAATTTAATTTCAAAACACGTTTTTATTTGTTTTCAAAATTTGATAAGACGAGACTTTTTTTCTTTCTTTCTTTCTTTCTTTCTTTACGATTTCACCTTTTAACCGCCATTTTTCACGTGATCACGACGACACATGAGCACAAGAATACACTGGTTTTTGAAATGATAAAAATGACAGCTCGAAGAAAAAGTTGATAAAGAAAATGCAAAATATACGGAAGAAAATGCCAAGATAGACAGCAAAAAAAAAAGCTTAACCTAGAAAATAAAGTTTATAAAGAAAAGTTCCACCAATCTACGGATGCAATTTTACGAATGACGATTTCGCTCGTTGAATTCTAATAACCGCACATACGAATTGAGAACAATAATGGAGGAGAAAGGGAAAAAATAAAATAAGGGAGATAAAAGTATATTTTTTATTACAGCTTCTCAAATTATCCACGGTTGAAGTAAAACTGGAGAAAACGTAAGGTTTCCTATAATCTCACCGATGATATGTTTTTCTTAGTGCATAATCTTGTTCTCTGTCTGAATATTCATTAAGATGAATATAATTTAGCGTTCATCCAAGTATTAAAAATTTAAATAAAAAACCCTAACATAGAAAAACTTTGCTAGAAAACCCAGTTCGACGATTCATATATCAGCACACGAAAATGCATATATCAGGACGAGTATTTTGAATAATTTTCAAATTTTTGTTTATTAGACTAAGTTTTAAATACATTCAGCCCTAAAATCATCGCCAATTTGGAGTAGTGAAGAAACTTCGGTATTGGAATGGGTATTTTAAATGATTTATACCTTTTTATTTCTTAGGGAAAGTTATTCCTGGACTTTCAGGATTAAAATCAGGGCCTTAGAAATTGTCAGTATTTTTCAGAGGGTTTGGAAAGACCTATACATTTTGAAATGAATAGCAATTTTCGAATTTTCGAGTAAATGTTTAAAGAAGGCGTTAAGGCTATGGCCATGGAAGGGGTTTTTTGAAACTACCAAAACCCCAAGACGACGCTAAAATTAGATCAAATAAAAATACCAACAGAAAAATAGACTCATCTACTAATTTTGTATCACTTAAAAGAGCACATTATTTTATGATAAAACAAGTGAGTGAAATATGTATGAAAGACAAGGCAATTAGTTAACACAAAAATAATAGAATAAATTATTTCCTTTGCATTGGCGTAACAGCCCCAATAGGCCATGTGGAATACCTCGTTATGAGAAAGATATTCTCACCAGAAGATAAATTCAATAGAATTTACGCGTGTTCAACCACTTCATATTAAATATATGGGTAAGCCAAAACCTGAGTGAACACTGGCGATTTTAGAGCCAGTTCAGATGGTTTATATACTGGCTTATTTGCAGGCACACACACACACTCACAAGAAGTTTGTGAGAATAGCCCAGTTGCGTCATCTCTTGTGGTGATAAGAGATGATGGGCCGGTTCGTGTACAGATTGTGACATCATCATATTGTCGAGATTACTCACAATTTGATACACGTACATTACCTGCAAGTACATGTAGGTAATTACGATTGAATGTAATTATGTGATTCTGTTTAACGTCGCAAGGACAAAAATAAGCCTGCCTTTTGGCGGCGACTGTTATCGGAGGCCGTGCCCCTATATTTCATACCAGAGTCCCCACAGGCCACCTTGATAGCCCTTCACATAATTTTAAATCAATTACTTCCAACTTACGGCTACCAAATTATTAACTCGATGAACCACCACGCGACAAAATGTATTTCCCAATGGCAGTATACAATGAAAACGCAGCTACAACTGAGGTCTTAATAATTGAGGCAGCACAAAAATCGAAAATAATTCTTTCAGACGAAACGAGAGAAATCTACAATTTACATATACCTATCTTAAAAAATATTACCGTTTAATTTCCTTGCAAAGACAAAAAATTTCAATCGATGAAGTGTTACTCGTATAAGCCTTTGGCTCATACGACTGACTACATACCACGTTTCTCTACGTAGCTTTATACACGTTAGAAAACCTATAGGAAAAACCCAGAAGTCTGATAATACTGGTGGAATATTCATTAATGCAACTCGGTTCAGTATCAAAGTGGCTTATTTTAATATAGTATGTTGCCAAGTAAAATCTTATAAAAATGTGGACCGAATAAACGAAGAAAGAAAACAATGAGTACGGAAATATAAAATCTGTAAACGATGAGTGTATTGAATTCAGTTACTCGCATGAATGTTCAGGCTGGTTGTTCGGATATGATGAGTTATTAAATGAGAAAAATTATTGAAACGAGTGAGAAAAATCAATATTTCTTGTTTCATTGGTTGACAAGTAATTTTTCCTATACCAGGTCTGATAGATGCCTCAATTTAAGTTTTAGAATGCAAACAACACCCGAAAATTTTGTTTTGCAACACATGCCACAAAATACGCGATTCTGTCTTTCTATTCAATGCCTAAAGTATGGAACTTCCGACCAACAAGCAAACATTTTGTGATGGGAATGAAAGGCGAGAGCTGGAACAAAACACATGTTTGCTCTCACTGTGAGAATGTTGGCTCCTTCCATCAACCAATCAGATCCTCTTCCTTAATCATGCATGCGCACATGTTGCAAAAAATAGAGTTCACAACTCAAGCACAGTGTGAATGACCTTTGAAAGATTTATGAGCGGGAACAGAATATTCAGCCTTTTCTTACGTAACGTTTTATTAGCACTGAATATTGGTAAGAAACATTTAAGTGAAAACTACACTACATCGACGTTCATAAAAGTAAAGAGGGGAATATCACGCACATACCTGTATGTATATGAACAATATTTTAACACCCTTTCCTAGTTTTCATAATCACATAAGGCATAATAAATTTCTTAATTTAACAAAAGTTGGTTTACACAAGGACTTAGTAAAAATATCAGCCAAGTTGTCGGCAGTATTAACTTTAATGACACGGACTTGACCACGACAGATTCGTGAACAAAGTGGTAGTGCACCTCAATGTGCTTAGATTTCTTTGTAAAATTTCCTAGGTTTGCTATACAGACAGCCCCTAAATTATCTTCATAGATGTTTACAGGTAATAGTGACTCTGACGGGAGTAAGGTGCTGCAAACACCGATTAAATAGATTATTTCAGTAACCACAGCTGAAAGAGCTATGTATTCAGCGTGTGTTGATGATTTTATGACGTTTCCTTGTTTCTGCATTTTCCACAAAATTGGATTTCCATACATCCGCACAACAAAACCTGTAGTTGGCTTGCAATCCACCACGTCACCTGCCCAATCAGAGTCAACAAATGCATCTAGACTACTTACATTATTTGATCGATACATTAATTTAAGATCTCGAGTTTTATAGAGATACTTCAAAATTCTTAAGGCATAGCTATAGTGGGTGTGATATGAGGACTGAAATCGGCTTAAATAGTTTACACTGAAAGTTACATTAGGTCGAGTACCTGCACTAACGTATAGGAGAGCACCAATTAAATTTCTAAATAAAAAACTAAAATCGGGATTTAATGACTTTTCTAATTTTAGGTGCATCTCCATAGGAGTATCAAATAATTTTGACTCCTTAATTTTAAATTGTACGGCAAGTGACTCAATATATTTTTTCTGACTTAAGGTCATTACTTTAGATGTACTATCATAATTTATATCAATTCCCAAGTATGAGCTTATGTTATTCATATCTTTCATTTTAAAATGCTCAGCAAGCTTACGTTTAATACTTAAAATTAGATCTACGCACTTGCCGCAAATTAGAAGATCGTCAACAAATAAAATTATAAAAACGTAATTATCTTCTCCTTTAGTAGAGTACAGGCAGTAGTCAAAAGTGTTACATTCAAAGCCCAAGAGAGAAATAAAGCTGTTAAAACATTCATACCAGTTTCTTGGGATTTCTTTTAGGCCGTACAAAGACTTCCTCAACTTTAATACATTATCACTATACGTTACGTTACTATAACCGGGAGGAACTTTAATATAAACTTCTGAAACTACTGATCCATTTAGAAAAGCCGTTTCGACGTCCATCCGGTGGATCAAATAACCATTTTGACAACAAAAAGAAAGCAAAAGCTTTAAAGAGCACTCGTGGGTGACAGGCAAGTACACATCCTCCAGCTCTCCCTCCTGCTGGAAGCCTCTGACAACTGGGCGAGCCTTGTACAAGCCATCCGACTTGACTTGGTACACCCACTTAACTTCCAACGCCTTCTTACCTTGTGTCAGAGTCACTTGCTCCCAGGTTTCATTCTCCTCCAGGCTCCTAATTTCCCTATCCATTTCCTCCTCCCACAAGTTAGAGTCCTAGCTAGACATTGCTGCCTGAAAGGTTTCAGGGGCATCAGAGCTACAGTAGTTTACGTACACTATACTCTCACTATACCTTGCCAGCAATTTTTTCTCACAACTTGATCTACAAAGAACTGACCATGTGTTACTACCAGACGCCTGATCACTATCATTTTCAATTTGAGGTTCATCGACCTCATTCGGCAAGGTGTCTGAAATGTCTTGAGAGGTTATTGACCTAATCACTTCTAACTTAGGCTCAATTATTTCTACATGACGAGTTACAATAATACGATTATTTACCAACAACCGATAGCCCAAATCAGTGTAACCCAAAAGCACACCTTGGTCAGCCTTTTGGTCCCACTTTGAGTTAAGATTAACATCAAAGACGTGAGTAAAAACACGGCTGCCATATAGACGCAAATTTGTACCATCTGGCCCTTTGCCCAAAAATAACTCGAAAGGAGTTTTACATTCAGTCGTATTGGCTTGCGAATGATTTGTCAAATAAGCAGTGGCCCTAATACACTCCGGCCAAAATTTCCTATCTATTTTAACTTCAGCAAGAAGGCACCGAGCTTTGTAAGGGTCCTATTGTATCGTTCAGCCATTCCATTTAGTTGATGAATGTAAGGTACACAGGGTCTCAAATAAATTCCTTTATCTCTAATAAAATCTGTTACTTTACCGTTAATATATTCAGTTCCGTTATCGCATCTTAATTCTTTTACTCGTTTGCCAGTCAGATTTTCCACTAAATTTACATATTCGATGATATAATTACAAACTTCTGACTTCATCTTTAAGAAATAAACTTTTACTAATTTACTATAGTCATTTATTAACGTTAAAAAGTATTTTTCTCTACCGTAGCCAACTCGAAGAGGTTCATTGACATTGGTGTGAATTATTTCTAAAATATCGTTGGCCCTTTCACGATCATTATTAAATTTTACGTTAGACATTTTATTTTCCGGACAAATTTCACATTTTAATTTTTTAGATTCTAATTTTTTGAGTACTCCGTCTATTAATTCTTCGTCACAAATAGTATGAAGTTTATTAAAATTAATATGGCCCAGCATTCGATGCCATTTTTCTTTTTGAGACATTACGCTACTTGCATTTACATTTACGTTTTGCATCGAATTTACAGTTACGTTATTAGACAGTTTCGAGATTTTTGTACTTTCAGTATGGGTGACTCAACAATAGTGGATATGTGTTTGTCAGTATTGAAATCTCTGTTGGAGGTTGTTGATGATGATGGATGTAACTTGAGGGGACAAGTGATGTTTCAGGTTGGGATAATTCATTAGATGAAAGCATTAGTACCAATCTGGAGGTGCAGTTTTGATATGCTGAACCGAAGTTAAGCAGCATTCTGGCCTTATTTTTATCACCTGGTTGGATGACTATATTTCCAACACTCTCGTCAAAAAATATACTATTTGACTCGCTCCATTGGCAAAAGTGTTTTCTCATATGGTAATCAACTTCCATAGATAAATCTCACATAAAGTACTAAGTGGGTTTATCAGTTTATTTCTTCCTTTGGCCCAGTTTTTCTCCTAGAGTCCCTGATTAAAATTGTCTCCAATTTGCAACCTCGAGGAAATTATTGCTGGTTTTCAATAAAAATAAAAATTTTGGAACAATTTGAATACCTAAATCAATTGATAATTTATTACGTTCACTAGAAAGACCCGAGAGAAAAATATCTTTGGAAAAATATGTAAATCCTCTTGGAGAAACCTAGAAAGAGAAAAAAAAAATCTTATCCCAATTTTTAGTTGAACTTGGATAGTAGGTTCAAGTTTATATGTTTAAGAAAGAATTTGTTTTGTTGTTGGAAGATGGAACTTTATCTACCATGAATATGTTGACTTTTCTGCCCAATATTCAAAATACTATACCTAACCATAAAACCAATAATTTTCGATTCGCTTCACTCCAGTAAAGAGCGGCTATTAAGCTATTTAGTACTAACATCGAATGAAATGACATTTTTTCCTCATTCCTATGATTTAAAGTTTTAAAAATTTTATTTGGCAAAAGCAAGTTTCTTTACTAACTCACAAACCGAGGATATTGTTTCAAAAACTGCAAGTGATTAAGTGATTTAACCGGCTGAAATCTCAAAAAACAATTAACTCAAGTGAAGCCCTAGGTTGTTGATTCAATTCAATTTTTATTTTTATTTTACTTTATTATGAATGTGCTAATAAGATGGCATTTATGAAAAGTTGAGTCTATACATCGTTCTATTTTCATCCTGATAATATGGGGCGAATTTAGCGCTTCTTATGGAGGCTTTACTTTCCAATAGTCATAGAAGACAGTCGTTAAACAAGATCATGGTCCAGCTATCTTCGAAAATACTTATTGATTAATTTGAAACAGAAAAAATTTATTAATTTTGTCAACATTAAATTTTCAACTAAAACAAGTTTATTGATAATCGTAACTTCGTATCTTATAACAAAATTTCATAAAACACTTCGATTCAGTTATTGAATTTAAGTATTTGATATTTGAAAAAATTAAAAGTATAAAAAAATCTTTTTAAATTTCCTCCAACATAAAAACGGAGAATTTATTTGTTTCTCATTCTGTCACACCCTTTCCTTCTCAATGTATAGTTTGTTAACGCAGTAACATCGAAGCAGAAAACTGCAGAACCGTATGAATGTTTTTTTTTTTTTTTTGTTTTCAAGTTTTAGTCAAGAGCATTGAGGATGTGCTAGGTATAGTGCGATGTACTACAAACAGATGTGCATGTGGGCATTGATTTCAACGGAAAACTGAAGAAAACGAATGGGAAAACAAATAAGTAGATACGTCAATTATAATTTATGCTAATTACGTTTATTGAATTTCATAAATTGGTCAGGGTTGCAATCTAGATTTATACGAGAGCCGTTCTCAGAGGAATGGTTCAGCACAAATACGTGCGTATTGGACCAACCAAGAGGAATACTAATTTACTAGCATGATTACGACGTTACAAGAATAGCCAATTGGCATGTAGGACGCTAATACGGGATTCGTTGGCCTACAATTGGTAGTTTTCGATACAGATATTGCAAAGTTTAAAAATATGAATTCGTGGAAGACCAAAGTCATTAAAAATATAAAATGAAGGTATTTATAGAAGGGGTTTTCTGCACTGAGAGAAAAAAAACACGCACCACTTTAAAACTTATTAATGAAATTATCAAACATGGAATACCGTTTTGCTAATTTTTAAGTAGCTTTTCTTCAAAAATCTATTAATTGAAATTGCCTGAGTATTCGGACCCAGGGGTGGAAGTGGGTACGTTTTTCGTCTCATGACCTTCAAAGAATTTTGGCATTATTTTTGAGAATTCATTTTTTTTTTATAGGTACCCCTTTCGCGTTCAATCCATTTCCTGGCTTAATTTTAAACGGATGGTTTCGAAAGTTGAAATACAATTTGGATCCACTTAAGGAAGAACTCTATTGTTTTTCGTCCGGATAGGACGCATGGTTCGTCCAGTATATCAATTTATATGCATATTTTATTGAACAATGTACAGGTCTTAATTTATAATCTACAGGCAAGAAATTTAGTATATATATATATGTGCTTTAGGTCAGAGATAATAACTATCAATTTGGTACGGATAGGCCAAATGGTACGTCTGTTACGAGCGATTTTGTTGCATTTTTGACAGATTAATGGCTCTAAAAGAATTAATTTTCAAGCTATAGTCACGAATATTAGTACAAGTATTGGTTTAAAGTAGATATATCTAACATGATTTAAAATTTAGTTCTTGTTGGTATTAAGGTTCATTACCTGGAGCTGTTGGAGTGGTCCCTCTACCCACCTGAAGAATTACAATTTTATTTGATATTCTGAAAATTATTTTTCGTTTAAACTATATTTTGCAGTTGAAACCGTTGACCAAATCCAACCCCATACTTAAAAATTTTCCCTTAAGTAAACTTCGATTTTAACAGAACTATCCTAACCATTATGGTCTTATTTAGCAGGCATGGAAGAGTGGTATTTGAAATCTTGCGAGTGAGAACTTGGAATAATTTTTCATTTTACAAAGAAATAATGATTTTTAACACTAAAATTAAAAACTAATTCATAAAATATTTTGAAAAAAGGATACGGAATCAGTGTATTTTGCGATTTCGTATTTGTGTGATGTTGGTAATTTTTTGCAAAAAATATAAATATTATAAATATTACTTTATTAGAAGAATGTTGGTGATAAAGGTAATTTTTGCTTGTTACGCAAGAGTTTTTTTTAAAATTAAATGTTTCAAAAAAACATAGTACGATTTTCAAGAAATACATAATTATTTATCTATTATTATTATAGGTATTTATATATTGTTTTTCATTTAATTTATAGTAATGTTTAAAAAGAAATATAGATTTGAAATTTGTAGGAGAGATAGTCTTTAAAAGAAAGTGTGATATAGCTGTTTTGTAGCTATTGATTGAGTAGTTTTTGAAAAAATTCTGGAGAACAACAAGTCAGCTGTGTTACTTAAAATATCTCTTTTCATATTTAAAAAGCAAGCAGTTATAAGCATCTTTTCGGAATTGAATTTAGAAGAAATTTAGTATTTATAACGCAATAGCTACGACATTAAGGAACGCTTTAAGTGTATGTTTTTAAAGAAAATCTTCATATTATAATCAAATTTTTGAAAAAAAAATGAAACTGACTGCGTTTAGGAACATAAAACATAGAACTAAAATGTTGAAAACAAGTTTTCTAGGTTTTGTAATAGTAATTTTTTATAAAATTTATTTACAACTAACGCAGTATATCTTTCAAGTTACATACATACATACATATATATGTGTGTATATATATGTATAAAATGCAAAATTTTTAAATGAAGCCATTAGATAACATTTTATTACATATTTCTCTGATGCAATTTGTGGTAAATTTAACATAGATTTGACAATATTCTAGTACACAGCATTATTACATCTATTTAAAACATTGGGGTACCAATCGTTAAGAATGTTTAAATTACTTAAATACCTAATGTGTTGAAAACTCTCCACTTACCTATTGATTTCAATCCAGTATTGATCTTCATATTATTTCTTATGATTATTATTTATAACCAGACATATCAACAGACTTTAAATGAGCCAGTCACAATTCATTTTTCAATACACTTTCCTGATTGGTTGGTTTAAGGGAATTCTGGAAACATGGTATTTTCATTTTTTCTTATAATTATTATTTTCAAGCAGATATAACAACGAAATTTAAATGCAATCACAATTTGTTTTCCAACATATGCCTTCTTAATAGTATTTTTCATTACAACTATTATTAGCATATATCAACAGACTCTAAATGAGCCAATATTACATAATACATTTGATGGTGTTAATATATCACTGGGAGATGTGGTGATGTTTGAAATATTTATATATCTATAAGACGTTTTGGGGACCCAATCAGAATGCGTTATTTCCTTATATGTTGAATCTTGGATTGGGATTGGTTATGTTGCTTTTTGTGTTGAAAAAATTCCCAAATTTTGAATCAAAATTGTGGGTCTGGTATGGGGAATTTTTCAATTTGTTTTGGCCAGTGTTACTCACCTTGAAAATACGAATTTTTTGAGACCTATTTCATATTTGTACGATGAATATTGAATGCTGTAGTGTGGCACAATATTTCGTTAGATTGCCTGGAACAAAGCCAAACACAATACCTACCTCTGACGCAGTTGGTAAAAATTGATCTGAAATTAAGCATATATACGTACAGATGTTACCTTTAAAATTTGTCAAAGCTAGTTTCAATCAGTCAATACCATTTACTCCAAACTACTTTTGACAAAACCAGTTTAGACTAGCCAAAACCAGTTTCAACTAAAGGAAAAGTCTATCCAGTTAGAACTGTTAGTGATTGAATAAAATTTCATTTCTACATTTGACTAGGACAAACAAGTTTGGTCAAAAGGTGTTCTGAATAAATACCATTGACTGATCAAAACTAATTTTGACAAATTTCAAAAACAGACAATGTTATTTTTTTGTGTTTTTATTATTTTTGGTCCAGTAAAATCCTTCATTAGGTCTGGTTCTTGGTTTAGTACAATTGCTGGTATCAAATTTCATGATTATCCGACAAAAATTGTAACCAATACTGTGGTAAAAATAAAATGTAATCTATACTATACTATACTATACTATAATATATAAAATTGTTTTGTGTGTATAATGGGTAATCTTTAAAACTACTGAACCGATTTGTTTTATTCTTCTATCATCACCAAGTTCATCTTCTTACGGATAAAATAGGCTACTTATTATTACGATCCATTCATTATAATCTAAGCAGAATTGTAAAACATATAAATTTTTCATTATTTTCATTATTTCAATTGTCTTCAATTATCATCAGTAGAAGGATTAAAGAAGGATATGGAAAACAAAACAGAAATTGAAGAAATATTGCTATCTCTGTCTCCCCTTTCACTTCACTTCATATTTTTTCCTCTCTTTCTTTCTCAGTAATACTATAATTTGAGTTCTGTATTTCTTTTAAAATTAAACAAACTGTTGGACAGAATTTGATAGCCAGTAATTTCTCTACAGCGTAGTAGGTAGTATTTTGGTAGAGGGATTTTTTATCATTTAGGACTTAAGATAGAAATAGATGGCACTGGAAATAGATGATTATTGAGGTAAGATCCACATTCTGTATTGGTTGGAGTTGAAGAGGTGATAATAGGTACCTTAATTTGATTTCAGTTTAAACCACCGAATACTTAAATAATTGAATTTTTTTATAAATTTGAAAACAAATGAGAATGACATCTAAATAAATCTGAAAAAAAATTATTGCCATCATTGTATTGCCATACCTTAATTTCCACTTTAAATATACATAAGATCATAAACATTATAATTTTAATACCAGATCGAAATTAATGCAAAGATTTTTCAAGAAATACTTAAAAATTCTTCCCTACCAAATGCGGAATATCACGTTCTAAATTCTGTTTAATGTTTGAGTATTCCACCTTCCATTTATATGAATGGATTTTATTTCACTGCTTCAGTATCGCCATGTTCAAATATTGTCTCAGTATCATGTTGGTGTTCTGAAGCCTTCAATCTGAATTTTGGAGGAGGGTAAGAAGATAGGTAAAAACTGACAGTTTGAGGGCATTATATTTGTTTTTTATTTAGGCTAAAATAAGAGTTTGTCTTGATTAAGTGTGAAAAATGAGTTAGTCAAGGCTGTTATCATAAGGGAAAAAAAGAGAAAATCACACTAAATAACTAAAAACTCCAAAAAAATTGACCAATGGAAACCAACATGACTACTATTAGTAGGTCTGGTGTTTGTGTTAAAGGTAATGTTTGTACCAAATTTCATGAGTGTTAGATAGTAATAGCATCCCTTATTCAGCTAACATCAAAAATTATAACCTTCAAAACAGCATTGAATCATAAAGCTAATCGCAACTAAAT
Source organism: Ericerus pela (assembly GCA_011428145.1). Taxonomy (NCBI): domain Eukaryota; kingdom Metazoa; phylum Arthropoda; class Insecta; order Hemiptera; family Coccidae; genus Ericerus; species Ericerus pela. The sequence goes on from WOFM01000380.1 coordinate 876,747, forward strand.
TTGAAGGCATGCTAGAACAGTTTTTAATTCAATGTTTGTTCCAAATTTTGTATCTACCTGAAATACGAAGTAATTTTGTACGAAAGTTTTAATACCAAAAGTGTTTTTTACATACGAATTCAATGAATTCTGGTAATTGTTAATTTCAAACCACAAGACCATTATTGCTTCTGCTATTAAGTAGTGGGTGGAAGCTTATAAGTAGTGTTTAAGGTCCAAAGGACCATATAAAGTTGGTTAGGGTCACAAGCCAGCTCTTACACTCCTTGTAACTCACAATTGCCTCCTCTCAAACCGGTATCCTCATATTGCCCTATTAGATACGCAATGGGGGAGTCCGGCGCGTAGGCTGTGTGTGGGACCCTATGGGCGAAGCCATGACACTATTTGAATTTTCATCATACAACATAATCAGATGTACTGGATAGACCGTGCGTCCGATCCAAAAGAAAATCGCTAGGTCTTGTCCTCGTCTCAAAACACATTTGTATACCAAATTTCATGACTATAAGATCAAAACTGCCACTGTTCAGGCATTTGACAAATATAAATATCAGAAAATGGTGCCAAAATTTTTCTGTCATGAAACCAAAAACGTACCTACCCCTCCTTCAGATCATTTTATGAAATCAATTTTAATAAACAGATGTTCTTTGAGAAGTAACTTCAAAAAGATATGCGTGACACGATACTCACAAAACTTGAGGAGCAAACAAAAGCTTATTTTTCGAAGTTTCAAAAGTGAAAATATTTCTGGGGGCCATTTGGGACTCAACAAATAATTCATTCCTAAAATTTAGGGGTAAAATTGAACTCGAAGCATTAAGAAATATTTTCAACGATGTATCGCTCGATAATTTATGAAAAGTTAGTTTAAACTTTCTTTGTGAGGTCTATGAGGACTTAATAAATGGATCAATCTAAAATTATACTGCAGATTTGTGCTCAGTGCACCAAAAAACCTACATGAGGATATATCACTCAATAATTTAGAATAAAATTTTCCTAATCCCTTAAAATTCTCAGATAGAGACACAAACATACGTAATGTGGTTGTATGCGCGAGTAGAGGCACACACACGTAGATCCGCATAGACACGCACACAGACACATCAATCAGACTACATTCTAACGTCTGACGTTTGAAGTCATTCAATATAACCCCGACCGAGAGCTAATGATGTTTACACATTAAAATATAATTTTTTTTATCATTGGAATTCCAGGTAGTTGGAAACATTCTTTCCCAGATTGGACATGTCGATCTGTTCTCTCCACTTATCAAGTACATTAAAAAATTTAAATATTTTCAAGTACAAATCATTTGTACAACTATTAAATATCAAACAGTCTTTTTGTCCTCCTCAAAAATCGTGTTTTTTATGTATACTATTATTTAGCCTACGCACATAGGTTACGTAAGATTTGTAACTTCGACTCTAAATGTGACAATACTCGTCTTATTTGCTAGAACTTCAGCTGTTTTTGTGAACGGAAATGAGGATAAAATGAAGTTACAGACGTGTACCGTATCTTAAGAATGCTAAATTTTCAAACATGTTAAGCTACGTCCTCTATAATGCAATATTCCGAGCGAGCGCGAAACTTAATTATCAATTAGATGCCCTTCAAATGCCAAAGGATTGTTTTCACGTCCCTAAAAACACGAAATTTCGCTTAAAAAAAAAATGAATTTGTCTGTCACCTAAAATGAAATACTCACTCAGGTAAAAAAAAAAGGAAAAAAGTTTATTCACACCTTCCCTCTACACTCGTCTCACGCCACCCACCCTTGCCACTTGTAAAGTAATTTCTTTTTACACGACTTCAGCGTTAAATTAATTTTGACTCGACGACATCCGTTCCACCAGGGAAAAAAAAAAAAACGAAAAATTGAGAAATTCGATTTTGTAATAAATATATTCTGACAAACGCCACTCTTCCCTTCTCGTTCGACAATTTCCTTTGCACTCGTCGGTGAACACAGCGCACAAAAGCAGTAGCCTCTCGTGTACAAAAACTTCTGCAAGAAAGTCGTAGTCATCAGATTTCGTTTCTATCGAATGAGCGACGAAATTAATTTTCTGCCGAATTGGAAACGAGGACGAGAACTCGGCACTGAAATTAAATTGTTTTTTCGCATTTTATTTGGGTGTTGTCGATGAAATGTCTAGCTGTTCGTAACTTTTTGGGTACCTATAGACCTTCCAACGTACAGATATACGTACTTTTTAATTAAATTAACCGAAAAACGAGTCTCTCCGAAACATTCATTCTTCACATTTATATATTATGGCGAAGAAAAAGTTCCGTTCTCAAGTTCAAAGAGAATACCTCTACAAAAACGACTAAAACAGCATCAACAACAACAATAACAACAATGGGGCAACATTCATAGCCTATACAGCGAACTACGGCATGCAAAATTTGTGCTACAAGTCGGAAAACAAAAAAGAAAAAAAGAGTAAAAAGAAGAAAAAAGTTTCTCCTATAATCGAATATAGTCGTTCGGCAACAAACAAGACACGATTTAACTTTTAATGAGTTTTCAGCAGGTTTTTTAATTTTTTTTTTTTGTTTTATTTGTCTTCGTTACCTTGATTTTGTTGTTTGAGAAGTAGAAAACTTTTGTTCCGTAGAGTATCGATGGGATTTCTTTTTTCTTTCTTTTTGTTTTTTTCCTTTCTCTTTCATGGTAAATCATTATCTGAAGGGTAAGAGAACTTCATATAATTGCTACGGATTCGAAAATAGATGTTTCAATGAAACTTTACATACACGGAGAGAAGAAAATATTTTCGAAAATTCGAGAATAATGGATCGAAAAATTAAAAAGAATGATCGAAGTAGCGACGCAGTTTTCAAAAAAAAAAGTACGTTGTCAAATCCAGAAGTGGATGGTAATGGCTAAGAAGGTACCTATCAACGATATAAAATTTGTTTCGGATACTGACTATATTTTCTTCCGGCATGGCTAAATTATCTCTTACTTATAAATGAACCAACCTATCTTTATTAAATACAAAATTGTCCGGATTTCTTCCAGATTTAATTTTTCATACTTCCCATTAAAGTAGAAAGTTGAAAATTGGTGTGAGAGTGTCTGAGTATCACATTCAGATGCAACTTTTTTGAAATCATAAACATGTGAAATGGGGCACAGACATGGACCAAAAACCAATTTTTTAGCACCTTGTGGAACACTGTACACATTAAAATTGAACCAACATAACACAAGTGTGGGGACAGTACTTGTATGAGGTACAGGGGCTCGTACCCCCTGATGACCGTCGCAGCCGAAAGGCTGGCTTATTTTCATCTCTATGACTAAACAAATATATGCACATACGTTTGTATATTCTTACCTGTATGTATATACAGGTAAGATATACTATACAGACCGCGACAAATTACCTGATAAAGATCTCAGTGATGTCACAGCCAGTACCAAACATGCTGAATCGTTTCTTATCATCTTATGGAATAGAAAACGTAAGATTATGACATAATACCATATAAGTATTTACATATGTGTATCTGTGTGTGTGTGCCAAATCCCCTATATATAAACTCACGGAACTGGCTACAAAACTGCCAGTGTTTGTCTAGGATTTGGCTCTCCCATACATTTGTGTATGATATGGCAGAACACGCAAAGCTGTCGATTACTTTCTGTGTGTAAATACTTCTCCCAACAAGGTATTCCACAAAAAGATAATATTGCATAATATTTTTGGGTGTTCAGGTGGCACGGGGTTTCAAACCCGTACTGGCTGAACACCCAAAATCTCCCTCGTTCACCGTCACAAAAGGCAGCACCGTACTCACTCTGCCACGGTGCCGGTCGATAGTGTCTGAGGGAGAAATGGTAATTAGCCGATGTAGTGTGGTCACCACCACACCACTCCCCCCCAGTATAGCGGAGCGTGATACGACAACCAGTACAGAGGCGCCTTGTGGGTAGGGATGTACGCTGGTGCGTGGTGATGCCCGCCCTGACTTTAATTTATTCATTTGACCCACTTCTCAACCCTCGAGGAACACAAAGTAGGGATCATTTTTGACTTTTCATAATTTATTTATTGTGTAATACATCTTTGGTAATAGTTTTTGAGGCGCTTAATTCGATTTTGATGTTAATAATTTTATTTGACCCATTAATTGACTCCAAGTAGCCCAAACAAAAGCCAAATTCAAAATTTAATATTTTATTATGGATAAATCGTTTGTAATAAGTAAGGGGTTACCTTTAAAATGGTTTCTCTTGAGCTTACAAATTTTTTTTTAGGGAGGGAAGGGCAGAAGAGATCAAACATTTTTTGGGGGACATCGACCTCTTGGCTGGGTCATCTGGAGCAATGCTTCCAGGATCTGCCTGAAGTAGCCACTTACTTCGCTATTCTGTTGTTACGTCACTACCTATGCTTATAGTTGATTGTAATGAAATTTATTGCTAAATATGCACTTCAACGAGCATATTATTAAGAATTTATGCTGCAACAAAACCATGGGTTCCGAATAATACATTTTTTTTGAATCAAGATGTCATCGTAATCTATTGGGATGGCAATTATAATTTTATTTAACATTTACAGGTGATTTCTGGTCATAATTATAATGATATCAACGATAGAAAATAAGGTAGAATCGCTACATACACAAGTAAAATTAAGGAATGTCGACGGTGATTTACTATTATAACTGGTTCACCAAGCTTTGCTCAGATGTGGAAAGAGAGAACATTTTGTTAATTTTAATCAAGCTCCAGAATTTTAGCAATATATTTTTCAGGTAAATCCTTTAGTATTATCGTATTCGTATATATCACCAGAAGATCGTAATGTTTAACTCATACTTTATTAGTCGTAAATTATAATAATCATACAGTCTAGGCCTAGTAAAATTCGCTAATAAAACATTTCTTATTCGTTACTTTTAGGGTTAATCAATTTTTCAATATTAGTTGTTATCATTTGCTCTGCTGTTGGATAGATTGAGATTTTCATATATCTGTTAAACGAATTTTCTCAAATTTCAGACCTATGTAGATCGTTTTTTTCCCACCATATACCTCCATTTTGTAATTTTCTGACACTAGTTCTTCATAATGCATTTACATACACACATATAAACACACACACACATATACACACACGCACACACGCACACACACACAAATCCGCATACACACATACACTTATTGCTCGTAACATAGTATAGGATTTATTGAATGCGTAAATGATACAGTGCAATAATTTTTCACACCCTTTTTACATCACTGACTTTTCCACTTCTAATTACAGGTATTTTTCAGCTTTTTATTTCTCCAATGCTCAAGACAAATCCACCGTGAATAAGTTTGAACGACACACCGAAGTAAAGAAAAAAAGGTACGAGGCTGAAGGCTAGAAAAAAAGTAAAAAAAAAATATATATATATATAAATAAAATGTCATCTTTTCATACTTTGTCAACGGATTATAATTTCAAGAAGAATTTTAATATTCTTTTTTAACCCCCCCTCTACGTCGCACCTTTGGAAAAATGTTGAAAACAGTAAATTGCCACAAAAGAGAGGGAACAAGAAATGAGAAAGAAAAAGGAAACAGGAAAAGCCGTGAAAAGAGTGAATTATTAAAAGACAAACGAGTGAATTAAAGGGAAGAAGCGAAAAAAGAAAAAAAGCTGGAGGAAAAATGCTTTGAACCGAAATAAAACGTCTTTTGTAAATTGTCGCGTGTTATGAAGTCAAGCACCTTTAAATGTCACAGACGTTTACCAACTCGTTATTGAAATAAGGGGAGGGGAAAAGAAAGAAAAGGACGGAAACACCTACAGAGTAACAAAAGAGAAAAAAAAGTTTAATTTCCTAACAATATAGGTAAGCTACTGCATTCCATCGCCAATTACTTTTTAATTTTATAAACCTTCTCATATATCAATTAATATTAATTAAGATTCTTTAAGCTAATAGCGAGGAAGGGTGGATTTTGCAAAGCAGAAAGAAACATAGGTAACGAAAAGGAAAAGAATTGAACCTTCTTTAAAATAGCAGAGTTTTAATCAACGACGTCACGAATGTTTTAAAGTCCCTGGTGGCCATGAATGTGAAATTATTTCATCTGTATTCTACGAAGCGAACCGAGTTGCGAAAAACTCGTTACAGGTGTGAAAATTTATTGGCGAACCTTTATATTTAACATTCGTTACCAATTTGCCTTAGGCAGAGGTTCGAAACGATATTCCTTTTTTGAAAATAAAACTTTCAGTGCTTTCGTTTTTGTTTTTATTTTATCGTTTTTTTCCCTTGCAGCCTATCGACGGGGGACGAATTGCTTTTAGTTTACCAACAAAAACACATTAAATGGATTGTTTTTAAATGCTATGGGATTCTGGATCAGTTTTATGGTTGCGGTGGCCCATTACTGCGATTTACTTGATTGACCTATTATTAGGAAGTATATAAATACCTTTACTGGATTTTGAAGAAATTTTTTTTTTTTATGAATCTGAAAAGAATTACCTTTTAGACACCAAAAACTTCCAAATTTAGCTGTGAAATTTATTTTTCAGTTACAACACTTCAGTTATATGTAGCCTTTATTTTCGGTAATAATTGGGTGAATTTTCCTTTGATGGGAATTTTAATTGTAACTTTTTTTTTTTTTCTAATAATAAAGTACTAGGTAGGTAGGATACCTATTTTGTAGTGATGTAGCCTTCCTAGTTATTTACAAAAGTGACGCATGAGGCTATCACCCACTTTTCAGATTTTTTTTAATTTTCGAAAATAATATTATTTGAAATAAATTTTTGGCCGTCTTCAAATAATACCTACATTATAATAATACGCACCGAGGTTGTTCATGTTCATACTTACTTATTTCATATTCATTCTTCTATTCTCTTCACCTTTTTTTTTATCTCCTCTTATATTTTTTTTCAATATATTTTTCTTCTCTCTCACACTAATAGTCACGGTCATTCACTTTTTTCTATATGTCGATCTTTTCATTTCTGTTCACAAATTTTCTAAATTTTACATGTTCACTAGCCTTTTTCATGTTTCATCTCCACGGATCTTCATTTCATCTCATTCATTCCTCTTATCTCAAACCAAGTGCATATTTTTCCATATTATATTATTCCCCGTCGAACTTTCTGCAATATTCTATACTTATCTTTTTCTCATTATATTCTTATTTTATTTTTATTCTAACATACATCTCCGAGGGAGAATTGACTTTACAGAGTCAGTCGTTTTTCAAATGCTCTGAGAGCAACAGTTTTGTACCTTTTCCTTTTGGTTGAATATATTTTATATGGTTTTTGTGAAAATGTGTTAATTCTTTTAAAAAGCAATGGGTAAAATTTGGTGGTGTGGTTCCTGATTTTCATCTGAAGCAGAATGGCATTATGTAAGTAAATTTTATGGAGATTCCGAGGTACATAGGTGTTAAAATATAGCCATTTCTATGCTGACATCGGGTCCACAAACTCTGGTAGGCTGAGCCAGTTGGGGGCAATATTTTTGAGTTGCCTCCCTTTGCAAATGAGACTTAATTCTGGAGTTCTTGTACCATATGACCAATCCGCATTAAAACTTACAACAAGTTATAATAGATCATAATTAATATTTGTTTCAAATTTCGTTGCTTTGGTCGAAAATTGAAAATTTCATACCTAAAATAAAAATGAAAATAGTTGTATCGGAAGCACCGTGCTCTCAATCCGCATCAAAATTTATTGAAAATTATAGTAAATTATAGTCAACAATTTTTCTAAATTTTGTAGCTATTGGTTGGAAATTGAAAATTTTATAGCTAAAAGAAAAACTAAAATAGCCATACCTTAAGTACCGTGTGGTTGATCCACATCAAAACTTATAGCAAGTTATAATAAGTCACAGATAATATATTTTTCAAATTTTGTAGCTCTTGGTCAAAAACTGAAAATTTTATAACTAAAACAAAAACGAAAATAGCCATACTAGAAGTACCAAAAGGTTGATCCTCTCAATAAAATCAATAGGTCAGGTTCTTGGCTTAGTATTAATTTTCGTTTCAAATTTTGGGACTATTGAATGAAAACTATGACCTGTACCTGGTAACAAGAAATTGGCTTATATAAAAGAATTTGAGTTATCATTGCCAAAATTTTGCTTGAGTTTTGAAACAAAAAACTTCCTCCCATCTCCAGTAAGAGTGTGCAAGATTCGTGTAAAAAACGGGATTCGAATTATTTTAAGGTGCTGAAAAAGATTTGTGATTCGTGGTTCGAATCACTTTTGAAAAAGCAATGTGATTCATGACACGAATCACATTAGGAAACAAAAGATTCGTGATTCGAATCGTTTATTTACAAACAGCGGAACAACGAATCACGAATCCTATTCCTTTAGTCAGGAAATTCCCAAGAAATTCCCAAATTTGATAATTGTTGAAAAAAAAAATTCATGAATTTCATCCTTGTAAAATTAAGCGGTTTTTTCAGAGAACTTTTAGTTTTCACTTTCCTAAATAAAATAATTTTTTATCAGAAAGTACTGGAATGTTCCAAACTTTTTTCTCATATTAATGTCAAACAGAATCATTAGAAGTTCGAGACTGAGGATTGTGATTTATAGAAAAATGATTCGTGCGAATCACTTTTAATCTCTGGACTAAAAGTATTCGTAATTCGAATCACTTTGCTTTAGAGGATTCGTGATTTGTGATTCGAATCACTTTTTTGACGAATCTGCCCACGCTTGCCCCCAGATTGTTCAATGGCATCAAGATAATAAGTGAATTGTAAACCAAAAACCTACTTAAAAATCATTTCCAATGTATCCTCGACCGTGCAAGAAATGCAAATCGTGTAAATTTGTTTTTTTCTATCGAAATAAATTGCATTTAGATGAAAATTAGGCAAATTAGGTTTTCTAACGAGATATTTCTGGGATAGTTTTTTTTTTGGAGGGGAGAATTTAATTTCTGAACCAACCTGCTACAGATGCCTATTATATTTTACAGGAAACAATACTTGTGAATTGAAGCAGTTTTTTTATTCGTGCAAAATATTGTTCCACATGAAAGGTGATGCGTCCCAAAAATATTGTTTCACATTAATGATACTTTTCATCCCTTATTTCTGAACCCACTCCTATGTCTAATTCGCTCTTGTCTCATAAAGTCCATTAATTATAAGAAAAAAAATATATAGAGAAAATGTAAAATTTAAGGGGAAAGGGTGAAATTCCAACAGTTTACGTTCTCCTTTTACATGCAAGAAGTAATAATTCGAAACAATTTTCCACCAGTATGCCCTGAAAGTCTTCGAAAAATATTCGCATATTTCATATTCTATGGGGTAAAATTTTGACTAGCGATAATCTATGGCTTTTTCAATTACACGCAGAGTTTAAAATTAGTAGACGACTACATGCACGAGGATGTTTTACTGTGCCACCTACGAAATACAACGGACGTTTTGTAATTATCGAACTTTTCTCATTAACGTATTTTCAGGCTACGACTGCATCCGAAGAGACAATTTATACGCTTGGCTTAAAAACGCACACGAACAACCGCCATTTTAATTGCCGTCAGCGATCTAACCGGCTGATTCGAAAATTGCACAACGATAAATTACAATTTTTTAGTTCAATTTCCACTCGTATTTTTTTATTTTTCCACCTCATATAAATTTCACATCATTGCTAGTTACACAAATAATTACCGTAACTATATGTATACCTACAGGGTGTTCACTTCGTAACTACCTACTCAATAGGAAAATACACGCGAATTTTGTTTTCGCAACTTAAAAAGTTCTCATTATTTTTCCTAAATAATATTATGATAGCTTTTTCGAAATGAAAATTTGACCAGAAAGCCAATGATGAAAGTTTCGAATTTATACGTGCAATGTTCACAGAAATAGAGATAGAACTTTGATTAAAAATACCCGTATGTATGATGGAAATGAAGATGACAACTGTGGAATACCTTGTCCTGAGAGATATTCTCACCAGAAGGAAATTCAACAGAATTTAAGCGTGTTCAGCCACTTCGTACACAAGTACGGGTAAGCCAAAACCAAGGCGAACACTGGCAATTTTAGAGCCGGTTTGGGTGGTTTATATACGGCTTATTTACACGCACACAAACACACGTACGTAAGAGAATACGTACGTTGGTGAGAATGGCCAGGTCGCATCATCCCCTATCGAGATAAGAGATGGCTGGCTGGTTCGTGTACAAATTGTGACATCATCTTATTGTGTCACGATTCGGTACTCGTACATTACCTGCAAGTACATACAGGTAATTACTATCGAACGAGTTTTGTGTGTTTAACGTCACAAGGACGATTATTTGCCTGCCCTTTGGGGTGGCAACTGTCGTCGAAGGGTCCGAGCCCCTTTACCTCATACCAGTGAGTCCCCACAACAACTATAATTCTTCACAAAAATTTAAACGAACTAGCTTGGCCTGCGAGAATAATTCGCACAGATGACATTGATAAGCATTGATCTGCCCATCTGCCCATCTGCCCATCTGCTCATCTGTCCATCTGTTCCGGCGCAATCAGTCTGAACACACATTTATTCTTTGCACCCTCGTATTCACTCCCCACCCCAATTTTAGAATTCCGGTATTAACTTCGAGGATATGTATATGATGGAGAGGATATGCTGCTGTTTTGCAATGGGATCGACTTTCGTTAACATCTACACCGAGCACATGTACACTGGCGTACAAATTACCCCATATCAATTGACATCGACCTATCAGAATTATCAGATTTTCTGGAATAGGGTAATTTGAACGTCAGTGTTTATAAACAAATGCACGTAGCGATTGTTTCCTCCAATCAAAAATTTTTAGAAAGTAAAACATTTAGCGTCGGCAACGCTATCCATAGGTGTAACACCAAAACCATTATTATGTCGTCTCCATCATATATGTATGTATCCTCGAAAAGTATTAAGCATAATAATATTACGTCCTTTCCATTGATACATTTTTCATAAAAATCTTTCTATCTGTTCTGGCGTAAAAGTGAGAAATAGGTGCTTCTACATTACAGTAGTAATATACGTGTATGACGTTTGAAGACATTTGTTATTTGAAATAACAAAGTATGGTTTCAAATAGATAGTCGTCCAGCCCTTAATGATCAGAGAGTGGGGGTTCATTTAAAAAATACATGAGTTACCTGTAACCCTTATTCTTAGGATGACTGGATAGTATTATAACCTTCAAGATCACCAGGTTTAGCCACAGAGTATTAGATATAATGGAGGATGCACACAAAACAAAAAGTGGCACAACTTTCGAAACAAAATATCTCCACTTTTACCGGGCTATACAATTAAATCTTATTTTTATCTAAAAAGTTCGTATTTATTGTGGTTTCTGAATTGATAATTAGATATATTTATTCATTCGTTTAATTTAATTATTTGAAAAAAAATTTCCGAATATTGTCTTTGGGCCCGAATGAGGAGTAAGAAAATTTAAATTTACTACCGTTGGAGGGGGACAATAATTTCAAAAGTGGGACTATTTCTTGCAGTAGCGTTTAGATGGGCCTACGTTTCTTATCATATTTAGTACTTCGTTTCTTTTATGGCTGCACTGCAGAACGTAGTGATGGGAACCATCAATAATTTTCGATAGTTTCAAAAATTTTTAATTTTTTCTCAAACTAATTATTTGTTTTCTTCTTTTTGATTTTAATTTATCTAGTAGATAAACTCGGTTCACAATCCAAAAAATTAAAAAATAAAACTTAAAACTTGAACTCAAAAATCAGCTCTACTCACAAACTGAACATATACATAAGAAAAAATCAATTTCATGGATGGATCTGGTGAACCGAAATATAATTTTCAGTCGATAAATTATTTAATAAATTGATTAAACTTGAATGAATTTTTGTTGAAATTTTGTTTAATAGAATTATGGGGACATTTCCCTCATCTCCTCCATTCAGGGCTTGGCCCTGCGTTGACAGATGGATCATGAACTAAAGTCCGGCACCCAAATTATTAGTGCATAGCACTTTAAACAAAAATACGTGTCTGTATGAGTGCATACAGATAACGCGCCTCTACACTCGCCTGTCGATGTCAAGTGGGAGGTGAGTACATATTTAGTACATACTCACTGATAAAGTGTGTGTTGGAGTCCATATATGGTACCACAGTGCCTATGGACAGTTGCCCCAGTACATCTGTAAGCTTTGTGTATGGTAAGGTAATAACTGACTGGCTACCTCTACCAAGAAACGATTTAGTTGCTTTACACACAAACCACTTAATTGGTTCAATGAACTGAGTGTCGGTACAGCTACCTACAAGAATGAACAGAATACTTTGGGAACAGTTGGAGTTAAAATATTGTGATATCATTGTTATCTATTATTTCAATCATACAATTTGATCAGAATTTCAGCAATATCTCAAAATTCAACGTTACAATTGAGCTGAAATTTTACAGAGGCATTAAAGAATGTTATCATAAGATTTCGTGAAAATTTGGCCCTACATTTAGTGTTTGAGACATCGCTTAAATTCGGTTTGGATCTTATTTATGATTCAAATGATTGTTATGGAATTCAAACAACATCTTGTAAACTAAATGTATAATTTCAGCCAAATTCTCTCAAAATCTAATCGTAGATGTCTCCCAAAAATTTCAGATCACTGCAATTAACAGTACTCTTGTAATTGCTTTTGATAACTAGTTGAATATGAGGAATTGAATTTTTTTATTAGTTTGACTCTTATATCATGCGTTAATTTCACATTATTACAGGTAATTTTAGAAACTAGAAAGGAATCCAAATCACTAACCATTATAACCAATAACCAACAAATTTCAATGAATCTGGACAGTAAATTTTATAAAATATTAAAGCTTGAAAAATTATCAAAAAACTATAGTTCAAAAAAACTATTGATTGTTAAGAACACCAATCCTCTTCCCCTCACACTCCTGCTAACACTCAACTTTATTTATATAAAAACTTTTATACATTTATACTCAAGGCTACACTGATTCTCATTTCACCACTCATTCGTGAACTTTCACACATATTTGTTTTCTACATATATTTTATACTCTCTACCTTAAATATTTTCTTTGCTGCAATTACAGACTTCTGAAATGTAATTTTGTCGACAACTTTATTTCCATTACACTTTCTTCAAATCTGTTGACCTCAACCTCTAAATGACGGCATCACTTGGTACAGATTTTTGAACTTTGAAACATGAAACACATTTTTTAAATATTTTATTAATTGAAGTACATTCATCAGGCACAATTTAAGTCTTTTGAATCATCAATCTTCATGAAATTTTTAATGGTTGGGTAACTAAGTTCCAACTTATTTCACTGTTATTCTTTCGAACCAAACCTACATTGGTTGAAAAGTTCATCCTCTGTGGAAATTGTATTATGTCGATAGGATTTATGCATTGTTTGTGTACTATGTGTAGCAGAGTAACTAAATTTCCAAGGCTGTTGTCAATTTTTAAACTAATCAGGAGCCCTGCTTGTGTTGTCTGAAAATCTGTAAAATCATTAGTTGCCTCCTTGCTTGCGTGAAACTAATTTGTCAAAGTCACATTGGTGAAATATCATCTCAAGCTAACACAATCTGAACAGAAAAACTATATCATAAATGGAAATTTTCATTTTCTAATGGTTCTACATCATCAAAAATCAACAATTAGTATCATTTTTGTATTAATTGTCAAAATTTCATCGAAGCTCTGTCTCAAACAAACCAAGTGTTGTATTTCTACAACTGTATTTTGCTAAAGAGTAGTAAGTGGGCACCTTGAGGACAATTTCTTTACCATTGACTGGAGCCACCTGTCAACGGTAAAAGTCCGTCCATTTTCCCCTCTCCGCAAGTGTGTTAGTTCGAAGAAATGTTATTCTTTTACCGTTGACACAAAGGGCCGTAGCGGCGGTAATTTTCCCTCCGATCATCGGAGAATTTTCTCATCATAGGGTGTTAGTTGGTTGAATTTTTTTCGCAGGTGAAATTTTTTTTTTGGGAAAAAATTTTTTTTGGGCGTGAAAATATTTTTGTGATACACGTTTGTAAAGAGCGAGAAAAAAATTTTTTTCTGGAGTGAAAAAACATTTTTTGGACTGGAAAATTTTTTGTGAAAAAAAGTTGACAAAAGTTATTTTAATTTTTTCGGTGTGTTGTTAATTTTTGGTAGTGAGTAAAATAGTATATATATAGGTGCACTTGCTCCGGATCGTCAGTGGCGACTTACACGTGCTCTTGTAAACACCTCTGAGTTGTAACGCTCCGACTGTTATTAACTGGAAAAAACTTATTGCTATTTAGTTATTGATTATTACGATTTACTGTAATTTTGTTGTGATCGAGAAAAAATGGATTTGAAATTTTTGAATTCTGTCAACCGTTTGGTTGGTGGTGGTGTTGGCGGTGTCAGCGGTGGCACCGGTGCCAGTAGATACAACGTGTGCAGGAAGTTGACCGACTTAAAACCGAACTACCTGTACAAACTTTTGAATGTTCATGCTCTCAATACCCATTTTGGTCGATCGATGGTTGTACATTTGTAGGGTGGCGACGACGTTGATGGTGACAGTTGCGGATTTTCTATTTTCCTGCCATGCCGTATAATCGACCAATTACCGGATGACGAGTTGGTTAGTGTTTTCAACTGTAAGGTTGGCGGCGTTTATGTGCGTGGTCCAAAATCATCACCATCAACGGCGGCGGCGTTGTCATCGTCGTCGTCTGCGGGTTTTATTAATTTGGAATTTATTAGTCGGGACGACGGGGATAAAAATTATGTGCGAAATTTTAACGCCATAAACGAGCCCGTATCGTTGGAGTTGCAGAAATTCTGTGATTTGAAAATAAATTGGTGGTACAAAATTAGAAAAATTTGTGCTACCGACACCCCTTATGGCCGATCCCTGCTAGCAACATTAAAATGTAACGATGATGATGATGATGGTAACGGCGAATTCAAAACATTTTTCCCACCCCCTTTAGCAAAAATGTTGCCCGACGACGAGGCCGTTGATTCATTTGCTGCGAGGGTAACATGTGTTTGTGTATTAAGTATTGCCGACAACGCCTAACATACCGTTGACTTTGATATTTTGAATAAGCAACCACCCAAAAAGTTGTTGGATTGGAATTGGTGTTGTGCTGAACATTGTTTTTTCATCCCCTCCGAACAAGTCGATGGAATGACGTGTGTCAAATGTACAGCCTATGGCACTTGTTACTGCTGTTGTCATTCCTACATTCAAAAAATCCCGCCTAATACGTTTTTAGAAACCAGCAAAATAAAAGATTTAAAAATTGGAACGTATTATAAAATTATTAAAATCTCCCCCGTCGATACACGCTACAATAATCGAGCCCTAATAGCAAATTTAATTTTACCTGGTGAAAATGCAGAGTTCAGAACCTTCCTCCCAAATCGCCTTAGTAAAATTTTTAAAAATAACCCACTATCCTTAGCGCATTTTATTGACGCCGCCAAAGGATTGTACGTTATTGGCGTACACTCTAATGGTGTCGTCAATCTCAAATTCGCGAGAGAGTGAAAATACGGATAAAATAAAATACCTTCATACCACCACCCACCGTCCTATGCGATTAAAATGAAATTAAAAAGGGTAGTTTGGTAGCCTCAGCAGCTATTGCATCAACGGACGATGACGAAGACAAAGACGAAGACTACCTGTCGTGTGACTGTGTGGGTGAGTGTGTGTGAAAAAATAAAAATTAAAAATTAGAGTGTGTGTGCTGATTGTTGTTAATCATCAGTCTTATATGTGTGTGTGTGAGTGAAAAAAATCAAAGTGCCAGTGTGCAAATAAAAATCAAAGTGTGTGTGTATGTGTATGAGTGAAAAAAAAATAAAAATCTGATTGCCGATTCACACCGACAACTACCTGCGCTGTGAGTGAGTGAGTGAGTGTGTGTGTGTGTGTGGGTGTGTGTTTGATTTTAGTATCTTGGTCGGACACACACCTGACTCCTCACCAGCTTTAGTCGGACTAAAAACGTTGGTCGGACACACACAAGGTCCGACCAACGTTTTAACTGTTTTTTTGGATTCAGGGGGTTATATTTGCATTGAAAAAGTTGGAAAATGTTAGTCTTGTAAAAAGTCCGACTAGCATACTTATGGCCCACTCATCAAATGTTACACCCCGTGTGTGAAATTTTATTTTGGAATTGACAATAGTACTACGTTGGTCGGACTTCTGTGTGTGACGTTGGTTAGACTTGAGTCTGCTGGTATGTTAGTCAGACCTTTTAAAATCAACGTTGCCACAGTTTTGGTTATGATGTGACAGCTGCAAATAATAATAATACTGGATAATAAAGGAAAAAAAAAAAAAAAAAAAAATTTTCCAGTTGACGTTGACAAGAGATTTTTTTTAGTCAGTACTTGTGGTCTGTCTTACGATAGATGCAAATGATATTAAAAAAAAAAAAACATTTTCAAGTCAACAGTAAGATGAGAGTTAACCTTGAAATTTACCAATTTTAGTGTAAAATTTAATAATAAAAAAAAAATACACACCCGTTGATATTGATGTATGTTCTATTGAATTATTTTCTTTTCTGTTCATTCTTTTGTTGTTTCTTCCCGTGAGTGTTCTATTTTTTTTTTTATTACACGTGGTATTATATTATAAGATGATTACATGTAAAAAGGCAGTGACAGAGAATGGTAAATGGCATTTGATTAAAATAATTGAATTTTTTGAACTACCTACCTATCCTGGATAAACTGTGTAGCATTTTTTACTAGGTACATATGTTATAGAAACGTGGATCTAAGGTATGGTCAATATACCGGGAATTTATTTCAAAAACATGGTCTTACAAAATGAGCTACTTGACCTAGCAAGCTATCTTTATTTTCTGAAGATCCAAACCAAGATAAAAACTTCACGTAAAGTTCTAGAAATATCTGTCAGGCACTTAGACGACACTTTGTTAGGCCCACATGGAAATGATTGAGAAATTGAAAATGTGGACTTTTTTCTTCTGTTTGTTTAAAAAAGTAGTACGCCTATGCATCAGTTATTAAGAAACCCCCGAATTAGAATATGTATAAAAGTAACAGAAGTTGTAGAGAGTGTCAGGAAAATTTTAAGGTTGGTAAATTGGGGGGTGCGAAGGTTTGAAAGGATTAAAAGTTAATGAAATGATGATCAAAATCCTTCTCAAACTTGAATGAAAGGAGTGACTAGGAAAGAAAACTGCTTATCAAAAAGAACTAAGGAAATAATGAAAAAAACTCTAGAGCAGCAAGCCTCGCTGGAAAAAGTAGGTTTCTGAGAAAAAAAATTATGAATTTTGATAGTTAAAATAATTGTTTTAAAGCTTATAATGAGTAAATGGTATGTTATGATTAAATGAAATTTGTCAACTGTTGACGAAATATTAGACATTGTGAAATTTAGAATTATTTCTTGATATGAAAAAATCAGATCTTGAGGAAGCTCTACCGGAAATATTGTCAAACCAAAACTGATAGCCAGTGGCGTAGTTATGGGGGGGGGGTATGGGGTTAAACCCCCAAAATTTTTTTTAAACAACAATTTTGTACACTAATAATTTTTTTTCAAGTTTGTAGTTTTTAGCAGTCGAAAACCTCCTATCAAATTTGGTCTGACTTTCACAATAGGGAATGGGACTTACATAGTTATTTGTTTCATGATCTCCAGATTCCAAAAATACCCATCTCGCATTTTCATATTTCTTTATTTATTTTATTTAATTTTTTTTTATTCCGGCCTATATTTTTTTGGGAAACAAAACAGACAAATGGCTGAACCAATAAGGCTGAAGTTTGCACCAGAGGTCAATTTCAGTGTAAGAAGGGTCTGATAGAAATTTTGAGTCAATTGGTTTAGCGTTTTCGGAGATATTGGCCAAAATATAGCTAAAATGAGCAGGTTTTTAAGGTTCATTATACCACACCCCTGTGCCACAAATTGAAAACCTGCTTTTCTAGCGGGGCATGCTACGCTAATATTTTTAAAATTTTCTTTTCATTGAAAAAAAAACAATTCTAGCGCAGCATGCTCCACTAAAAAAGCAGGTTTTCAATTTGTGGCACAGGGGTGTGGTGTAATGAACCATAAAAACCTGCTACAAATTCGTACTTTGGGATTTTGTAAAAATAATGTTTTCATTTAGCCAATATCCTTGGAACCGCTAAACCAATCGGCTCCAAATTTCTATCAGACCTTTCTCACACTGAAACTGACCTCTGGTGCAAATTTCAGTCTTATTGGTTCAGCCGTTCGTCTGTTTTCATTTCCCAAAAAAATATAACCCAAAATAAAATAAAATTAAATAAAATAAATAAGAAATATGAAAATGCGAGATGGGTATTTTTGGAATCTGGAGATCATGATACGAATAACTATGTAAGTCCCATTCCCTATTTTGAAAGGCAGACCAAATTTAATAGGAGTTTTCAACTTTGTCGAAAACCTGTTATAAAGGTTGGGAGTCAAGCTTTCCCTGAACCACAAACTTTATATAAAATGTAAAATAATGCAATAAAACCTCTGAACATAAATTCCTACACTTGAAAGAACTACGATTGATTAAGCAAAAAATCTACCCTTGAAGTTTTAGCTCTAAATCAACTCTGTTTAAACTCAGTTCTCAGTTCTACTCCATGGATTTATTTCAGTGTCAGTTCAGTGAAGTGGGAGAGAATTGTTTGATAGAAAGGAAAAGTTGAAATATAAAAATCATGTAATACACATATGACTACATCTTTAGAGGAGAATGTTTCATCAAAACTTATTCACTAATTTAGGTTAAAATTTCAAGAAACTGGACATTATTTGAGAAGTTTTTTTTTTTGGAGATTTCCAGTTCTGGATAGAGAAATCAAATAGCCTCCTCAAATAAATTGTGTCAAACTTCACAGAAATTAATACCTGGGTCAAAATAACAAACCACCATATTGGATAAAACACTTAAACTTTGCTGGACACTGAGTTGACACTGTTGGTGAAGGATATATAGGTATTTGTTTTTGTTTTTTTGTTTTTCTCAAATAAATTGAAAGATGAAGCTTTTGGTTGATTAGTTTGAGAATAGGAAAAATTGTGCATCAATATGGTGTTTAACTTATCATAGTGGTTGACATTTTGGCCTCAGTGTCTGGTTCAATTAGGATGCTTAGGATGTTGAGAACAAATAATATGGTGACTACTCATCCCTTGATTATTTTTGGAGGTATCACATTTAGTCAGAAACAAAATTGATCTAGGTTCTGCAATCTTGGTCAGAGTCTTGTAAATTGACAAATTCAGAGTGTTTCCCTTGAATAATAATTTCCTAATTTTAAAAATTACAAATAGATAGTTCTTTGACATGCATTTATCCAAAAAAATTGGGGAGGTTTGATTTTAGGTGACCAAACAGAAAGTAGTCATATTCTATTTGGATGAAAAAAACTATTAGTGCTTTTTGATAACTCCATAGTCCCATTTTAATTAGAAAAAGACAAAATTAGTTTTCTAAAGAAGCTGATCTATTGACAATAATTAATTTCTTTTTACAACAATTATTCTTTCTACCCATATTTCCATGAAAAACTGTGGCAACATTGCATTTATGTCTTACTAGGGACATAAAAGAACAGGTGATGTGTACTCTTGATGTCTGACCAATGTTCATGAGGAGTCAATTTCAAATAACACAAAGGTCTGACTATAGACTGATATGATTTCATTTTTGTGTGTAAAAACACACACACACGCAGTCTAACCAACATACTGTTACAGTATTTTTTTATATTGTGTGTATAGCTTTGTGGGTTGGGCGGTTTTTTCAATGTTTTGAAAACTACGACATTCTGCTGTCAAGCAACATTCTAACCTCAAAAATAAAGATTTTTTTTTGGGTCTTACTAAGGCAGTTAGGTGTCAAGGTCCAACTAAGATACTATAATCACGTATGTGTGTGTGTGTGTGTGTGAAAATAATAATTCAAGAGTGGGTTGAGGATGATAACAAAGACGACAATGACGATGACAACCTTTAATGCGACAGCAAAAAATAAATAAAATAAAAAATCCAAATGCCGATTGACTACGACGACTACCTGTTGTGTGAGTGTGTGCAAATAAAAATCTAAGTGTGTGTGTGTAATGACGATCACCATTTAAAATAAAATAGAAATAAAAATCGGTGTGCCGAATCACGCTGACGACTACCTGTTTTGTGAGTGTGTGTGTGTGAGGGTGTGTGTGTGTGTGTGTGTGCGTGTGTGAAAATAATAATAATTCGAGAGTGAGTGGGTTGAGGACGATGACAAAGACAACGACGACCTTTAATGCGATCGCAAAATAAATAAAATAAAATAAAAATCCGAGTGCTGATCGACTACCTGAATTACAAGTGTGTGTGTGGGTGTATGAATAAAAAAATCTAAGTGTGCATGTGTAATGACAACCACCATCTTCAAATGATTTGAAAGAATGAGTGAAAAAACGGCTAAGTCAAATATTTATATTCACGGTGAAATATGATAACCTACCAATCAGGTGCGTGTATCCGTATTGTCTATTGTGATTGGTTCCTCAATGAATGATCATTTTACTATAAATATTACAACCCATCCCCTTTCCCTTCAGTGTTATTTTGTCAGACGGCGAAGCTCTTGCTGGTTGACTGTTGAAAAATACCACACCCCGCTCTCACTCAACACGATTTAACAAATATATTTGCGCTCTTTCATCCCTTCATTCTCCGCTAATTCATCGCTCTCGAACTACTGCCGACGCGCTTATCAGTATACCCGACTGACGCGCGTATTTTCACCTTTTCAGACTTATAAAAAATACGCAAAACTTTTCCAAATTTTTTGCCGACACTTTCATATTTTTCCTAATTTTTCTTGGCAGTGAAAAGGTCGTCTGTTACATCGTTCGAACATATTTGCAGAGGCTACTTCGCCTATATTTAATTTTAGAATGCCCGTGTTAACCCCCAATAAACGTGTGAAGGCTGTTGTGCAAAATATTTTCCCCAATGTCGCTGTCGTTGAGAGTGCGGTCGAAAGTGTTGTTGTTGAGGCGGTGGTTGACATTGAGAGTGCAGTTGAGAGTGTTGTTGCGGGTGTTAGCGTAGAGAGTGCAGCCGAGAGTGTTGTTGTTGCCGTTGCCACCTCTGACTGGCCGTATGCCAAGAAAAATATTAAAATGAGTAAACCCCCGAAAAAGTAAAAAAAAAAACGAAGAATGCTGCTGCTGCTGCTGCTGCTGCTGCTGCTGTTGCAAAGGAGACCAAGTTGTGCGATATTTTCCCCTTCAAGTATGAGTTTTTCCCAAGATGTTGTGCCACACCCCGAGTGTGTAAAGTGAAGACACCCGACTTCTTACCTAAATTGGGGGCTATTTTCCCATTTAAAAAATCATTCTTCACCCAGTTAACTCCATATAATGATTGTGATCTGAGGTGTGCGTTGAACGAGTTGAAGCAGTTGTTGCATCGTGTGTCCCAACTGAAATTACCTCTTGACCCCCCTGCCTCTTCCGATAAGCAAAGTGTGTTGAGAAAGGCTTACTTTGGGGGTGGTGGTGGTGGTGGTAGTGGTGGTAGTGCTAGTTGTAGCAGAATGGTGGGACTCGATGAAATGTTTCCTTTTGGCGATGAAATATTTTCCCATGACAGTGTCGATGGAGGGAATGTGGGTAATGTTTTCCCGTTTCATGGGGATGTTATCATTTCACTGCATAAATGTCCACAGTTAAAATTTATTAATATTTGGGAAATCAATCAGCGGTACATACCGATATTTCAAAATTATATTCTGGACTACAAAATCCAATTAAAAAAAATCTCCCCCAAATGACGGATGGCGATCTCATCACCAAAGCACTCGACGAGGTGATCGCCTACAGTAAAATGAAAACTGAATGGCGACAGGGGGATAAAATGAATATCGTGGTGAGTAATGCAAAATTTAACAACCCCATCTCTACGGGGTATGCTTCTAACGATATGACGAAGAAACTTAAAGAAAAAGTAACTCAAATTCTAACTTCTGACGAAAGTGTTGTTCTGACTGAATGCATTTTCACTTTACACGTAATCAACATGCCGCGTGGTTCAAAACCCAAAAAAATACTGAACTTGGCCACTGACAAACATTTGAAACGCTGCATACTGCGCATTCAAAATAATGATACGTTGTGTGCCCCACAGGCCATTGTTACCTCCATGTCATACCACACTAACGAGATCGGTGCATGAATACTGAGTGCAGCTGACATAGTCAACTTGCGCAAAGGACGTAACATACAGACTGACATGGCTATGGAGTTGTGCCTGCAGATCGACACTTACGACGAGTTTGATCCATACTCCAAATTTGATCATCGCACACGACGTTTCAGGTGAGAAATTTACGTTTAACAGTAACAACGCTTTTTGCCAGTGGTTAATCAGTCCCGAGCATAACGGCTATACTGCCATCGCCCACTACACCAAAGGGTATGATTCGCAGTTCATCATGCAGTACCTGGTCGCCAACACCATTAAACTGAACGTAATTTGCAACAGTTCCAAATTAATGATGTTAGAATTCCCGCACATTGGTTTGAAAATCATCGATAGTCACAATTTTGTGGCCAGTTCTCTTAGTGCTTTCCCCAAAACTTTTGGTCTGACCGAGTTGAAAAAAGGTTATTTCCCCCACCTGTTCAACACCAAAGAAAATGAAAATTACATTGGCCAGATTGCGGAGAAAAAACACTACTGCTACGACACGATGAAGGATGGCGAGTGGTCTAAATTTATCGAGTGGCACAACAAGAAAGTGGAGGAGGGTTCTGTGTTTGACATGGCTCGCAAAATTGCCGAGTATGGCAACTCGGATGTAGATATTCTACGGAGGGGATGCCTCAATTTGCGCGAGCAGTTTCTGGAGATCGGAAACATCGACCCGTTCCAGTATGTCACCATCGCCAGCGTCTGTATGGCTATCTACAGATCGAAGTACCTGTAGCCACACACCATCGGAGTTGTAGAGGAAAGGATCGAGGACCACTATTCAAAACAGTCTATTTCATGGTTGCATTCCTTCCAAAATCCCCTCATTGGACAGACTACGATTAGAATGGCTATTCTTAACATTAACTTGGATAATATTCACTAATCATCCGATAAAAACCTATTTTAAATGAGCTAGTTTTCTGTCAATCGATTTATAGCTAAGTGATACTGAAACATTGGCTCAATATGGTGAAACTGTATACCTATAGTTGGAGTGGAAGTAATTTTCCAATACTTTTTTTTTTTTCTCGTATCTGTCACTTTAATCCATGTATTAAACCATCCTTACGCAGAGAAAAAGTAAAACTGTTTATCAAAGTGAGGAAAAAAAAAAAGAGAAAAAAAAAGATAAAGGCGAATTAGTTTAGTTATTTACGACCAGTTTAAAAATCCGTTCAAACAAGATTTCCAATTACGTTTCTGCTCAAAGACCATTTATTCTGTCGAGAAATAGCGTTGTTACGAAAATGCGTTGTTAATTTGTTGCTTCAGCTTTCGAAACAAAGAACAGTTAAAGGATTGGATGAAGACAGAGAGAGGATGGAGTGGAAATCCTGGAAAAAAAGTAAAATGGCTTTCGTAACAAAAGCTTTTCCGAAGGAAAAAAAAAAAAAAAAGAGGAGAAACTAGGATAAAATTTCCTTTTAACTTTTGGATTGAAAATGGTTAACCGTTTAATGAAATTAAGGCTGTTTCGAAAATATAAATATTACTGACGTGAAAGGATATACGTAAAAGGAGGCTGAAGATGAGGCTGAAAAAGTTATAACGTCGCCTACCCTTTTAAGGAATTATATACGAGCAAGTAAATTTGCACCTTTTTTTTTTTTTTGTTGTTCTTGTTGTTTTTTCCCTTATTTTACTTTCTTTTACGGAGCTATTTTCTTTTTTTAAATTCCACACTTACACAAACGGCGATGAAAGAGTAGAAACGGGTGAGATTTTAAAGAAACATAAAAGCCTACAGTTTTATATGTATGTTTATATTTTATTTAGCCGAGTGTACGAGTAATACCTTCAGTGAAAGTGGCGATTTTGCGAACATTTTATGCGACAAGAGTCAAACATTGGAAAGAAAACAAGACAAATGTTAGCACGTAATTTCGAACGAAAACTGACGAAAAGTGGAGCACTAATGAACGAGTTAGCGTTGACGTAATGAATTGGATTAAAAAATGTCAGCTCTACTTTTTCGACAACGCAAATCTAATAAACGATAAAGGTAAGGTACATTTCAAGGGTGACAGAGGTACGCGAAAAAAACAGTGACCGTTTCTCGTTTGCCATTCTCAAATTTGTCTTTCAACCCTCATCAAAAGGGAAAAGAATACAACCATGCAGAATAATATTTCGCCAAAATAAGAAAGCTAATTAACTACCTACAAGTTTTTCATAAATACACTGTTTTCACCTTTGTCAGCAAAAATGTTCACTCAGTTGTACTTCGAAATGCTCCATATTACAGTACATCACTATAAAAAACAAACGGAGCCTTGAATTATTTCACAAAATTATTTCCCGATATTATTTCAGCAATTATGTTCTCGTATTCCATGCGCATGTGCCACTACCCACACAGCCACACACAGACACAGAAAAAAATGTTCATCACTTTCCACCAAAGAAAATAACATAAATTACGGATATTAAGTTAATTAATTTGTGTTATGGTAATTTTTATTTTTATTTTTTGCATTAAAATATTTATTCGGAGCATCAAGAATAGAGAAAAATTAATATATTTTGGTTCTAAGTAACGTTTATGAAACAACCAGTTTTGTCTCGATTCAAGATGAAAATAAGGAAATCGATGTAATTTAGTTTGGTCTAAATTGTTAGACTAAACAGGTTTTGTCTTATTTTGCGTTTTGGTTTTCGAATTTTAGTCAGAACTAGGTTCGTCAAAAGGTATTTGCTAATTTCAATTTGGTCCAATCTCCGCATGCTGCGCTTCAACCGCGGTGTGTATTTTCCAAAAATGTTAAATTTTGTAACGACTGCCATTCAAAAACCATAAAATTAATTTTGCTCAAATTCAATACCAAACCAGTTCTTAATAGTCTCCAACTCCCATAAAAATTTCAAACCAAAATCCGTGAATTTACAGGAGTTATAGTGATGACAACATGGTAGGTTTCCATCATTTTGAGAACCCCTTACTCCGAAACTAGCGGATGAATTTCAAAAATTTTAACATAAATGTGTAGCCCATAAGAGCTTTTAACACTACCCCAAGTTTCATTGCCATCGGTTGAACAGAGAAGGCTCCACAGACTCCCAAAAAGTGCCAAAATAAGTAAAAAGTGAAAATATATTATACGAGTATATATCTATATATACATATATATTGTACAAAAGAATTTGAGTAACCTATATATCCGTGACCTACGACTCATAATCAGCCCTTTTTCACAGGTCCCGCCATTGCACCGAATGCAATGGTTTTAAATGACGAAAATTTGGTATTGTTGTCGGTAATATGTATATTTTTATTTTACAAAAAATTATGTCAAAATGGGAAAATGGAGGTCGAAGTGCCAAAATGGCATTAATTAATTTATTTTCTCACGAAACGGATAATTTTCACCATCATTACCCCTAACCCTTTTTTGAGGTCAACTTTAATAACCTATTTGCAAGCAAACTGGATAAAAAGTACTACACTCAAAAGGGAGTTTTACTTCACTGTACCTTAATCCCGCTTACAATTATAACCGCAGACGAGGATGCAGTACCTATTTGCGAAATAATTCACCTACAGTCAAATTCACGGGAAACGAAAAAGGAAATTTTATTTCGTTTAAAAGGAGTTTAGAAAATGTGAAACCACTTACAAAACGTCGATAAAAAGATGAAATTATCCGAATAGCACACGTACTGGTGAAATTCATCTCATTTTTTTCGAAATATTTTTACAACCCTATAAGACGAAAGTTAAAACAAACAGGTGACTTGTTAATACCTACGTCTTCTTTCTACATACAAACCGCAAACCTTTCTCCACCAATCATAAAACAGCCCGACGTTCTCGTTAAAATTACACACCAAAATTTCTTTATTCCCTGCAGGATCAGTTTCATAATGTTCGTGTTTACACAACTTACAACTTTCGCAGCGTTTCTTTTTCGGTTATGAGAGGATATAAAAAAAGAAAAAAGGAAAAGGTACGTGAAGAAAAAGTATAGGTAAAATGAGAGCAGGAGAAAAAAAAAAGAGTAAAGGAAAACGCCAACAAAATTAGGAACTCGTTAAAGGAAAAAAGGGAAAACAGAAAAACAAAGGAAGTAGGCTACAGAGTGTGTTGGAGGCTTCATCTACATTTTGGACATGAATCTAATAACAGTGTCACAAATTGAGACATTTAAAAAACGTCATCGATCCCCTTTATAAAGTGACTTGGTTGGTACTTCGCTTTTTCAGACAGAGTTAAGAAACAAACCCCAGAATAGCAAAAAACATAAAAACGAAATCAATTCTTCTTTAAGAGAAATTATACTTCACAAGCAGCTATTTCGAGTGTTTTCAGGATAAGGTATTTCTCTGTGTTATACATATTTGGGATAATTGCTATTGTAATTTAGTGAAAATACTATCTGTATAGTAGTTGATATTTCCTAGAGTTCAATTTTCAATGTTTTGGCTTATGTTTATTTCACTGGTGAAAGATGCTTAGGATATACTATTTTTTCAAAATTTGTTCATAAAATGTATTAAACATGGTTATCGAAATCACTTTAACTGTTATGTAGTTCAAAATTCCATAGATAATATATTTTTTTTATTTTGGAAGTTGATGATTTGAGATTTAATTTCCCATAGTTTTGGAAGTGAAGAATTCAAATTTTGATATTGTTTCATATTATTAAGTGCCAGTTTTTCAATCCTCAGTTAAGATCTTAATTTATCTGGTAGATATGCTAAGAGTTAAATAGGATTTTTGAATTTCTTAACTGAGGATTGAAAAACCGACCCTAAGTAATATATGCTATCATATGTTTTTTTGAGCGGCCCCAGTTCAAATTTTAGGTCCATTTTCAGATTGAATCGCTCCTTGGGCCGGTTTTGTTAAATACTTTGAGGGCTATTTACATCAATCTATTCATGAAGAGGAATGTGAATGATTTATTAATGATTACCTATACTTTAATCTGCATGTTATAAAAACTGAATCTGTTATATTGTAAGCTATAATAATTTGTAAAGAAAAGTATCCAGTAATTTAGCTTTTATTGAAAAGGCCAGCACTGGAGTTGTTCAGTAAAAGTTGTTATGTTTCTATTTGTCACAAAACCTTTCACTATTTCAAATTTGTTGAAAATTAATGATAAAGAGACTTGTTTCTAATCTTTTAATTCACTTTAATCGTAAGTTTTTAGTTCATTTCTAGTAACCATTAACGCAGTCTTTTTTTTTTTTTTTTTTTTTTTTTAATATACCTACATAATTTATTTACCATTAGCAGGAGTTGCAAATAATTTCTAATGATAAATTTGAAATCTAAACCAAAAATTAAGGGAAGTCACCTACGATGACTTTTTTCTATCTTCAAAAACAAAAAAAAATTGGGTTGTACATAATAAATGGACCACCATGAGTATTAGAATTCTTATCGTTAAATATCGATATTCTCCAACTCTTATCAATAAATATAAATATGTGCTAACTTATCAATACATATTGGTTTAAAATCAAGTTTTGTGGCACTTCATAGTGAACAAAGACTTAACTAGCTTTTTTTATGATTCAGTGAGGAAGATGGAAGGTATTACCTACGGTTAACACGATCCACTCCCAAGCTAAAAAAAAAAAAAAAAGAAAAAAGAAAAAAGAGGAGTAAAACGAGAAACAAAACTTTATAAATCAAATGATACTTTTTTCAAAATCTTTACGTAACTCTGATTTCGAAATTAAGTTAATTTATTTTGTTTCCATTCGCTTGAATAAACTCAACGCTTTGTACTTCAAGTGTGACCTATGACTAGACAAAAAAAGAAAAATTTGGGATAGTTAACTCACATGTGTTTCGAACTGCAACAGAACCAACATCAAAACAAACATTTTCCCAAATCCCAGAAAACCATAAAATCTTTTTTTGTGCCAAAAGTTATTCGCATTTCAAGTCATCGTTATTTCTTTTCAAAACGTCAATAACCATCACAAATTTAAAAAATTGTTATCAATAATAAAAGTTTTCGATTCCGAAAATTTAAACAATTTTGAACGACATAAATTGGAATTTTGAATAGTGGTAAGAAGTACACCGATTTTCGGAAAATACCGTTTTATAGTACTTACTACTATCAGAAAAAGCAATACGTTCACCAGGAGTTAGTTGAAATTTATTATTTTGCTGAAATTATACAGTAAACGTGTCAAATTCTGGTGCTAAAAATAAATATTTTGAATGAATGGAAACTTGACGCTGCTTTTTTAAGGTCGTCTTATGACAAAAAACTTGTCATCTGTTTGACAAACTATATTTTTGAAAAATCGTAACAGACAGGAGATTGAAAAAAACTCTGGCGCAGTAATACTTCGCTAGAAAACCCAGTTTGCCAATTTTTATCTATAATATAAATAGTAAAACAAATTAAAAAATTTTTTAAAATAAAACATAAATTGTTGCAGTACAGAAAAGACACTGGAAACCTCTTGCGCCGTAAATAAGAAAAATATACTTCAAGCAACACAGTCGGTGTGCTTTTCTCCTGCAATTTTTAAGTATGTTTCTTTAGAAAATCTATTTATTAAGCTGGGTGCGGTATTAGCCCCCATGGTTGTGAGTGGGTACATTTTTCGTTTCATGACCTCAGAAAAATTTTGACACCAATAACTCAAATTCATATATATATAAATATATATATAGGTATCAGTCAATTTCTTGTTCCCACGGTAGAGGAAGCTTGGGTGTCTCTAGTGCTAGCTAGAATTCAGTTAGAAATTTGGGACTGATAAATTTGAAAAGAACGAACCTTCATCTACAAAATAAAACCAAAAGAAAAAATTCAAATGTGATAGTTTTTTTCTAATTCCATCTTAAAGGAAGTAACCTTTCTTGTTTCATGGTACACTACCGCAGTATACCATGGAACTGAGGGTGATGCACCATAGTACATGTTAAATCCCATATAAAAAAATTATTTTCAAATCAAAAAATTAAATTTATTTTATCTAATACAATATAAAATGCACTGCATCTAAAAGTAATTACATTTAGATAACAGATGATATTTATTATTTAAATTGTAATAATACAATTATTATTATTATGCAAACTGATTGTTTTTCAATTGTGACATTTTCCTCATGAATTTGCTAATTTAAGGCATCTTTCGCAGTATCCTAAACTTTCTCAAGATCCAATCTTTCATGTTTTTAGGAAATTTTAATTAGTAAAATTATTTTTTTTAAATTTGAAAGATATTTTTAGCATGTTCTACGGTACGCCAGAAAATTTACATCATGGTACCCTAGGTTCACTTTCTTCCTAGAAATTAACATTATATTTAATCTAAGTGTTTTTGAGTATTGATAACTCCGAATAATTAATTACTGACCATTACAAATCTTTGAAACACGATCCAAAAATTTGAATGTTCAACTTCTCTCCGATTAGTCACACTTTTTGTGAGTAATCAAAATTTTACTTATTGCAATAATCTTTGAACAAATAATTGCGGATAACGATAATAAACAAATGAAGTATTTACTAG
This sequence comes from Ericerus pela, assembly GCA_011428145.1. Taxonomy (NCBI): domain Eukaryota; kingdom Metazoa; phylum Arthropoda; class Insecta; order Hemiptera; family Coccidae; genus Ericerus; species Ericerus pela. The sequence continues at coordinate 906,564 of WOFM01000380.1, forward strand.
GTGTATGATGCATAATACTATGGGACCATTTTGTCCAAAAATTGAAAGAATTTAGTTTTATTCATCGTACACTTGTTCCATGGTACCTTGATCTCCCCTACAGATCGCAATTTTTGTTTGATAATCATAAAATTTTGTACAAATATTTGTACTAAGTCAAGAATCGGACCTAATCATTTTGTTGCAGATCGGCCAGACGGTACTTCCGGTACCACAATTTTTGTTTTTATTTCAACTATAAAATACTCAATTTTGCACCAATAGCCACGAAATTCGAATTAAATATTTACTTTAATTCATTGTAGTATGCAACTAATTTTGGAGCAGATCGGCTAGATGGTACTTCCGGTACCGTTATTTTTGTTTTTATATTAGTCGTAAAATGTAAAATTTTGGAACAATATGTTCGAAATTTCAAATGAATATTTATCATAATTTATTCTACCGTGTTACCAATTTTGGCCGGATCAACAGGACGATAATTCTGGTAAAGCTTTTTTTCCCCTTTTTACCAATCCTACAGAAAAGTTTATTTCAGGTGAAAAATTTTCTCATAAAATTTTGTACAAATTAGGTCATTTACATATTTTTTTAAGTGCCATAGTTTTGGAAATGTAAGCTTTCAAACATTTTATTATACCAAGTTATGTTGTTAGCTAACTGCAAAAGAAGTAGCATCAACTTGAGGGTTGGAAGAGTTTATATTTCCTGATGTTCACTACCCAACACACAAATTCTGTATAATAGTTTTTAATTAATAATTTTTTTTTTTGAAGTTACGTCAATATGGGGACCTAAAAAATAAAAAATAAACTGCTCTAAGTGAAAATATTTCAATATTAAGAAACAAAGGAACACGATATTTTCCCATTCTAACTTATTTGAATGAACATACACAATAAATAAATTTAAAAAAACTGTTCACCACTTTACCTGTGAGTAATTTCTAATAAAAAAAATTAAGTCAAAATCGGAAAATAGTGTCATTAGTTTTCTTTTGTTCTGAAACGGAAAATTTCCATCACCCCTACCACTAACTAATACCCCTTTTGCAAGCAAACTCAGTAAAAATCATGAATAGGATAGGTATTGAAAATTTTTGTAAAAATAATTTTCCTTCCTTTTTTTATAAGCCTTCATTCCACTCATTACTGCGGTTTTAAAATATACCGATACTGCAGATAACCTTCCACAACAAAATAATGTTTATTTCGTATGAAGCTAATGAAAAGAAAAAAAATAAAATGAAAACATATCTTTTGAAAATTTGTTTTTAACCTAAACTTATTTTCTTTATTAATAGAATGATAATAAGAGTCAACTCAGAAAAATACATTTAAAATGTATTAAACATTTTATTACCCACCTAAAAAATTGAAAAGTGACGAGATTTTATAAATTTGAATCATGGGACGGACTAGCCAGCAGCAAGGAAATTTTAACCGTAAAATCCAGACTAAACTGAGTTCTCTTTCAGAAAAGTTTTCATTGATGTTTCTTATGTCCGTCCACTGTTAAAACTTCTGCGATGAAAGTCTTACTTTATTTTAAATTTGAGATCGTGATATTTTAAAATAAATTTTATAATAATCTGAATTTAAATTCAATTATTCTGGCTATTAAGGGAAGAAAAGGCTCCTTGCATTGTAACGAGAATGACCAATTTAGGAATGTCAAATCTTGGATGTTAATAACATTTATCCTCTAAATCAGGGACAAAAAAATCCTCATTTTTCGAAGATATAAAAAATTCACGAATTCTTTGATGATAAATGAGACTCCATCATTCGGTGTAGGCTTTTAAAATAATTACACCTTAATGACTACACCTATGTGATGTTATAAGTGTTATAACGATATGGTTTTGTTAAGTTAGTGTTACGTTATAATAACGCTATGGTGAATAACGTTAAAGTAATAATATTATTAAACTTGTTCCATGGTAGTGTTAACGGTGCCCGCTAAACATTTCAAGTATGAAGAAGAGAAAAAAAAAATCGAAATAAATGGTGCAAATAAATAATTCAATATTCTGGTAATGGAGGTTACTCAAGAAAATCAAAAATCCCTAACATTTCTTCAGGGTTTACAATGGGAGAATCGTATTCCCAAATTAAATAGGTATAAGGGCATGTATAAGGGGGGTCCTGAAGGTTTGGACTCGTCTTAGCTAGGAAAAATAAGACTTGATCTCTAAACATTGTGCATGTTTATCAGTTTTGTAGCCATATAAGCCTTTGCACATATATTCCACTTATGTATTGTTACTACCTATAGTCACTACTTTCCACAGTTTAAAAGCAAAATTCAATCTCACTTTTGGTATATTTATCCATAATTTTTGCAACATTCACAAAATTTTAATTTTGAAAAAACTTCTCCACTTTCAGTTAGCAGTTTCTGAGCCTCTACTTTAACTACAAAACTAGGATTATTATTGTTGAAGAAAGGATAAAATTTACTCAAATTCGAAAAATGATGAATAAAAGTTCCATTATTTTCTTTTAAAAATATTGTATCATAACAATTTTTCATGGCTGCCGTCTGTAAGCACAAATACATCAAAAATGACAGAGCAAAAACACAAATTATATGAAAATAAAACAACCAAAAGTGCAAAGATTTTTACGTCTTATTAAAGTGTGTTAACAGACAAACATTAAGAAATATTAATGAGTGTGAGTTCTTGAACTACAGAAAAAAATTTCCGAGAACAAATTGCCACTTAGGTCACGCAATCTACAATATTCAGTTCATCTAAATGATATAAACTGAAGGGTTAATTGTTTGCAACTATTTATTATTATTTTTCTTCAGAATACCCAATCGAGTACGAGTCAATGAATTGGTAGTCTATTAATCAATAAAATATGTTCAACTTTTTCTCACTCAACAACTGATAAATATGTAAGAATATATTAGAGCTTTTGGTGACCATCTTTGTAATTTTATTTGTGCTTTTGGTCACAACCAACTTAATTTTATTCGCCTTTTTTTTTGCGTTTTTGCTAGTACAGTTAAACCTTGATATAACGAACCTCGATATAAAGAAATCCTTGATATAACGAAAAAAAATTCTGGCCCTTGGAAAAACCTCAATACAACCAAAAAAAAATCCTCGATATAATGAAGTCAAAATACATAAATTATACCCTCTCACTGATCAAATAATAATTTTGTATCTACAGAGTACAGACGTATCTCTCTTCCATGTTTGAACATGAATCAGACGCATAATGCAGAGTGCTTATTTACAATTCTTTAGCCTAACTTGGCTGTTGGCAGCATCTTTCGTGAATTTGTACATGTCATTCGTTAAATTATGAGTGGTACAAGAAAAACATTGACTAATTTTTTTTGGTAAAAACTGAATTTAACAATTTTTCTTAACTCAATTTAACAATTTTTTTTAACACAATTTAACAAATTTTTTTTTGTAAAAACTCGCTATAACAGAATCCTTATTATAACAAAAACTCAATATAACGAATTATTTCTCTTGTCCCTTGCATTTTATTATATCAAGGTTCTACTGTATTTTGTAATATGTTTTATATCATTTGCGTTTTTGGCTGGCACCGTTTTTCACAAATAGTAAACACTTAATGTCTTGAAAATACAGTATATTTCCGGAAAATATCTTTAATGTATTCATATCAATATGCAATAAGTATATACCTAAAACAGAAACAGGACGCCCCTTAAACCACTGACAATATCTCTAAATTTCAAAATCCAAAATTATGATATCATCCGCCCCTTCGGCTATCTCTGAGATAATGCCCATCAACCTACATTTTAAGATATTCAAATCAATATGAAATAAATCTATTAATTTATCTACTTATTTAAATTTATTTTATTTAGGTGGTACCTGTTTATTTATTTATTTTATTACTTATTTAATTTATGTATCTATTTAGAGGGCAGTCTGAGCATATTACAGAGCTCGTCTGGAAGAATAGGTACATTACATTGGTCATCATTTTAGACTTCGAAATTTTAGCAGCTGAAAGGATCGATGACGTCATAATTTTGGACTGAAAATTTTGCGTTGGAGTATTTTACCAGCTGGAAGGGTTGATGACGCGTCATAATTTTGAGCTGATTGTAAAAAAATTTTAGCACCTATAAGAAAATTTAACAGCTGGAAGGGATGATGTTGTAATTTTAAACTTAGAAATTTTGGCAGGAAGAGAGACTGATGACATCATAATTTTGGCTGATACATATTTTCTGTAACATTTTTTCCTACACATTTTTTCTGTAAAATTTCTTTTAATGAGGTACCCTCTTTAGAAGACGTTTTCTGTCATCTATTTCTGAAAACGCTGATGACGTCATGATTTTGGCTATTACATTTTTTCTGTCGCATTTTTTTTGCAACATATCCCGTCACATTTTTTTTATGAGGTACCCCTCTTTCAAAAACGTTTTTCGTAAAAAAAAGTCGTAATTCCCAACTGATTATCTGCTATATGAAAGAAACTAAACAAGTTCAAAAACTTTAACATTTTCAAAATTTTGGCATTAAACTGACCCAAATAAAAGAGATATTCTTTGTTTTGTGTATACACGTACACGAAGTTTTATAATATGTTTTTTCAGGGGGGATTCGAATAGCATCCGTTCAAAAATTACACCACCTTTTAGGAATTTCTAGTTTAGGTTCTAGTCTTGCTTACGCGAAAAATAAGAGAATGTTGCCCAGTGAGTCTGGTGTAATAGAAATTCATCTATCTACCCATTCTTATTATACCTGTTCACTTCTGTAGATATAAAACAAGAAGATTGTCATTAAAGGCTGTTGGAAATTTCTTATTAGATAGATTTCGTAGAATCCATATTTTGCGGAGGGCGTCATGTGACGACTTCGAGAAAATTTCATTATAATTTTTTCAATCATGGTCCCCAGACCCCAAAAACACCCTTCCCAAAGTTTATACACAAATAATCGTATAATTATACTATAAGGGATATAACGAACTTTGTCCACGAAGTGGAGGGGTATTCCTTCGCAGATTGGAACAAAATTTAGCACAAGTGTACTTTGTATCTATGACTAAGTTAAGTTCGAAGATGAGCCAAATCTGCCCATTAATTTCTGCGCGGCGGTTATTTGAATTTCAAATTTGTAAATAAGGGAGGCAGCAGGGCGTAATTCTTCAAAAATTTTGCAATACATACTTCAAAGCTATACTTCGGTCAAGTTCGAAAGATAGGCCTCATTCGTTAATTAGTTTTCGAATTAGGGCTTTTTAAAGTTTTCATTACAGTACAAAATTCTTAAAAACTAAAATGAACGCAACTCACAATACACATAATTTTAAATACTACCTTTTCTACGCGAAATCTACTTTATCTTTCCGATCGCCAACGACCGTTTTTCTTTACTAGTCGGAGACGATTTCATCCAACAAACCCTGTGGATAGTTATGAGGCAAATTTAAATAGACATTACATATACGGTAATTTCTGAATGTCATAAACTCTAATTAAAAAATAACACTCCTTTTTGAAGGATAAAAAGCAGCCAAATGATATTAAAATGGCCGATATATTGGTAATGAGCTCGCACAGAACAGAAATAATTACTATACCTACCTGTCAGAGCAATACAACGAATTAATGTCAGAAGTCATGCGTACCTGTAACACAAAAAAATATAATATTTTTAATTATAATTGCCGTATTCATGCACAGTACACACTTATATTATTTAGGCCACTATACAAAATCTAATAGCGAAACAAACTAATTACATGCTACTAATGAATTTTAAGAATCCTTTAAACTTGTTACCTTACAGTTCACGTCAAATCAATCACGGAGTAGTATTTTTAAAAAAACATTTTTTTTTTCTAGTTTTAAAAAAAATTTTTTTTTTATTTATTGTAGTTTTTATAATAGCACACAGGTGGCTTCTTTTCCAAGCAGTACAAATTATAGTGGAGCATGCGACAGGCCTACACGAGGCTAATTTTGGTAGCGTCGTTGGATTATGGCACGCGAAAATATTTTTCAACCGGAAACCTGATACGAAGGTTGCTTCTTGTTTCCGATTCAAGATTATTTAGAAGCTTCATGCTTTTCAACATGGATAATTGAGCCGCTTATTTCCAAAACCTGCTAAACGCCAAAACCAAAAAAAATGAGATTTGTTTGTGACTAACTATTTTCGGACCTTACGAATTCAATGGTGATATTATTTTGTGCGAAAACCTGCTCTATCGCCCTTAAAAATGGCCTTCAATATTGTGTTTTGTTTCATAACCTGCTGAACGCCACTTTTTTTTGGTTTCAAAAACTGCTAAAGACAATTTGGTGCCAATACATGCTATATCCCACTAAAATTTCAACATTTTGAGCAAAAAACTACTAAACGCCACAATTTTTATCAATATAATAATATTAATTAAGTTTTCAGAAAAAAAATAATCAATGAAGCATTAAAATAATATTACAAAATTTCAAAATAAATCCTCGTTATGTAAATCAACGTTGTCTGTATCATTGTTCTTTTCACAAGGTTTTACATTATTCAGGCTATTATAAAACTCATTGTCAAGACCCATTTTTTCAACTAAATTTTTCATATCCTTCAATTTTAATTCCCAGGCATGATTACGTTTTGCGATCTTTGGAACCTTCATTAAAAAAATCGTCTTCTTCTTCTTGAATTCTCCGTCAAATTTTTTTTTGAACATGTTAAAGTATTTCGGTAACCCTGAATAGGTTTCAGAAACACCTACTAGGTGTGATCCGGCTGATGACGTCTGGTAAGAAATTATCTTTGCCTCGGAAATGGCAAAACCTTTTGAATTTTCAATAGTTTTGAAGCTGCAGTTTTGTAGTCTCGAACAGGTACCTCCGGACTTCCAAGAAAATATAAATTTCCCACACTGCTAACTATTTCATCATACTCATTCGGTAGTATGATAGTTTCCATAGTTTTTAATTTTCATTCAATTAAGCTAAAGGATCTGTTTGCTGGCATGTAACTGTGGCCACGAACAGGAAAATACCACTTAAAATTCAAGTTCTGTAGTTTACAAAAATCCATGAGAAAGACGGTGGCTGCATAATTTTTGTTTTGTCCAGCGCAAGAGTCGGAGAACAGCCGAATCAGTTGTGTATTTTGTTCCTGAATTATTGGAAGAAGGATTTCATTCAAAAAATGAGCTAAACACGAAATTATCTCATTTGACCCACGGCCAAATTCAGTCTCCAGCCATCTGAAACACAATAAGATTTCCCAACATTAAATTTTATATTACCTATTTGGTGTATAATACAAGCTGAATCTAATTAGGAGTAGGTACCTGTAAAAAAATAGCGTTGATTTATTCAAAACTTTGGTTTCTTTATGAAGGACAATCCCAAAAGTATAATACCACAGCTGTCGACTATAGTATGCTTCTGAAATTGATGTTTTTGGCAATGGCTGATTTGCCATCAAATCGAAGTTGATTGTAACGGAATTCTCAGAGAATGTGTCAAGTTTCTTGAAGAAGGCTCGGTACCTCATTTTGTGCAGCAGTCTTTCAACCATTATTTCTTTTCGAGTAGTATTCAATTCTTTTTTTAGGAAATCATCAGAATTTTTCAACAGGTTATTCGTTTGTTCACATGTTGAACAAGTATCTTTTCTGATCGTTCCGAAACAAATATTAAAATTTCTACGAAATACCTCATAGTAGTAGTTGTATTTGCATTCTGAATGGTCTGGATAAGCTTGAAGAAAAAGTTCGTGCATGCGTTTGATATTAAGTTCTACAGGCAAATACATCCTCCCAACTGTGCCATTGCGACCGTAATGCCGTTCTCTCACTCGAAATGTACGAACATGTTCTACAATCTTTGCATGTAATACTTGTAGAACAGGTTTTTGTCCTCCGCGAGTTTCTTTTGTTTCATCAAAGAACGTTTTTGCAGCATTTTCAGCCTTAGTCCATCCAATTGATAAGATGGATAGGAATGATTCTTTACATACTCGAGTTCTTGTTTCATTTGTTTGGATGAAATAGTCGATAACGTAGTCACGATTTCCTCTAGTACGTTCTTCAGCCGCTACTCTTCTTCTTCCTCCGATGGTTTTTATGGTCATGCATTTCTGCAGAAAATCTCTTTCCTGTACAGCTGTTTTCAACTTCCAGAAACATTCATGAAAATTATACAGAACTCCAATATTGATAGACTGGACTTGACAAAAGTGCATACCTGAATGGTCACAGGCGATAACACAACCTTGGTTTGTTTGTCTCGCTTCTTCTTCTTTTCTACATTCTTCCTCCATTTTTCAGGGTTTGTTCGACGTTTTCGGGGATTTTCAAGTGACAATTCTGGTATCAAGGAGAATTCTTCATCCTCTTCATTTTCCATCATGATAGTTTAGGAATTAATTACTTATTTAAACAAAAATAGCATTGAAAATACCTTTAACAAAAACCATCTTCTGTTCATTCAATGGAAAACATCGAGAAGAATGATAAGGTATTTTTGGTTTCAAAAGCTACTATATCCCACTACTTTGGTTTTAAAACCTGCTAAAGACCATGTTTGGTGCCAAAACCTGCTAAAAAGTTGGAAGCCAAATACAAGTGTTTTCACAGTTAAAAAGGGTAATGAATTTTTAGAAAATATTCATATCAGTGTTGTAATCTGTAAAATGAAAAAAAAATTACCTCTCTAGCTATAATAGGTCAAATGGCAGTTTTTTGCGTTTTTCTCAAATCAACAGTTCATGGATTTAGCACGTTATGAAAATAAGGCTCAATTATGATCGATTATAAAGCAAACGTTGATTTAAAACTTGGTGCAAAATCTTTTTGAATAAATTCAACTTCAATAACATAATTCGCAAAATATTTTTCTAGGCATTTGATTTATAACCACTAGGTTTCTTCACGTCAGGACAGTTGAATGAATTGGCTAAAGTAACGAGCTTCTAGTTTTGCGAATAAATTATATTTGTAACTCAACTACATTAACATACGTTATAAAAATGTAAAATAAATGTTATTCATTAATTAACATCGAATGTGAGAATTAGCATTCTGTAATTTTCAGGAATTGGACACGACTATGGTACGTATTTCAACCAGGGAGGAAATGGAGGAGTGAGTAAAAGGGAAATAATATTTTACTCAACTAGTTATTAAAGTAAGTGATTACCAATGAGTTGCTCTGTTGCACCACCAGCCCCAGACGAGTGCTGTAATCGCTACGAGTCGATTATCACGAGTGGCTAACTATAGCCGAGTACGATATTTTTTTCAACGAATCCGCCAAACAGAGGTCATTATTTTTTCGATTAAAAATGCCAACTCCTTTAACTAACAGAATTTCATCAAATAATTAAATAATTACGGGGAGGTGAAGTATTTTGTGTACAGGCATCATCGTGTAAAAGTCTCTTTTCATACTGACCCATTGTACCACTTGTGTATCTGAAGAAATAAAAAAAAGCCAATGAGAAAAAAACTCCGTTTCTTCTGTAATGAAGAAATTAAATTTTTTTCAATGTTGAAATAAACAAAAACAGTTAAGGAAAAAACTCATTTCTATACACTTGTGAAGAAATAACAAATTTTTTGATTGTTCCGAATCGATTTGGAAATCTTGAACTTTGTTAACTAAGATCGATTTAATAATAACTTAATAATAACTTCTTTTTGGTGTATGAATTGAGAAAAATGATTTTATTGAAAACAAAAATTTTAAATGAAATTTCTTTGAATGATTTTGTGAAATGTTAAGAACCTCTAAACGCTAATGAGATAGGTACCAAACACATTTTGCCTCTTTCGAGTAAATTTTGTAGAATCTATCTTTTGCGGAGGATGCCTTGTCACGACTTTGGGAAAATTTCACTACTGTTTTTCAATCATTGTCTTCAGACACCAAAACAATCCTCCCCTCAAAAGTTCGTATATATATTTACATGGGTTGTATCCGATTTTAAATTATGTTTTTTACCAACGTCCTTTCCACTGAAGCCAGTATTTCAGAAATGAAAAAAAATTCATTCAGTCAGCCTTAAAATTTTAGGCTCATTATTAAGAACTAAAACATGTTTAAGTTATTTAAAAATAAGAAAATTATTTGCGGTAAAGAGTTATATTTCTTATTATTGTTTATTTGAATTTATATTTCTTATTAAAATTATAAATTTTATTGATCTTAGGATTGATGATATTCCGTTTAAATGAATGGAAAAAATAATTATATCTATTGAAGTATTCTTTTGAATTGATAGAGGTGGATATAATGTTCATCCTGTATAAATTTTATTGTTGATAAATATTCTTATTCCTATTATTATTATTAATGGAAATAATATTCAAAAACTTAGATTATTTAGTCAAGGATATATTAGGTCTAATGAATTTATTATTATTGGAATTAATCAATTTCTAAATCTTCCAATAATAATAGGTATAGTTATAAAAAAATTATTAAAAATGTATGAATTGTAATTATTATATGATAGATTGTATTATTATTAAAATTATTATTAGTATTTACTAATTCAATTCGTATGATTATTCTTAAGTATTGATATTCCTATTATTCCTGATCATATTTTTATTAATATATGAGAAGTCCGAGATCTGG